>JAJOZX010000599.1:187500-297500 GCA_023014485.1 Bathynomus jamesi
CCACGCAGCCTGAAAAGAAGAGACAGTATTATGAAATAGTCTTCCTAAACGCGCAGCTCGAACGTCATTAAGATGAAGTCTATCTCCGAGGAACAAGTCCCTCCTGCCGTAGAAACTGTTCGAAAAATTCACAAAATACACTCCTTCCTGTTGGCAAAGAGACTTCAGGTTATTGTTGATATAGGTCGCCTTGCTGTAGAAATCGCTACGTTGGATAATTTCAGGAAGTGTACCTGTTAAAACAATCTTATTAGTTTTTTCCTTTTGTCGCTCTAGTAAGTCCCTGTACCTAGCCAGCAGTTCCTCCGTTCTAGAATTTAAAACGTTATTAGTACCGATATGAATAACATACGTTGTGTCGTCAGCGGTCCCGTCTGTAAAATGGTCAACACTATTAGTTATATCCTCCACCCTTGCACCAGGGTAGCAGTAACGGCGCCTACGACGAGGGTTTCTCCCACAGAATTCCTCGAGCTGCCCTCGAACAATGGAATCGCCAACGAGTCGTATTTCCGGTTCATCAGCATCTTCGAAACCTAAAACAGAAAACTTATTGTTTGTTATTACTGGTAGACAAGTCTTAGGTTTTCTCAATGGGGCTCCATTACGCACTCGAACGAAGGGTTGGGAACTAGGGGAAGAGAGAGGGCTATTAGTACTGTTTATATTATTAGTAGAAACTGAGGCAGGAGGGGTCGTAACTGGAGTCTCAAGGGATTCTAATTTTGCCGTCAGGAGAATCACGCTTTCTTCAAGCCTCACTCTGGCCTCCCTCTCACGTTCTAACTCGTTCCTCAGGACTTCCATGCTTGAGCACCACCTGAAAACTAACTGTTCATTATTATTAGCCATTGTAAACGCGTATGCGGCAAATTTCCCTTCACAACGACTGCAAGTACTTGACGGGGGTGCCATGCTCTTAATTAGTTAAAAAACAAAAACAAAAAAACGAGCGTTTGGAAATTAATAAATTACAACGTAGGTCTACCGCGTGCTTATTGTGCCGTCACCTGCGCAAACCCGCAAAAATGTTCCTGAAATGCAGAAACATGTTCTTGCAACACATATTTATACTAAATGAATATATAATTAAATTACCTACGAAAGATCTGTAAAAGAAAAAGTATTAATAAAACTTATCTGTCCGCTATTCGACTGACTTTTTCTTTCCGTTTTCCTTTTTCCCACGGTGGGTGACCACACTCTACTTGATCCCCCGAAGGAAGGAAAAATGAACCTTATGAAACCTCGTTTTTTGATAGATTTGAAAAACAAAAAAGGCAAACCAAGGGAATTTCAACCCTATGAAACCTCGTTCAGTAATAAATTCGGAAAACAAACAAGGGAAGCCACGTGCCCACACACACACACACACACACACACACATATATATATATATATGATACACACAGACCGTCATGGAGCAAGGAACTCTTCTAGGATAATTAAATCCACTATAGTCCGAATAAGTAATGGTAAATGACAATGCTATAGTTTTTCTTTTTCATGATGCTAGCCCGACGTGGGCAACGGGTCACTCGCAAAGAGGTCCCAAAAATATAGCTTCCCTCAGCTTTGGGACGGGATCTAGGGTTTAAAGCAGCCTAGCCCAGCTACATTTAAACCACAATATAAGCAAAAGACTCGCTGCCTTCACGTCAGATTGAATACATCAAAGAAAAAGGGGTAACTATTATATTTTTAGCCAAAAACCAAAACTTAAACCTCAACTGGCAGAATTGAGTGTCCACTTTTCAAGGCACATTCCCATCTTGAAACGGACATATTATGTGCCTTGAAAAGTGGACGCTCAATTCTGCCAGGTGAGGTTTAAGTTTTGGTGTTTGGCTAAAAATATAATAGTTACCCCTTTTTCTTTGATGTATTCAATCTGACGTGAAAGCATCGAGTCTTTTGCTTATATTGAGATTCTAAATGTAGCTGGGTTAGGCTGCTTTAAACCCTAGATCCCGTCCCAAAGCTGGATCCTATCTACTTTGCAGATAGCTGGTGAGGGAAGCTATATTTTTGGGACCTCTTTGCGAGTGACCCGTTGCCCACGTCGGGCTAGCATCATGAAAAAGAAAAACTATTGTACTGTCATTTACCATTACTTGTTCGGCCTATAGTGGATTTAATTATCTTAGAAGAGTTCCTTGTTCCATGCATGGTCTGTGTGTATCATAAAAAACCTCAGGGAACCATTCTGAGTTCATTCCCATATATATATATATATATATATATATATATATATATATATATATATATATCTGGTATTTGTCATTTTACCATTACTTATTCGGACTATAGTGGATTTAATTATCCAGAAGAGTTCCTTGTTCCATGCACGGTCTGTGTGTATCATATATATATATATATATATATATATATATATATATATATATATATATATATATATGTGTGTGTGTGTGTGTGTGTGTGTATTTGTGTGTACACACACAGTATATATAACTTCTACTATTTTCAGATGGGAATCAAGAGAAAAAAAGTTTAAATTTGAAAAAAATGTTCAAGTTAGTCATGACGTTACAAGCTTTGAATTTTTTTACGAACCATTTTACGTGGCCCGAGACAATGTACCACCCCACGATGAAAGATTTCTGGGATATGGATTCACCAGAAACACTCAGGTACGATAGCTATTGTACATACGTTAAGAAATGTAACTAGCCATATATATATATACACACACATAGAGGGTGTTTCAGGTCGACCCTAGAAATATGGACAAGAAACACTTCATATAAGTTACGGAATTACTATGACAAACTTCAAATACCAAATACCAAATACAAACCACAAATCCTGAAATTTGTAGGTTGTATTTGGTATTTGGTATTTGAAGTTTGTCATAGTAATTCCGTAACTTATATGAAGTGTTTCTTTCCCATATTTCTAGGGTCGACCTGAAACACCCTGTATTATCAACTTTGGGTGAGATGGGAAGCAGTAAAGCCTGCCACATGTCAAATTCGACCCAAATAATTGCATGAAGTTCCTATCGCTAATTCATTGGGCATATAATGGAACGTATTACATATGTAACACAGACCATAACGGCTGTTGTTAGATTGTGTACATAGAAAGTGTAAAGAATTAAGTTATTATGGAAGTATAGAATTATTGTTAATATAAAATATTTTATTGTTAATATAAAAGGTCTCTCCAAATAGAAGTGAAGTGCTTTTGTAATATTGACACACCATTGATGGATGTAAAAAAGGAAGATCTTCGGTGGGTCTGGGGCAAGGATTTTTATTAATTATAGTGCTACTTTTGTAATTATATTACGCTTGGTATTATAGTCGACTAATAATTCCCTCTGCACCATGTATAGCTCAATATGATTGGTTAGTTTGACCATATCAGCCAATCAAAGATACGCTGTCTAACACATGAGGAGTAAGGTAATATTTAACGAAATGTGTGGAATCTAATATACTTTTTCAGAAATGAAGCCTTATATATATATATATATATATATATATATATATATAGTTTTTTTGCACAACCTACAGGTCGCTACAATTGGTGTAGAACAATGCGGTTTTCACCATTCGATGCGTCTTTTTATTGTGCAGTGCCCATGCTAAAAAAAATTCCCTAACATAAATCCTGCCCCCCCCCCTTTTAGGGTACAGTTCTTCCCATTTCTTCATTTTTAATCATAATTTTGGCACAAAATGGGGGAGGGGTGGGGTAATGGGGAGGGGGTGGGGTTAATGGAGAAACTCAGAAAAATAGATGCGATATATATATGTAACAAAAAAAAATTAAAGTAAATCCTTTGCAAGGTGCCAGCCCCCTTCCCCCCTTGGGGTTAATGGGGGAAGGGTGGGGGTAAATGGGGGAGGGGGTATGGGGGAGAGGGGTGGGGTAATGGGGGAGGGAGTGGGGTTAATGGGGAAACTCAGAAAAAAACATTGGTGGGGTAAATGGGGGAGAGGGGTGGGGTAATGGGGGAGGGGGTGGGGTTAATGGGGAAACTCAGAAAAAAATGATAACCAACATCGATTCCGGTCAGGAAGATCATGCTTATCACAACTAATGGAACACTATAACAATATTATTGATGCACTCGAAACAATGAAAACTATGATTTGGCGGGCCGCAGGGCCCCCAATTACTGTCGGTTCAGTTATTTGGTCAATAAAACTATAGAAATGAACGCAGTCATGAAAATCTTAGGCTTCAAATCCGAGCTCATTGTATTAAGATTTGTGAAGCTTTAGATTTTCATGGCTGCGTTCTTTTCTGTAGTTTTATTGAACGAATAATTGGTTTGCCAATAACTGGAAGGCCGCAGGCACCCCAATTACTGAGGCCCAAGGTGAGAGGAATAGGAATGATATCCAGATAAAGGGCTACTGATGTTCAAAATAAAATACGCCGTAGGCCCACAATTCAGCCGAAGCACCGCAGATCTAACAAAATCGGCGCGTAGCGCCGACCTTTTGCTAGTCTTTACTATAATGGAGCTGATTCTGTCTATCTATCCGTGGAAAAAGTCGCAGTAAATAATTTCATACCGAAGATTTTGAAAAGAAATTACTGAGGCAGCGAAAGCTTAATATTTACTTTAAATTCACGAGAAACTTAGATTTTAAATGCAGCTTCACAAATCTTGACACATTGCGTTCGGATGTGAAGCTTAAGATTTTCATGGCTGCGTTCTTTTCTATAGTTTTATTGACCGAATGACTTTTCTCGATTTCACGAACCGAACGTGGATGGAATTTTTTAGAAGCGTCCACAGACTATCTAAACCAGTGATGATAATTAGAATGGGGTGTTCGTGTTAGATGTATATTAGAGTTGATGTTTATGTTAGAATAAGGAAACAATTATTTGAAACATGATTTTTTTCCATCTCCTTTTTCCTGTTTGTATAAACAGTTGTCCGGAATTAGATGGGGCCGCAGGCCCCCCAATTACTTCGGCCCCAGCTTCACGGGTCTAGCTAAATGGGCCCATAAGGCCCATCTTTAGCTAGTAATAATATTAATAATAATAATAATAATAATAAGATATGAAAAAAAAAAAAGATATGAAACAATTACTTATTTTGTGTTGTACAAAAACTCCGTTTAGATTCTGTGATGAAACCTACATACAGATAGATGGTGTTGCTATGGGCACACCATTAGGACCTACCTTCGCAGACTTTAGTACTACTGTAGTATGCGGTCTACCTACGATTCGGCGGTCTACCTACGATTCGGCGGTCTACCCTTTAATTATAGTTTCTTATCTTCTTATTATTTTATTATTAGGTTAATTGTACGCCCTTGACGATTGGTTAGGTTAAGTCGTGATATTTTCGTTAAAACTAACGAAAATATCACGACTTAACCTAACCAATCATCAAGGGCGTACTGTAGTATGCGGTCTACCGTTAAGTATGCGGTAGTAGTATGTTTAACTTCTTTAATAATTCCTTAATTGTGTAAATTAAATTATAATTCCTTTCAATTCATTTTCAATTCCTTTTAGATATTTTGAACGGTAGACCGCATACTACAGTAGAAACTTAATGGTAGACCGCATACTACAGTAGAAGCTTAACGGTAGACCGCATACTACAGTAGCACCCAGACTTTTATATGTCAAACTTAGAAAATAAAATAATGAAAGAAAACAATTTCTACAACCCAAAACTGTATATGAGATATGTCGACGATACCTTGATACTATTTAAAAACAATAACCACATTCCTTTATTTATTCGAAGACTTCATGAACTAAGTAAATTAAAATTCACATTTGAACCTTCCTTGAATAATACACTCTCTTTTCTCGACATTAATATATTCATTGGTCAAAATGGATGGTTAACGACTGGTGTACATGTTAAACCAACAGACAAAGGAACGTATTTAAATTATAATTCATACTCACCAGAAAAATATAAACTATCAATAATTAAAACACTCGTGCACAGAGCTTTTAATATATGCTCAAGTTGGCAACTATTTAATCAAGAAATTGAGAGAATAAAGCAAAATCTAATAAACAGTGATTTTCCGCTATTTTTAATCGATAATATCATAAACCGAACTCTAACAAATTTATATAACAAAAATAAGGAAGATGATGAAAATAAAAATAAAAATACAAGTATAAAATTTTACTTCGAAACAAGAAACCCAACAAGACTAAAACATGAAGAAAAATGTCTAAACAATATATTAAAGAGGCACATAAAACCAATGGGTAAAGAAAAAACTATCAATGTTAACATATACTATAAAAACAAAAAGTTATCAAGCCATTTTTCAACACGCAACAAAAACCCTGATAAGCAACATCATGTGGTGTACCAATTTACATGTCCTGTAGTTGACTGTACGTCGACTTACATTGGTTACACCACAAACCACATTAAAGAGAGAGCATACCAACATAAATATCGTCCAAGTAAAATTAACGAACATTACAGAATAGATCATAAAATATTAAATTTAAAAGATATCTCACAAAACTTTCAAATCTTATACTCATCACATAACGTACAAAAACTAAAAATTGCCGAAGCCTTTTACATTAAAATGAAAAAACCGAAAATTAATATAAAATTGAATGAACTTTCGAATATTCTTAAATTAATTTGAAATTGTATCAAATTTACAATCAGAAAATATATATAAAACCCAGTTTACTTTAAAATTATGTATAAAGCTCTGAAGATGTTCAAAGTACCGTGTGACCACAAAAATTGTCCCTGTTTTTAATCGCTTATTACTCAGTCATTATTGCAGCTTCACAAATGAAATAAAAAGCCTTCGAAAGAGAACATTTTAAAGTTTTAATTTATTCTACATGTGTTCAAAGTGACGTCCCTGGACATTCTTACATTTCACACAACGGGAAAGGAAGTTATTTATTACATTTTCCAAAACGCTGCATTCAATGGACTGTACACTCTCTACCACCGCTTGCTTTAATTCTTCGATAGAGGATGGCTCTTGCCTGAATACTTTGTCCTTGACAAATCCCCAGAGAAAAAAGTCCATAGGTGATAGATCGGGAGATCTTGCGGGCCAGGGAAACTGCGAGCGATGAGAAATGAATCTTTGTTCAAAAAATCTTGTTAAACATTCCAGTGATTGCCTAGTTGTGTGGGCTGTTGCTCCGTCTTGCTGAAACCACTTGTTACTGCAGTTTTCTTGTTCAAAAACAGTGTTCAGCATTTCTACACATCTTTCTGAAGTTACTGAAAGCGGTCTCCTTGTCTCTGGGTCCTCAAAAAAGAAAGGACCATAAACCTTGCTGTTACTCAAACCACACCAGACAGTAACTTTTGGTGAATGCAGAGGTTTCTCCAAGTGTATATTTGGCTTGTTTTGTGACCAACACCGGTAATTCTGTCTGTTGATGAACCCATTGAGATAGATGTGGCATTCATCACTGAATATTATGTCACTTAATCTTATCTGGTTTTGTTCAATTATTGTTTCAATGCGTTCACAAAACATCAAACGACGCTGGTAGTCTTGTTCGCTAAGCTGTTGCAAACACATAATTTGAATGACTTCATTCTCAAATCCAACGTGATTATTTTCCGAATGCTCTCCCGTTTGATTCCTGTCACAGCTGATAGTCGTCTCACAGATTTCTTGTTGTCCGTTTCAAGCTGATTTGCGACTGAATCAATGTTTTCAGCGGTTCGCACACCTTTGCTGCGCCCAGAGTTGCCTTTATGCATGTTCTTGATTGAGCCGTGATGTTTCCATTTTGCGAAAATCCTGCGAATCGTTTTAGGATCTATGGTCCTTTGCTGACCGTATTGTCGTCTGAAAGACCGTTGGGTGGCAACTACCGAGCCATGTTTGATCATCTCTTCTGGGATGAAAACACGTTGCATGTCCGACAAATAACCCATGATTGTGGTGGATAAAACTGTCATTTTTTTATAAGTACTGATTTCGTATCCAGGATATCGAAAAAATTAAATAAAACATTAAAATGTTCTCTTTCGAATGCTTTTTATTTCATTTGTGAAGCTGCAATAATGACTGAGTAATAAGCGATTAAAAACAGGGACAATTTTTGTGGTCACACGGTATATGAACGAAACGCGTCAGCAGAAGAAAAAATGAAGACAGTATTCTTAGCATACTGCAAATTCTTATCTAGAATTATTATTAAGAAACTCAGTACTGAAAATAAAAAACTATTCAGAATATTGGAAATTAAATGTAAATCCTTTATAAAGACAGGCTGATATCGACTTTCTAAAATAATAATCTATACTATAATAAGAGAGCTGTCCGTCTGTCCGTCACACTTTCAGAAATTGTGAGAAAAAATTGTGAGAAAAAAATTCAGAAATTGTAAAAAAAATTCAGAAATTGTATTACGGGCGGCAATGTGAAGCTCAAGATTTTCATGACTGTGTTCTTTTCTGTAGTTTAGCAATGGGGGAAGGGTGGGGGTAATGGGGGATGGGTGGGGTAATGGGGAGGGGTGGGGGTAATGGGGGATGGGTGGGGTAATGGGGAGGGGTGGGGGTAACGGGGGAGGGGGTTAGCCCCCAAGTTGTATGAATGGGGGTGAGGAGGTTTTGGGAGATACCAGATTCAGAAATGTTGACACAATGTGAAGCTCAAAATTTTCATGGCTGGGTTCTTTTTTTGTAGTTTAGCCTGTCTAACGGTCAGCGAAGCGGCGGGAACTGTACTAGTAATAATAATAAAAATAATAAGATTTAACAGGTTTTTAACCTTCTCGAAAGTATGTTTATTACAGTACTAGCGGAGCGACCCGGCGTTGCCGAGGTGGATGTTGAACGCTATAAGCTAACGAAAATATCACGACTTAACCTAATCAATCGTCAAGGGCGTACATTTAACCTAACCGGGCATTCAATTAACCTACCCGGGTATTCAGTTGACCTAACCTGGCATTCAGTTAACCTAACCGGTCATTCAATTAACCTACCAGGGCATTTAGTTGACCTAACCTGGCATTCAATTAACCTAACCGGGCATTCAGTTGACCTAACCGGGCATATACTGTATATACACACACACACACACACACATATATATATATATGTATATATATATATATATATATATATGTACACACACACACACACACACACACACACACACACACATATATATATATATATATATATATATATATATATATATAGCGTTCAACATCCACCCCGGTAACGCAGAGTCGCTCCGCTAATTTTAATTATATGTGAAGCTCAAGATTTTCATGACTGTGTTCTTTTCCATAGTTTTATTGACCAAATAATTAATCATGAAAATCTTAACATTCAGAAATCTTGACAATAATGTGAAGCTCAAAATTTTCACTGCTGCGTTCTTTTCTGTAGTTTAATCGCGGTGCTGGGTGGGGCCTTCGGGCCCAGTAATTTTAATTATTTAATTTATTAACACCCAGGTGCACAACCTGGGGACCTAATCAATATATGTGTGAAGTTTCATGTTTGTAACTGCTTCCATTTTGGAGTTATGGCAGGAACACACACACACACACACACACACACACACACACACACACACACGTCCTTTTATTATAAGTATAGATTACAGCGATCATCTTCAAGATATAAAAATAATATAAAATAATAATGACTGGGATGACAATTACAATTTGTTTTATAAATATTAAATGCGCGCGAATTTATCAGTTGACCTAACCGGGCATTCAGTTAAATTCAGTTAAATTTTTCTGGACTAAATTGTTGAAAATTGAGGAAATAATATTGGTGAATTTGTTAGACTTGTAAAGGGTATGTAGTGCTGTATACATATTTAGTGGAGGATGTAAGTTTGTGTTTATCAGTAATTGTGACTTATGTGAAAGGTATTGATTTTTACAATTTTATGTTTTGTGTGCGTCTTTTAAAAATATCGTGAAGTTGTCTATTATTGAAGACTGGCTTTTTTGACATCTCTGGTTGTGTTTATTGTAATATGATCATGTACTTTGCTAGGTTTGGAAATGTGTTGTCTAGTTCAAATTATGAGTCCTATGTACAGTCTGTTAGTTCTTCCCAGGAAGATCGACCTGGGACTCAGTTGTCTCAGAGAAGAATCGCAAAAAATTTGGGGATTAGCTGTGATTTCTTTAAATTAATGCAGAGAACTCTAAAGATTAAGGCATCCAAAAGAATCCGTGTTTCAAAGCGTGATAGTAATGTCACACAAAAAAGAAAAACCCGTTGCAGAAAGTTACTTGACAGTTTTTCAGTTAGTGATGTTAAGACATTGTTTTCACTGACGAAAAGGACTTTACCATTGAAATTCCACGAAACCGGCAAAATGATGTTTAAAAAACAAAAGTCTGTGTGCTGGAAGTTAAGAATTTTAGTCGAGTTAGCTGGTTTCGAGTGACTTACTGAGAGGACAAACTACCATATTGTGATCGCTATTGCTTAACGGTTCTATTACTTGAAGATCAGTGATTAACCTATCATCCGTAGTTATTACTAAATCTAAAATACGGTCCAACCTCGTAGGTTCCCCAACCTTTTGAATAAGAAAGCTATCCTTGAGAAAATTAACTAAACGATTACCTTCCGCGTCTCCCTGCATTGTATCGTAATTCACGTTGGCGCAATTAAAGTCATCCACAACTAAGGCCTGCTCACTACCTATTATTCTCTTTAGTTCATGATATAACGCTTCGTCCGTATCAGCTGTTTGATTAGGGGGCCTATGTATAACCGCAACAAGAAGTCTGAAATCGTTCAATTTAAGTTCTGCTATAGTCGAATAATCTATCGGTTCTGGAATTCTGTGCTTCAGGTTATTGTTGATATAGGTAGCCTTGCTGTAGAAATCGCTACGTTGGATAATTCGAAGAAGTGTACCTGTTAAAATAATCTTATTAGTTTTTTACTTTAATCGCTTGAGTAAGTCCCTGTACCTAGCCAGCAGCTCTTCCGATCTAGAATTTAAAACGTTATTAGTACCGATATGAATAACATACGTTGTGTCGTCAGAGGTCCCGTCTGTAAAATTTTCAACACTATTAGTTATATCCTCCACCCTTGCACCAGGGTAGCAGTAACGGCGCCTACGACGAGGGTTTCTCCCACAGAATTCCTCGAGCTGCCCTCGAACAATGGAATCACCAACGAGTCGTATTTCCGTTTCATCAGCGTCTTCGAAACCTAACACAGAAAACTTGTTTGTTATTACTGGTAGACAAGTCTTAGGTTTTCTCAGTGGGGCTCCATTACGCAATTGAACGAAGGGTTGGGAACTAGGGGAAGAGAGAGTGAGGCTATTAGTACTGTTTATATTATTAGTAGAAACTGAGGCAGGAGGGGGTCGTAACTGGAGTCTCAAGGGATTCTAATTTTGCCGTCAGGAGAATCACGCTTTCTTCAAGCCTCACTCTGGCCTCCCTCTCACGTTTTAACTCGTTTCTCAGCACTTCCATGCTTGAGCACCACCTGCAAACTAACTGTTCATTATTATTAGCCATTGTAAACGCGTAAGCGGCAAACTTCCCTCTACACGACTGCAAGTATTTGACGTGGGTGCCATGTTATTAATTAAAAAAAAAAAACGAGCGTTTGGAAATTAATAAATTACAACGTAGGTCTACCGCGTGCTTATTGTGCCGTCACCGGCGCAAACCCGCAAAAATGATCTTGAAACGCAGAAACAGGTTCTTGTAACACAAATTTATACTAAATGAATATATACTTAATTCAGCTACCGACGAAAGATCTGTAAAAGAAACAGTATTAATAAAACTTATTTGTCCGCTGTTCGACCGACTTTTTCTTTCCTTTTTTCCTTTTTCCCACAGTGGGTGACCACACCCTACTTGATCCCCGTAGCAAGGGAAAATGAACCTTATGAAAATTCGTTTTTTGATATATTCGAAAAACAAACAAGGCATACAAGGGAAATTCAATCTTATGAAACCTCGTTTTCTAATAGATTCGGAAAACAAACAAGGCAAGCCACTTGCACTAGCCTTGGTTTAATTAGATAATATAACGGGTGCGGCAAAAATAACGCCCTTTTTAGTTTATTCTCTTTTATTGAAGGAAATAAATCAATTACAGCATTTTAAGAGAAATAATAAGGTTTTTAAGAAAAATACAGCATTTTAAGAAAAATAAGAAGTACTTTCTCAGTAAAAACTAAAAAATAACAAAATGATACAATATAAAACTAAAAAATTATACTGTATAAAACTATAAAGATACAATTATTAAAAGGGCGTTACTTTTGCCGCACCCGATAGTAATGAACAAAGTCAATAAATGAAATATATTCGTTAA
Source organism: Bathynomus jamesi (assembly GCA_023014485.1). Lineage (NCBI taxonomy): Eukaryota > Metazoa > Arthropoda > Malacostraca > Isopoda > Cirolanidae > Bathynomus > Bathynomus jamesi. Next base: position 199,808 of record JAJOZX010000599.1, read on the forward strand.
TGAATGATTAGTAACACGAAGTAATTTAGTTAAGAATGCACCAAACACTATTTTTTTAAAGACACTTCAACGAAAACCACATATTCAATTGGTAACACTGGACACTTGATAAAACACGTCTGTTCACAAGGAATGTGTGTGTAGGGGGTGTTCGCACGCGCGTTACACATCACCGATTACACTCACACAACAATAAACGAACACCTAGTGATCATGGGCAATTTAAAATATTTTTATCACTACTTTAACGTTTACCACGATGAGGTATCTAGTGAAATCATAGCTAAAGGCTTGTGTACCTTTTTAACAGAACTTAGTGACAAGTACGTATTGCCTCCCACAGTGGAATGGTGTGGGCACGCTTATTTCTTGAATAGAGCACCAAACTGTTAACTGATTTACTATCGAATCATTTAACGTGTTAAGTAATTTTGTGTATATATTTTTACCCCGCCTGAAACTATATTTACGTGTTGGTGCATATCCTTACATGATTCGTCCAGCGCTTCCGAGCCGCAGAGCCATCAACAGGGGACACCTCGATCCTAACTAAGCCGCATGACTCACCGCCAGATGAGCGTCATGAAATGAAGCAAGCAGCCCACCTGACACAAACATCTGAGCTTGGAGCGTCGTGAGGTGCTATCCAGAAGCTTCTTCGCTGCATCATGAAGAAACACTACACCTACAGGCTGTAGGTAACTGTAATGGTAACTTTTTCTTGCCCATACGCTACTCCCACCGTTGATCAGCGAGGAAAAGGGGAGGGGTCACAAAAATGATCATTTTGGTGACTTGTTGGTGACCTGTAGTCGAGATATCTTACACTTCTGAAAGTTGTTTGCGTTACTAAAACGATTACGCTGAATCGAATGGTGTATGTTTTATGACGATTTGATAATGGGAAGTGGGTTTAAAATCGTTGCAGTGAATGAAAATTATCATTTTGGTGACCTTTTCGTGACGTGAGGTCAAGATATTTGGCCATATTCCGTATACCTCCGTAGCTATAGGGCATGCCTGAAATTTTAAGATGGGGATACGCCGTATGGCCCCATATCCCCCCCCCCCACTACAGCACTGCCTACAACAACAAAGAAAGATGGAACTACGCTAAGCGGTATCTTCAACGCTCAATACTCCGTGACTTTTTTAAATCAATGAGTGTGTTTAAACGTAACAGTGGTGCGATTAATTATGTACTCGAGACAAATTATAAACATGCACACTCCCCCAAGCGTAATGTTATTCATTTGAATGTTGACAAGATGTCAAAAATCTTTGTGTTGGTTGAAAAATGGTTGAATGATAATTATAAGATACCAGCTTCCTCGAATGAAAAAAAGAGTAACGATTAGTGACACCCCATAATATCGTATTATTTGTACGTTAACTGTGAGTCGCGATGCGAATCAACCGTGCGCTGAAACACGTTTGTTATGGAAAACTAATCTGAACACCTTCAGTAGAAACTGTTAATAAGGGACTAGTGTCTAGTCGTTACCGATTCATCCTCGATAGACTGTTTGAAATATCTGCCTTCCTCAACCTGAAACCTTTATTAAATGCACGAGTTGATGATCTGCATTATTTTCATATCGTTGTCGAGCATGCCTATACATTTATTATTGACGATTTTATGAAGTGTAGAGAAGGACAAGTTGAGAACGGATGGGAGCTTAGACAATATTTAAAAGACACTTCCCCCGAGAAGTACCACTCGCTTTGGAACGCTTATCAGAGTGTTACAAACTATTCCTCGCCTTCACCGTTCATCCGAAGGAACTCTTTCTTTATATATTCTGTAACTGTCGCTACGAGTTAGAAGATTTCCTCACATATCGCTATGAATTCTGAACAGTTTTCAGTTGAAAAACTGGTGAAAAGAGAATAAATGGTTCCGTAGAAGTGTTTTGCATACATTAACTTTCCATGATAATAATGTAATAACCGACCGTGTACTCGAGCAGGCTCTGAAACTATATGTTCAGGGACTAAAAATTAACAAAATGTTACGCTGAACTGTAAAGTAGAAACAAAAATAATCCTAAATATCCTTAAGGCTCTGTACATCGAGTACAGATTACTTCATACGTTGAACAGGGAATTATTTCTAAAACGAAATGGATGTATTATACAAAGCAATGAGAATGTAACTATTTCCACCATTATTTGTCAGTTTAATATACTAATAAAAATGATGTCTTGACATGTTAATAAATATTGTATGAAACTGTTTTCTTTACTCCATACTCATTTTAAATTATGTCTCTGTATGCGTCTTAATAAGATGAAGTGAGAGGTTTATTTATTTCCTAAAACACCTCCGTTGTGTGTGTGTGTGTGTGTGTGACCTTGTTAGAACTGGCCAGAGAGATTGGCTTGTGCACGCAGTCTCGTCAGTAATAACGGGTACACAGAAGCCCTCGATTTCATTCAGTGACATTTATTTTTTCTTATTAATATCAGTGTTATCCCTAAGACAATGTTGCCGGTGGCCACTATACTATCTATTCATATTAGCTTTGGACCAGCGTGTTGCATTAAATCAGGTGATCTCTAAACCTTATACACTTTCAATTTTTTGTGCTTTTATACCTTTAAAAATGGTAACCGCTAAAATTCGTAGTATGACGTATATATATATATATATATATATATATATATTATATATATATATATATATATATATATATATATAATTTTATTTTTTATTTATTTATTTTTCAGGTTAGAACAACTGGTTCTTCCCCTCCCTCATGGCACTCCTCCAGCTATAATCCCTTTCACATTACCCCACTCCCCCATCCCCAGCATCTCCTAAAATACCCCATACTACTAGCCCAAATCTGCAATTAGATAAACTGTTTTACTAAATAGAGATAATTTGCAGCGCCATTTTAATAAATACATATAGATTTTAACAACAATGAATTTAATTATACCATGGGAAAAATGCTTTGAACGAAACCTTAGAAGAAAAAGCTTTAGATGTCATTGTTACAAAGGGTTGTGAGTTCTCAAAATAATGTTTCGTCGCGAGAAATAGAGCTAATTAAGTGTTGGGTTTTATTTATTTTAATTTTAAATATACTGCAAGTCTGAAGATTTTGTTTTCACCATTATATAAATCGTTTGTTAGGCCTCATTTCGAAGCCATGCTCTACAGTTTTGATCGCCATCTAAGAATTAGGATATAGAAATGGTAGAAAAGGATCAGAGCCCTGCAACAAAGCTTATTCCATCTTTACGTAATAAACCATACGAAGACAGACTCAAGGAGTTGAATTTGTATGCATTCAAAACTAGGCGTTTGAGTGGCTAGTTAATTCAGGGTTTAAAATTTGAAATCGTTTTGACAATATAAATTATAAAACTTTTTTAGCCTATCCCATGGGAACATTACGAAAAACAACGGCTTTTAGGTAAGAGGCAAAAATTTCAGACAAAGGTTGTGAAGTGCTTTTTTTTTTACAGTATGATAAATCTTTCTTTTAAAGGAAAAAGAGAGGGAAAATCACATATATGATGTACACTTTCGTGGGAGTTGTTAAATTGAGGTGTGCTGTCCGAGTGAAGGTGCCTCTGAATCAGTGCTCCCTTATTTAATCCCATTGCGAAAGAGAGCAATATAGAAATGATTATCTTAAAATGTCGGTTTCTTAGCACGGTGGTCTTTGCAGTCATCGAGGAAATGAAGTGGCGATCAAATTATGGCTCCTTATATATAATAAATAAATAAAGTCTTTTCAAAAATGCATTGGTGTACAGTAGATGAGATTCAGTAGTATAATGTTCCTTATTATCCTTTATTTTTCGCTGTCCTCTAATGAGTAAATGGGCACACGAAGTAAGTGCATGTGCGGTGTGAGTGAAATATATTACAGTATTTGCATTATACTTTCTCATACTTTCTAATAAATCTTCTTTCATAGCAATTCTCTGTCAGCAATGGCTGGTGGAGACGGAGGGTCTTATCTGTTCTATACTTTGCAACTTCTACTCTTCCTGTGTGAAAGATTTACGCATTTATAGGTATAAACATGGTTCAGTATTCTTTATTTCCACTTGCTTCTTTTCTCTTTTCCTTTACTTCTTTCTTGATCTAGTTTAGAGTGGATCACACGGTGTTCTCTCTCTCTCTCTCGCTTTTATTATAATAAAAGTGTTATTACAATAAATATGATTAATTGTCCGTTTGTTTTATTTTTATTGATTCCGCTTTTATTATATATATATATATATATATATATATATATATATATATATATATATATATATATATATATATATATATATATATATATATAATATTATATATATAAAGGGTGATCCAGAGAAATGGGAAACCCTTGTAACTCTTAAAGTATAAGTCCTTTTATAAAATCATACGCATCATTCGAAAGAGGATAGTTAAAAGTTTGTACAGGATTGTATAGGTTTTGACAATACAAGACAAGATAAGATACAAAACAAAATAAAAGTGTTAGTTAAAACTAACCCTTCAAGACTGCATGAACTGTGGAACAGCTGCGTTTCATAACTGAGCAATATTATGAGCATGGAAGATGTAGTTTCAGCTCAAAGATCTTTCAAGACAAATTTTCACATGTCAAAATCACCTTCTAAGAGCTGAAACTACACTTCTTCCATGCTCATAATATTGCTCAGTTATGAAACGCAGCTGTTCCACAGTCCATGCAGTCATCTTGAAGGGTTAGTTTTAACTAACACTTTTATTTTGTTTTGTGTCTTATCTTGTCTTGTATTGTCAAAACCTATACAATCCTGTACAAACTTTTAACTATCCTCTTCGAATGATGCGTATGATTTTATAAAAGGACTTATACTTTAAGAGTTACAGGGGTTTCTTTTGGGTCCCATTTCTCTGGATCACCCTTTATATATATATATATATATATATATATATATATATATATATATCTATATATATATATAATATATATATATATATATATATATACTGTATACACGAGTCGTTTTGCTATACAAAGGGTGTGTGACAGCTATGGTCACTCGCGGCTTCAGTTCGGAGTTTCTCTGTGACAAATCACTACGCGTTTCAGTTTTCTTTCTTGAAAAACAAATTGTAAGTTTTTGTTTTTAATTTTAATTATTTACTTAACATTATGTTTATGCTTTAAATGTGAAGTTAATATTTTCATGTATACTTAATTTTTTTTAATCGGATTTAAAAGGGAGCTAACAGCCCCAAAATATTCAGACAACTTGCATATGACAAAATATATACAACTATATCTCTAAAAGCATATTAAAAGCGTTCTTGTGTAACTTACAGATTTTAAAGGAAGTTGCAAAATAGCCTCATTTCACAGGCCATAGAAGAAGTAAGTACTATTTATTCCTGCTTGAGTGGATGATATGGGGCGTCGCACGACACAATGACGAATGTGCCTAAAGAACGTTTGGAGGAAAACGGCTTTAAAGTTTGTGGAAGTCATAACTTTTTTAAAATAGATGCAATTCGATTTTTTTTTTAATTTTTGTAAGTAATTTTATGAACATTGAATGAGTGAATAATTAAATGATAAAACAAAAGCAATTAAAGTTATACAAAACGAAATTTTGGCCCGTTGGTTGATTCGTCATTGTGCCGCGGACGCCTCATGTATATGATGGTGAATAAATAAATAAATAAGTATACTATATATATCTCTCTATATATATATATATACACATACATATATACAGGCCCGGATTTAGCTATAGGCGAACTAGGCGATCGCCTAGGGCCTCGCGCCAAAGGGGGTCTCGCTCAAGCCGTTTTGCGCGTTCTGTTCAAGTGATATTAATGATTTAGAACTCTATGAAGAACTTAAAGTACTTTGCAGGTTTATACCTGAGAAAACAGATCTCGGAAATGCCCTTGTTTATATAGTGCAAAAACAACTAAGTGAGATTTATCCTAATGTTTATGTTGCACTTCGAATAGTATTAACCATCCCAGTTACTGTTGCTTCGGCTGAAAGAAGTTTCTCGCGTCTCAAACTTATTAAAACATATTTGCGTTCCACCATGTCTCAAGCGAGATTGCAATCATTAGCTATGTTATCAATAGAAAACGATATAACAAATTCATTAGATTATTCTCAATTAATTGAAGAGTTTAGCTCGAAGAAAAGAAAAGCATTGCTGTAATATTCAAGGAGCATCTGAACCAAATATTAAAGCATTAATATTTAGCCTCATAAGTCGATCGCTCACTATTATAAAAAATGAAATGTCAACATCTCTTATACATCACATATGAAAAACGTTTGTATACTATGGAAAGTCATTACCTATAATATTATATAAATCTTAGAAATCATTGTCTTATATTTTCGATACAAATCTTGATTCATATTATAATTTATACTTATTTGTATGGTTTATTTATATTTCTTATACAATTTCCATGCGTGATTATTTTGGTTTGGTTTAATTTTTAAGTGCTGACATAGTTCTGTCTATGCGGGATTCTAATATTGCTGGTATAGTACCGATAATTAAGTCCATATTTTCATATATATAGGCCTAGGGCCTCGCAATTTCTAGATCTGCCTAGGGCCTCGCAACTTCTAGATCCGGACCTGCATACATATTATATATATATATATATATCCTGGCGAAAACCCGTTTTGTTCCCGCTCTGTGCTAACATCAAAATAGCTCGTAATTATGAATTTGGCGGTTAATTCTATCTATAACAGTGTATGCACAAAGTATCACTGAATACGTGAAAATAATTTAAGTGAAGGCGAGTGCCACACAGCGTGAAGTAAGGAAAATAACACACACACACACACACACACACACACACACACACACATATATATATATATATATATATATATATATATATATATACACAAAATAATTAAAAAGTGAAAACTACCAAATTTCAGAATCATAAACTTTATGATGAGGAACAAGAGTTTCACTTTAGGTGCTGTTTAATGAGATAAACAGTTATTGGATCACCTGAAGATCAGGGCCCCCAGCCTTCTTTAGTTAGCTTTATAAGGCTAAGTAACGAAAATATCACGACCTAACCTAACCATTCGTCAAGGACGTACAGTTGACCTAACGATTGGTTAGGTTAGGTCGTGATATTTTCGTTAGTTAGCCTTATAAGGCTAACTAGAGAAGGCTGGGGGCCCTGATCTTCAGGTGATCCCAGTTATTTTATAAATTTTATGTTCTGTGTTGCATTTCAAAATTTTGTTTGACAAGAAACTGTTTTTTGTATTTATGCTATCTACGCCATTGCTAACTTAAACGGAATGTACGCTTAGGGTACAGCAATTTTTCTCAGGTATGAGCATGATACAAAGGCGTATGATGTAGGTGAAGCCCTGTGATTTTTTATGATTTGCAAATGAGGCTCGTACCTAAACGGTTTGGGAAAGAGTGGTCTTTCATACTGGCGAAACCATGAAGTTTACTGTAAAAATTAAAACAACTTTCCTGTCACCAAATTATGGTGTAATTATTTCTTTGATATCATAGAAATACATTACACTTCTCATGGAGTAAACTAATCTTCCGTTTTTAGAGAAAGGGAACTGACTGATGTGTAGGTGTATTTGCCCAACTTCTCATAACTATTTTCATTAATATCAGGTAAAAATATGTGAGGTTGAAAAGTATTATATAACAAATATGGGACCACCTTAAGATCAGGGCCCCCATGTATTCTTGTTTTTTGCTTTACGGTACCAAATATAATAATAAATTAAATTGAATGTCAGGTTAGGTCAACTGTACGCCCTTGACGATTGGTTAGGTTAAGTCGTGATATTTTCGTTAGTTTTAACGAAGATATTATTTGGTAGTTGAGGCTGGGGGCCCTGATCTTCAGGTGATCCCAAATATGTTCTATAAATATGTCTTTGAATCGCTCACTCATTTTTACCTGATATTGCTGAAAACTGTTATGAGTGGTTGGACAAGTAGTTACACATCAGTTAGTTTTCTTTTACCTTAAAAATGAAGTTTAATTTACTCCATTTCTCCTTATGATATCAAAGAGATAGCTACACCATAATTTGGTGACAAATGAGATATCGCCTAAGTATTAGGAGTCTCCTCATAAGTTTTACAATTCCTGAAAGGCTAGGACGTTTGCTTAATACTTAATTCTTTGTTTAGTGTCGTTTTAATCTCTATGTGTAGTTGCATAAACATTAGGTTTAATCCCTTTCCAAAGGTTGAAATCAAATCGTGTAGGATCGGGTGACCGAGGTGCCCATGCAATTTTTCTATGAAGGTCTCATCGACAAAGGTATGATCACTTACAGTATAATGAGGTGCGATCCTGTTCTGCAGGAGGATGAAATTATCCCAAAGATTTTTACCCACACTTGGAACGAAGAGAACTTGAGGCATCTTGAAATATAAGTTACCGGTGGTAGACGTGCCATCAAAAAAATGGACCATAAAAATTTTCCCGTGTAAAAGCATACCAGACATTAACCTTAGGAGGGGAATGTTGCTCGTATTCTCTCACTTAATAGAGATTACCTCCTCCCAGATTCGGTAGTTATGTTTGTTAACTTTGGCACTACCGTGGAAAGTAGCTTCGTCTTAGAAAATAACGGACCTAAAATTGTTGAAATTAATTAATGATACCTCTGCCGTCACAACAACGAGGCATTGACGCCGAATAAAGAAAATGTAGTGAAGAAGGTTAAAAATTTAAACGAAAACTACGAAATAAGTGGCAAATGAATGAGATAAGGATGAATGCCAGGAATATATGAACGAATATGAATAGAAAATGAATGCAAGTGAAAAGAGATGCAAGTAAAAAGCGTTAAAAGCGCTTAAAAACACTACAAGAAAAGGAGGACAGCCTCCTCCACAAACCTAAAAGTCCCGCTATCAGGGTAGAACGCTCCTTCCTCAAACACGTACAAGAAAGGTAGATGCCATCTCGAAGTCCCCAAGCCTGAGAGATTCGGCAGTCAAGGAAACAATACAGTCATCACAGTATGACAGAGGGCCCCTCTCTATTAACAACCTGTGGCAAGACGGGTGTGGCCCATTCGAAGGCGGGCAATAGCAGTTTCCCACCTTCAAGATATACGGATACGAGAATACCTCTAGGGACAGGCCGCAGCAGCGAGCTAATGCATTTTGTTGGGACCAACTATAGCATCCAAACGACGCTGCCAGACGACGCAGCCTGCAGACAGAATTCCTGGAAGAAAGTCCCCGTAAGGTCCTCTTTATTATTCCCCCTAACGGCTAAGTGGGCAGATATGCAATAAAACTTCTCTCGCGGCCCACGACGACCAAGTAAATGGAGCTACTTTAAAATGTCCAGAACTACAGGATGGACATTATCAAACTCTCCAAGGTCTGAAGTGCAATCTTGGAATCGCTAAAAATAGAAAACGAGAATCAATGCAGAGGCAGCAAAATGCTACTGCGGGAAAAAGTAGGAAAGACGGCTGCAAATCCGACGCCAGCATTGGACTTCCAGCTTTCAGTTGTGGAAAATGTTGCTCCATAAATTATTATGCTCCTTGTCATTTACTTTTAGTTTACAGAAAAAGGTCGCAAAATCATTACTCGTTTGACTACCTTTACTCACTATTTTTTTTCGCGTTGAACTACTCACTTTATTGTGAAACTAGTCAAATAAACAAGATCACAAACCGGTATCTGACTACCCTCACATATTTCACACAAGTAATTTGACTGTTGGCATCAGTATAGTAATTGTGCATTAACTAGTAACTAAGGTTTTCTGTTAAGGAAATACAATGCATTGACTACCCTTACATATTTCACTAAACTAATCTGAGTATGTGTACATCTAAAATGTACAAATATTTTAATGTGTGTGCTTATGTAAACTAATTTGGTAATGATTATGTTTTTATATAAAAAAGATGTTTCAAAATGCCGACAACTTTAGTTTTGAAAATTTCGAGATTAATATCACTATCTTTTCAATGCCTGATGGTCATAATTTAATTCCTGTTGGTGTTAATTTTAATCATCACAAAATCTACAAATGCCATGTTGGAATACGTGGCTCTGCTTTCAAAAAATAAACGAGGAAGGCGAATGCAACGGAAACTAGTCATTCGTACAACAAGCAAATATCAAACATCGGTTTAAACTTTGAAGGCATCACTACTGTAAATTTTGAGACCATCGAAAGACCTCTGAAATAAGACTTAAAATATTTGAATCTGGTCTTCAGTATGGAAAAATTGCCACGTACCTGTATACATCGTCAAGAAGATCATAGTCTCCACCTTCTTTTCAGTGCACTCAAAGGAACAACGTCCTACTCTATCAGAGACCGCATACTAACTTTTAGTGATGTAAGTTCAATACGTAACATTTGCGAGTGATGTCTCACATTCCATATAAACGTCAACAAACATAAATAAGAATGTCGTTGTGTCTGAATTCAAGGCTATTCCTCCCGATGTTATAGTAATTCGATCGAAAACGAAAAGACCTTTAATAAATGTCGACGGGATTTCTTTACTGAACAGTTTCAAAATTTTTAGTTACAACTAAAAGCATGTAGTAAAAGGAAGTTGTACGAATGCGATCAAGTAATGGCAAAAGATTGTGTTTGGAAATTTAAACATTCTTTTGCAAAGCTCTACTGTAACAAGTGCCACGAGACTCGTAAATCATCCGGGGATCGTTGTTTGTTGTATGAAGAATTCAAAATCCAAAATTGATAAAAAATCGACCATTATCTATTACGATGTGAACTGATGAAGACAGTCCATACTTTTCAGTCAGCCAAGTGGTGTGCAATCGATCCAATTTATGAAGACTACCAAAATTGTGCTACATACAATTTGAAAACATTTTTTTTTTTAATGGTCTCTTTCCCGTAAATAAATTCATCGACTATCATGTGAGCATATACACCCTTGTACATAATACAAAATTTTACAGTCATTTCTTCTACTGAGAACTTTCAACCCATTATGACAGCACTGTACTTACATTTGATTCATTGAAACGAGGAAATAAAATCCTCCAGATGTAAATTAAGTAACATACCCACTAGGGTGTGTCAATTTTGGGGGTGAAATAACTAAATTGAAAATCATGTGATTTGGTAGCAATTTAATGTAATCATTTGGCATACAAAATAATATCCTTGCTTCAAAAACAATAAAAAATAACTCCTACCTACATCAATTTTAATTCAAAAATTCCATTTTTCCATAAATTCGTAACAAAATAACAAATGTGCGCAAACATCCTATCAACATTTAAAGTGGCAATAAGATATCATTCAGAGTCTTTATTTGAAAGTAACCAATGCAGTCATGTCCTTTTTGCTGCGGTTCCTTGACATCAGCATTCGGCTTGCTACTTGCGCTTTGATGTAGCCTTCTCGCCTCTCGTGACTGTAAACTTGACTAGCTGCTTCTGTGACCATTTTCACACATCTCTCCACACTCTGAGTGTGAGAAGGCCACTTTGGCACTTGCATTGTGGCCTCTTTAAATTGTGTTAAATCTTTGTTTGTTATACATGTCAGTGGTGGCTCCAAAACTTCCGAACTCAAGTTAACTAATTCTGACAATTTCGTGGCATTGACGTTTATCGGAGGTACCTTCCTTGTCTGAACAGAGCAGTCTCCCAGCTGGTCATCATCTAGTGATGTTCCTCTAAGCTTTAGAATGATTTCCACAGCCTCAGTTCGCTCTTTGGTACATTGACTGCAGAGTATTGCTTGCAAAACTGCCTCTGGCCTAGCATACCAAGCAGACCTTTTCACCACAGGTAACACGATGTCCACCACTACTTTCCTTTGGGTTCTCAGTAGCTGTAATTGAAACAAGATGTGGTTGGGTCCCTCCATCCACATTGGATTAAGTTTTACATTGAACCAGTGAGGAAGATAAAACCCAATAATAAATTCAACAATCAACATCAAATTCTGTAGCATTTTGCCCTTCAGTGCATGTTTGGAAACCCAAATCCTGCAGAAACGAATCGCTGTAGTTAACCAACGACTGTGACTTATGGGTCCAATCTCCAAGAGAGCCAGATTTTGAAGCAACTCTCCTGATCTGATTGCTTGAACAATACGATAAGCGTAAGATTGATCCGTGCTGAGGTCTTTGATAATTTCTTCAGACAACACTGGAAGGGGAGGGCCTACTTCGACCTTTGGAAATTTTGTATTTATTTCTAATTCCGTGGCTTCATCTAGCATGTTGCCAAGGGGGCCTGACCACTTGTTGTTGCTCTTTGTAGGACCATGAAGTTCCTGGATGAGACGACGAAGAGGTAGTTCCCCTGTGTGCAAATCACATACAATCCAAACAAGCCTTCTTCCAAGTTTTTTCTCTAAATGCGTCATAACACCGCCCTGCCATCCAGTGTTCACCGCAGTTGAGTCTCCACCAACGGCCTGCAGTGAACTGTCAAGTCTTCTTTCTTGAAGCCAACATATTATTTGATCAGCAATTGCCTCTGCATGTTTCTTGCCTTCTACTTCTGCTTCAGGAACAAAGTGAAATAAATAGCGGCCACCAGGTTTGGAACACACAGAGTAGTGTTCTTTGATGAGACCGGGAAACTTTCTGTCCATTCCCTCTACCTCTAGGAGAACTTTTGTGTCATCTTCTTCCATCAAACAAAAGGCAAGAGAGACCTTCCTCCTTCAAATCTTTTTCATGCTGATCAGATATTTCCTTCATTATTTTTTCTTGTGCTCTTCTTATCTTATTATGATCTATCACTAAGGATGTATCCTCTCGGCTGATGAGGCCTGCATCTATCCAAGCGGCAGTGGCAATCTCTGCAGTCTCTCGTAGCCCCGTGTGGTGGTGAATACTGGCAAGGGCAATGTTTGAGATGTCTTTAGTGTTGTATTTCATTCTCTTCGGCGAAGGTTCAGATGGCATTTTGGAGCTATCATCTGATGTTGCTTCTTTCTGTTCATCTGAAGAGCTTTCAAAGAAGTGAGAAACCTCTTGATAGAGCTCTTCATCTCTTTGGGTGGCTTCTTCACTCTTCTTTTTCTTCCTTTCTTCCCTCTCTCGAATTTTCTCTTTTTTCTTAGCAAAAACAATCTGGTTTTTTGGTTTCTGAATAATCTGCCGAACCAATCTGCATACTTCCTCGGCCTCCTGCCTTTGTTCTCTGCGCCTTTATGAAAGCCAGCTCCAAAACAGGGATCTTCTTTTCACGAGGACAGCGACAATCAATGTAAGGGTGAGGTTCTCTTCTGCATGAGGGAGAACAATTGGCTTCAGAACACAACTCTATGGGACACTGGCAGTTAAAAATGTCAAGGAGAGTATCAAGTGTGTGCAGAAATTTATTTTTCTTTGCTAGTTTTCCTTTACCAAGTGATGTCTCAACTGTTTTGTGCCACAGCTTTGTTAATTTTAGCTCAATAGTTCTATACTGATTGAGTACAGGTGGTTTGAATAACACATTAGCTTTTTTCCACTGATGCAGAAGAGGGGGAATCATGTCCCTTATGAGCTCTTTCTCTGTGTAGTTCCTTCTATCCTTTGTATTTTGTTCACGAAGGAGTAACCCTAGTCTCAGCATGTCTCGCACTGTTGGTAGTTCTGATACGGGAAGCTCCTTGCCTGTACCGACTAACAGGCTCAAGTGGCATGACGACTGACCTCTTGTCTTCAATTTTGGCATCTTAGGAATATCTGAAAAGAAAGAAAAACATTTAAGTATGTTATGTCAATTACGATGTTTCAAAGTTTAGTCATTCGATGTTCTAAAATTCAATAAAAAAGCTTAAGCTTGAAGCAGATTCCTTCGGATAACCATTCGCTCATATTCTTCCCCTTCCATACTAAAGATATTTTTTTGGCGAATCCTAAGAAAAATATCTTTTACAGTTTCTTTTCATTTCAGTTTGTGGGGAAAATTCGAGCGGCAGAAAAAGAGGAAATCTTTACTTCAAAGCGTTCCCATCGCCACTTTCACCACGATCTACGCCCGCATGAATCTCTGGTACAAAGTCCAAAGTCCAAAGTCCTCACGTTTAATAATGATACACAGTGTATTATAAATTTTGAAAATACGTGTTAATAGCGTACCTTCTGTTGTTATATATATATATATATATATATATATATATATATATATATACCTTTGGTTTGGCTTTGGTTAGCTTCGCCCGAATTGTTCATTCTGACGAAGGTCAAGCTTTTCACTCCACCTTAGACCTACAGTTTAACGTGGAATCCGAACCACGCCCCATCAGCAGCCCAGCGTCTTAACCACTAGGCCACCTACGGTACCCATTTATCTACCAACCACTTTCTTTTTTTATTGTGTGGAAGGATGAACAGCTGGGTTTTGCTGCGCGCCGGCTGCCGTCGGGTCTCGAACCCGGGGCCGATGGATTCGTAGTCAGCGACGCTAACCACTACACCACCGAGGTGTGTGTGTATATATATATATATATGGTTTGGCCAAACGGCTTTCCAAGAACCTCTCGTTTTTAATAGGCAATATTTTTAATACCCATAATAAAAATTCTCCAGACTTCGTAGATAAAATAGAGAATTTCAGTTTAGAAAACAAGAAGATGGTCAGCTTTGATGTGATTTTTCTTTTTGCTAAGGTTCCCGTTGAAACAACTTTGTCTTATTTGGAGGAGTTTCTTTTAGAAAATCAGACTGTTATGGCTTTACCTGTTCCTCTTTTTTCGAAGATGATTCGCTTTTGCTTGACCCATTCCTACTTCACTTTCAATAATTCATTTTTCGACAGAAAGCTGGTTTTAGCATGGCCTCCTACCTATCCGCCATTCTAAGTAATATATTTATGGAACTTTTTGAAAGAAGCTTTTCCCCGAAATTCTCGCTCCTGACGTTCCTTGGTATCGTTATGCTGATGATATTTTTGTTTTATTTCCGGTGGACATAGATCATAATTATATACTTGATAGGTTGAATAATGTTTTTCCCTCCATTAAATTTACCGTCGAAATGGAGCATAATTCAACTATCTCATTTTTAAATGTCCATATTATTAGAACTCTGAAGAATAAGCCTGCTTTTAAAGTTTCCAGAAAGCTACCCCATTCATCCCATAGTTTTTCTACTACAAGAGGTATTGTCATGGGTATGTTCCAAAGAACCCTTAGGATTTACAGTCCTTACATGGACTCCGAATTTTGTTATATCAAGAATTCCTTTAAAAAATTGGGATACCCTCCCACTTTTATTGACAAGCCCTTTAGATCTTCCAAAAAGAAGTTCTATAACAATACTACTCAGGGAAAAGAACTTCCGCAACGTTCTGGTAATCCCATTTAATGTACAGTGCTTACAAGAAGTCTCACGCCTCTGTCTCGTCCCAAGCTAGTCTGTTAGGTATAAAATGGGCGGTCCTTATGGCAGTGGAGGTGTGTTCGGATTGGTGCACATAATTGCTCTAACCCCATCAATGACGTCCACATTATCTTTGTGTTGATCACTCTATCTATTTATATATAGAGACATACTGTATATAGATATATATAGAGTATGCAGGGGATAACGTGTCTCAGTCCCAGCTATGGTAGTTGTCTTACAATTAACAGTCCCAAGTGCAAGTTACGTTAACACCTCCACATAAACTACCCTGGACTAAAATAACATACGTGAAGCCCTTACCCAGAAACCATTTAAAAGGTGTGATTTAAAATCTCTCTCTCTCTCTCTCTGATCACACCGCATCCCATCAGAGGTCTTCAGCAGGGACATCGGCAATGTATCCATATAACGTTAATAATAACCGAAACTAGGGGAAAATATACTCTCTGCCTTTCGCTCTATCCCAAATCCTTTTCTCTTAGTAACCTCTTAATACAAACTAATCTATCATATTTTGCGACTTTTTAACTCTGGTAGGATTCAATTCCATTCCTATAGGGTAAGAGATACTTAAATTCATGTGTGTATTATGCCATATGATGTGCGTAATAAATAATCATTTTTAAATAGTTGGAGCGTTCAAGGTCATCTGTAATAATCTATAGACTACCCCTCAAGCCCACTCTCAACACTTAGATTCCCCTAAGACACAGGCATCTTCAAGTAACATGAATGCATAGAGATTTAAGGTGTTAGATTCCATATTATATAATTTATGTGCTAGGTTTAAGAACGCTGGCATTGAAGGATGGAAGGAAGGGACAGTAAAAGCGATAATAAGTTTAATGAAGGAAGTGGAAAGAGGATGGAGGTAAGCGTTGCTATGTCGAAGGAAACGAGGTTGGGTGGGGAATTACGAAGGGAGGAGGAAAGGGAGAAAGGCGGCTAAAATGAATGCGGGGATGTGTTAAGGGAGAGGAGAGAAATTCATATGAAATGCTAAACACAAACTCAAATATTTATTTTAATGCCCTAGACCTAGAAAGACAAAGAGCAAAATACCTTAAACTAACAATGAATTGACAGAAACAGAAGAGTCTGGTCTTAGACGCACTGATAAGTTTAACGTATGTGGCTAGAGGCCGCCACTCAGAATTACCACTACTACCTAAGTCATAATAGGGTTATTTACTATGACAGAGTAGTCATGAGTAGTTATGGAAATAAAATATGATTATACTGTTGATGGCTGACTATATTCAGTTGGGGTATAAACTATTGCTGACAATCTTTGGATCCTTGGCTTTTAAGACGAATTTTTTATGCATATGTTCAACAAAATAGGAAATTGGCTGATTATTACCATTCGAAGGGTTGGTACCCTTCACAACCGAAATCAATTTCAGAAGGGGTGCATGGTATCCTCATTTCCTTTATCGTCCCAGCACGCTTCACATAAGCCATTTACACAAAGATGGAAAGGCCGTCTGTGCACCACGAGACGACCCAGGCAATGCGGGGAGCAATGGTGACATTGCATGAATATGGTGTGCCAATAAGAGAAATATCAAGACGACTAGACGTTCATCGAAGCACTGTGGAACGGTGGATTAATCGGTATGAAGCAGAAAACTCAATCGCTACTTTGCCGAGGTCTGGTCCTCCGCGTTCAACATCTCAAGAGGAAGATGCTGCGATTGTTAATCATGCCAGAGAGCATCCGTTTGTTCCAGCGACGCATATTTACAGACACCTGAACCTTCGTTGTAGCGCAAATATAGTGAATAACAGACTTCACGAGGCAGGGTATTTTTCTCGCCGTCCAGCTATAAAACCTGCATTGACGATTGAGCATAAAGAGGCGCGGATGGGATTTGCCTGGCGATACTTGCCGCAGGAGGAAGAATTCTGAAGAAAAGTTGTGTACTGTGACGAAAAAACATTTTCAACAGATAGTCATGGTTCCCTGCAATGTTGGAGGCAGCGCGGAAAACGCTATGAAGAAGGAAATGTTTTTCCGAGCAAACGTAGTGGTCTCATCAATCTCGGTGTGTGGGGCTGGATGTCTGGCTATGGTGTCGGAGAATTGACTCAAGTAGATGGACGCTTTACTGGACAGCAATATTGCCAGATACTGGAAGAGGTGCTGCTACCCAGTGTTCGTGCGTATCTGGTTCCAGCGCCGGAACCATTTTACTTAATGGAAGATAACAGCAGTCCCATTCATAGGAGTAACGTTGTGAGAGCGTGTTACGAAGATCACCCAGAGATTATTAATCTAATTCTGCCACCACGTTCTCCTGATGAATCCGATTGAAAACCTTTGGGCAATAATGATTAACGAATGGGAGCAACGCAATGAAAGAACATTTGAAGCACTTTTAGCTCACACGAGGAATAGTTGGGAGAGCTTACGCCGAACACCAAACATTCCCTACAATCTGGCCTCTTCTATGCCGCAACGATTGCAAGAAATTATTGATGCCGGAGGAAGCTATACGAAATACTGATGTTAAAGCCATGACGTAAATGTGTATCGAATATATTTATGTTAATATAGAATTTTATTATATTTTTATGTTTGACATCTATAAAAGTATATATTGTGACCATGGAAGAACTTTACTTATCCTTAGTTAGAATCTTTTCTTGCAATGTCTACGCTCGTGGAGATGATAATATATGCATTGTTGAAACAAACTATGAGAAGGTAATAGTTTCAGGAAAAAAATAAAAACTGGCAACATCGAGGCCATCACATGTTTATGGGAATTGTCATATGATATGCTACCAATAAACTCTTATATACTACTGTATACAGTATACTATATTACGTAATAATTACGATGGACATATCAAATGCAAATTTCTCTGATTCACGGCTCACCAGTCTTGCTTTAGACTAGTGACTTTCATAAGATGGAATAGGAACTATCTATTAGTGAGACGACCGTGACTTCCTCGAAATGCGAGCGCGTGAGAGGTTCACTGAGGAATTTGGTCATTAGATTCTTCACGTAGGATATGTATCACAAACAACAATATTGACAACAATTCCCGACAATTACTTAATATCAATCATTGCATTTGAGCAAATAATTTAGACCTGCGTCAAAATAACTTAGGTATCATGCCATGATTTGGGATATTTGCCGAATTAGTCGTTCTCTATAGTCTACAGTATATATTGAGACGGTATAATGTAATGCCCAGCTAATATTATGATGACTAGGATTGCTCCATAACCATCCCAACATCCCGAAACTTGGTAATTCTGCTTGTTAATCATTTGTATTTTAAACACTAAAATGTAGCAGAAGTGACGTAATAATGGACGTCATTGATTGGGTTAGAGCAGTTATGTACACCAATCCAAACACACCTCCGCTGCCATAAGGACTGCCCATTTTATACCTAACAGACGAGCTTGGGACGAGACAGAAGCGTGAAACTTCTTGTAAGCACTGTACAGTGTACAGTCATCTCGCGACTTGGTTTCTCCCCAACTTAATCTCGTCTCATGGATTCCATGTTACACTCGTGGTCTTTTAAAAAAAAGTCAATTATCTAATTTTCCCTCCAATTCTGGAGTATATCGAATTCGCTGTAAGGACTGTTCGAACAGTTATGTCGGCGAAACTAATGATTTACAAAAAACTGCTCTACCACCATAAATATTGTTTGAATACGGGCAATGAAAATTCGGCCTTACAAAAGTATCGATTAGAGAGGGATCATAATACTGATATTAATAACGCTCACTTACGTTTCAATATCAACAATAATGACGAACGCAAGCTCGCCGAATCTTTTTATTTAAAAAAATAATTTTAAAATAAAACAAAAAGAATTTTAATATAAAACATGGAACCTTCCAACTTGATTTTATGACTAACCTTTGGCTGTCAAAATCTTCTGTCTTCCAGCCAGGATTATTTACGCCTGTTTGAGTTGTTTGTCTGGGGCATGACGTTTTCTATCAGATATTCCTTTTAAGTTCGACTCTCTCATTTAGTTTTTGGCCACCGCCCGAAAGTAGAGGCAAGACTCTCTCGAAAAGTCTCACGGTTTTTAGTGTTTTATTCTTTTAACCATTGGAGATTTTAACTATTATTATTATTATTATTATTATTATTATTATTATATACGATGGGCGGTCAGAAAATAAGTTTACACGGCGTATAATTTCGTAACTAAAGGGCCTACATTTGATTATGTTTGTATCAGGTGAACTCGTTAATCATTGTTGGCAACACTGCACGTCGATTCGACTGCCCTCTACCGTACATTCGTTATATGTCAGTTGAACATGGCGGCTCGACTGGAACAGTGCCCTATCATTTCTGCAACGATATTCCGAGTCTGTCAGTGGTCGGGAATTTCTCGAGCGCATTGTCACAGACGAGACATGGGTTCATCACCGTACTCCGGAAACAAAACGTGCCAGCATGGAATGGAAACACCCTGGGTCCCCACGACCAAAGAAGTTCAAGATTGTGAGGTCCGTTGGCAAAGTGATGGTTACCGTGTTTTGGGGCCACAAAGGCGTTTTGCTCACAGACTTCATGCAAAAAGGCACAACAATCAATGCAGCTGCATATTGTTCAACACTGGAACGTTTACGATCTGCCATTAAACGTAAACGTCCTGGACTCCTCCGTAGGGCAGGGCACTGTTTCAGTCGAGCCGCCATGTTCAACTGACTCATATAACCAATGTACGGTAGATGGCAGCCGAATCGACGTGCAGTGTTGCCAACAATGATTAACGAATTCACCTTATACAAACATAATCAATGTCGGTCCTTTAGTTACGAAATTATACGCCGTGTAAACTTATTTTCTGACCGCCCCTCGTATAATCATAAAAAGGATGATCAACGCCCACGTCAGCATTTCATCAATTCCCTGCCTTTTACTGACTATCTTCAATCTCTCTCTATTCGCTGCAATGTTGCCTCACTCTCTTTACTGTCGCTATTATAACGGACACTGCTCTTCTGAACTCTCTAACTGCATGCCTCTCGTTTAAGGAGAGCTTGTAGTACCAAACTTTCAACATATTCTTATCCCTTTTCTGTCCAACTCTCTATTGCAAGGTTTAATCGGTATTCTCAGTCTTTCATGTACTCAACCTGTCAACTCTGGAACAACTTTCCACAATCCATCTTTCCACCTGTCCATGATCCCCACTCTTTCAAACGCAGTGTTCAGGCATCTCGAAAACTCTGGCCCTTCATTCTTGCTATCTCCTCCTATATTGGGGGAGCATTTTTAAGTGCATTAGCCCTTGGCCCCTCCTTGCAGCATACACATATATATATACACACACACACACACACACACACACACACACACACATTTATTTAAGAAAATGTTATTATCAGTATTTACAGTACACATGTAAAGTGAAAAAATGTTTTAAAAATTTGGAAAATAAAAATGAATTATGTTTCATTCCTATCCTTGAAAAACTTCAGCATAAAAAAATTAAAATGCAAATCAGTCTAATTGGATGGGAGTTTAGTGTTCAACAATGCTCTTGTTGAAGATAAGACTTAATGAGGCTAATAAAACATTCGAATGAACGACACAAAATTCAGTACATCGACCCAAGTTTGTTATTCGAGAATGTTCTTATTGGACAGAAGCCCATAAACGCGTTGGCAAATTGTTCATTTATATAGGCAGCAAGCGATCGCGTTGTGCAAATGCATCAAGGAACGAGAGTTCAAATGAAAGAAATGTGTTGCGTAATATTTTATTTGAAATACTGCACTCGCTATGAATGTATGTGTAGCCTCTCGCCATATTATATATGAAATAAGAAGCCTAACTAAATAAATAATAAATAAGTTATTCATTAACCATTAAACACAAATATATGGGAAAACAAGAACCACCAAACGAAGTAAGAGTAGTTTAAAAATAAGGAATTTGACTGGATTCGTTAAAGAAAGTCCAAACACGAAAGATGAAAGCAGTATTGTAAGTACTCCTTATTAACCCAGTGTCACAATTATTGCTCTGATAATTATAACAGAATTGTTTATGAAACCACCGTTGTATATCTACTACATGCGGAATTATGTGTTTTCAATATTACTTTAAAGATAAAATTTTAAGCTTTAAACTTTAAACTTCTAATTCCTAATTGGTTTCAGAAATTCAGTGTTTTAATATATATATATATTTGTGTATGTGTATATAATATATGAACAACACGGAATTAAAAAATATATAATATAGCTTCCACTAGTAGCTTACATTTAATGTAAAGCTAAGTCGTTCCGTTTTCCAAAACTGCAGAAATGTTCATGTAGTGTGACTAATTGAAGAAACAAAACATTAAGCAAATTTTATTTTTATTCTTATTTTCGTTTCACATTTTTGTAAATTATTCGTTTACACACTTATTGCTTTTTTTAGTGTTTTAAGAAAATTAAATTGTTTCCAGGCTTGGGTGAGTTTACTTAAAGTATATTTTTTCATATTCAACCATGCGTTTTATGGTTCAGCGACAAAGCATCGGACTTGCAATCCGAGTTACTAGGAATGGAATCCGGCGGGCGGTGTGAAAATACTTAACCCAAATTCTTTCTATAGGTCTGATATTGGTCTTTCTATGGATACATATAGGTGTTACACTGACACTAAGAGGAAAGAGGTTAGCACCTTGATAAGCAAAATTTTTAATCCCTTTTAATCCTCTGGGGACCCTTTAGTCCGTGAATGGCTTTTTAATGGAGAAAAGACATATAAGGTAAACATTTTTATGGAAAATGATATAACGTAAGAGTATGAAGTTTAACGGCACCCATTCTAATATTTAAAAATATTAAGTCGCAGCCAGACGCAGCCCCTAACGCTTTGTTTGTTTTACGAAGTTGTAATAATAATAATAATAATA
Organism: Bathynomus jamesi; assembly: GCA_023014485.1. Lineage (NCBI taxonomy): Eukaryota > Metazoa > Arthropoda > Malacostraca > Isopoda > Cirolanidae > Bathynomus > Bathynomus jamesi. Next base: position 222,076 of record JAJOZX010000599.1, read on the forward strand.
ATAATGTTAACAGTTTTTGATCGAAATGAAAATTTCCTCTTCGTGCCGCCATCAATATACCTTATTCACCTCGTCCATAGTCCATCTTATGCCAAGCCCAACCCACAAATCCATCCACCCCAATCTAGCACTTTGCGTTTTATAATCATTTATTTAAACTAGATTATATGTTACTTATTAAACCAAAAATTGAAAACTATAAGGCCCGCAGTTTAAAAAAGTATATATAAAATTTCAGGACGACACATTTTAGCATGAACACACTTTTCATTTTGGATGAAAACTGAAAAAAAAAATCCAGCCAATGAAACCATTTCGACTGACAGAGAAGGCTAAATCAAGCACCTTCAATGGTTTAAAATGGTTTAAAAAGTCAACCTAATCGCCAATATGGCTTGTCAATTCCAGCCATTTCTTGGAAACCTGCCCGCCGGCCATCCTCAGGTAAAGAACACACGGCATCGTTGTTCTCCCTACGGGACTCATCGCTACAATAACACTGGGGAACAAAAAAAAATTTTTTTTTCTTGGTGCCTGAGATTTTAGACCTTATTCTGGATATTTTCATGCCACTGATTCAGAAAATATCATCCATTTTGTTCTAGCAGCTCTAGTTTTTGAGATATTGCATACGTCATTACCTACTTTATTACCCTTCTGGAACGGTATTATGAGTTGCTCGTAAATCTAAATGCATCTATAATTAAATTGTAGCTATGATTTTGCTGATGTTGCTGTTTTGCATGTGTATTGTACATGTACTAACGTGAATTCTTTCCTGTTACAGGTGTTGACATGGCTTCATCACGAAGAAAGTGTTTAAATCATCCAGATGTGTTTTGTTTTATCTGCGGGGAGCACACGTTCATTGAACAGAGAAAAACTATTACTGATTTTGTGAAAAAAGCTTATTTTGCCTATTTCAAAGTACAACTAGGGGACCAAGATAAGCCATGGGCTCCTCATGTTGTGTGTAAAACGTGTACGGAGCATCTGCGGCAATGGACCAACGGAAAGAGGAGGTGCCTGAAATTTGGTATACCAATGGTATGGAGAGAACAGAGAAATCACAGTGATGACTGTTACTTTTGTTTGGTGAATATAAAGGGCATCAATGGACGTAACCGGAGTAAATGGACGTATCCTGACATAGACTCAGCTAGACGGCCTGTTTCACATTCAGATGAGATACCTGTCCCATCATTCAGCCATCTTCCAGAGCTCCCTCAAAAAGATGATGAATCTGCTACTGACAAAGAAAGCATATGTGGGCAAAATGACAGTGATTTCGAAGGACCGTCATCAGTTGCAGAAGGTTTTAGTCAACACAAATTAAACGACCTCATAAGGGACTTAAGTCTTTCGAAGAAATCGTCTGAATTGTTAGCTTCCAGGCTGGGAGAAAAAAATTTACTGCTGCAGGGAACCAAAATCACGTTATATCGCGACAGAGAAAAGGATTTACTGCCCTTCTTCTCAAAAGAGAACGATTTAGTTTTCTGCAACAATGTGCGCGGATTGCTGATGAAAATGGGCATATCGGAATACACACCAAGTGAATGGCAGTTATTCATAGATAGCTCCAAACGGAGCCTAAAATGTGTTCTTCTACACAACGGCAACAGATACAGATCAATCCCAATTGGTCACTCAGTCGGTATGAGAGAAGAGCACGGGACAGTCGCCCTAGTCCTAGAAAAGATATCATACCGAGACCACCAATGGGTGATCTGTGTGGATCTGAAGATGGTGAATTTTCTCCTGGGCCAGCAGAGCGGGTACACCAAGTACCCGTGCTTTATATGTCTCTGGGACAGTAGAGCTAAAGATGAACACTGGGTGAGAAGACAGTGGCCTCTGAGAGAAAACATGGTGGTTGGAGAAAAAAATATCATCAAAGAAGCTTTGGTTGACAGAGAAAGGATCATATTGCCACCACTGCACATCAAACTAGGTTTGATGAAACAATTTATAAAGGCTTTGAACAGAGATGGGACGTGTTTTGGCTACATATGTAGAAAATTTCCTGCGCTGAGCATGGAAAAGCTGAAGGCAGGTATTTTCGATGGACCGCAAATCCGGGAACTCATGAAAGACCCGCGTTTCCAAGATTCAATGGACAACATTGAGGCACGTGCGTGGTCATCGTTTAGTATGGTTGTGAAGAATTTCCTTGGGAACTATAAGGCCGATAACTACGGTGAACTAGTGGAGAATATGCTCTCTTCTTTTTGTAAACTTGGCTGTAAAATGAGCATCAAACTGCATTACCTCCACAGTCATTTGGATCGTTTCCCAGATAACCTCGGTGATCTAAGCGAGGAACAGGGTGAACGATTTCACCAAGAACTAAGGACCATGGAAAACGGTACCGCGGACGATGGGATACTCACATGATGGCAGATTACTGCTGGAGCATCCAACGCGAATGTCCTGGCACATCTCATCGCAAGAAATCTCAGAAACGCGGTTTATGTGAGATGTCTCAATGAAAGAACTTTTTTTGCCGTTCGTGTCTCAAGCTTGTTTGAATTTAAGAAATATTTTTCGTAACTTATGCTTGTTTGATGTTAATACACTATTTTTGCTGACATTCATCATACTTTTGTATTCAATTGACAACAACAGTGATTGCCAGTCAGCAATTATATAATATTATATACATTATATAGAAATATATATAGATATATATCATATCTTGATAAGCAGAGCTGATGGAGAAAAACTAATGTCATTTTTAGAATCAGCGACCTCAATATACCCAGAAACAGGTCTAACATCTAAGTCACCAAAAGTTGTGTTCCCCAGTGCTAATCTTTTATGTTTTTTTATGACCTGGTTGACTCCTCAAAGCAACTAGTGGTGAAATAAACAACAATATCTGGGGCTAACGAGATTAACGACAAGACCCAAAGCATTACCCACCATTCATCAACGTCCCCAGAGATCTGCCAAAGGAAATTCCAAATGTATATGTGTGTTCACTCAACCACAAAGACTCGCCCACAAATCGTCGATAACGGCAGATAAACAATGCAATAGGCGACGAGTTCTTTTATAGACTTTTTACGGGCTGGTTGAACCCTCAGGTCTGGTAAAAGCACGATAAACAACAACTAAAGCTATCTGAGACTAAAGTCGTGGTTTAATACATCGCTCTCCAACCATTCATCCACACGGAGATCTGCCAGCGGAAATACCAGCGTGGTTACATACCTACTGTAGTCAAATTCTCGCACGAAGTCTAAAATGAAATGCACAGCTTAAAGGCGTAAAATATTTTATTAAAGTACACAAAGAAAATAATAATTTATAAAAAAAAATAAGTACTATATAAATAAATGAAGTTAAAAACTAATAATAATAATAATAGTGTCATTACCATTGTCAACTCCGGGTTCTTGTAAGCTCAGCAACTCTTTAGGGGAGGCGAATTTGACAATCTGACGGTTTGCAGGGTTTAAAGTGATGTATTTTGATTTGACGATATATATGAACTCGTCCACGAACTTTACAAGCGCGCCGTAAGTTTCCGGCCCCGATGAAACAAAAGAGTCAGTGTAAGCCGTATCTACACACTCATCTTTGATTTCATGAGTGAGCTCACCGAGGAATCTACTAATAGGGGGCATATGTTCTCCAGTCTTCTCCGTGAACTCCACGGTGCCAGTACCAGCGTACAGAAACCTCCGACAAAGAGAAGTCATTAGACCCCAAAGCTTGATGTGTCCGAATGCCGCTGTGAAACTGGCTATCGGTATGTTTGTAACGTGGGAGGTGTCTGCGTATGTATTGCGTACGTACATAATTTCAAAGGTCTCTTTATCAACAGCAATGGGGGTAATCCCAACGTTACCGTTTGTCAGTGTTCTGAGCAAATTTCCCCCAAAGACTGTTCAAACAGAGTTCATCACTAAAGCGTTTCCCAGATTTTCGTGCAATGTACTCTCACCCAAGCTTTATCCCCAAACGATCTTGGTACCGTTGAATGTAACCCTTTATTCGTCCTCGGTGTCAACACCCCGTGGAAACCCTGATGCCTCGACCTTATCCTTCAGAAAGGTGTTGATATAAGGTGTGAAGAGGTTATACCACTTCTGGAATCTCCACATCTTTTAAATGAACAGTATCCTGTTGGTAGGCATTAATGAGCCCTGAGCAAATTCCACGACCTGCACCACCCATCCTCCCTGTATTTATTTGTTAATTCATTTATTTATTTATTTATTTACATTTAATATTGAACATAGATTCAGATATTATTTTGTGTTATAACAAAGACACAGCAAAAACCTGATATATATAAATACATATATAGCTGTTTATGAATGGAAAAAACAACGTTTTTATGCATATTCAATTTTAATAACATTATAACATTACCAGATTGATTGGTATCTGTAGGTTTCACACGTCACTGCTTAGAATATCTTCTAATTGGCAAATGGACGACAGCTGAATGGATACTACTGGTATGGCATTGTTATATCCGTAGCAAATGCTATTTCTCGATCAGCAACACTGATATAGTAATAAGCAGTCACTGAGGGAAATATTATTTAGAAACGAAGAATTTTTTGTCTTGAGGCAGCATCATAAATGCATATAATTGTTTTGTATTAATAAGTTCCATGTTACAACTTAAGTGTTGAACCACTGCAGCTGTGACACTTGGTAGTCTCTCACCTCAAAGGAGAGAATTACAGAAAATAAAACTATTACAGTGATTCATATCAATAAATAGGATTCATATCACAACCAATTCAGAAGGTCGATAGTTCTTTGCTCAGAGAACCAGCGTGTGACGATCCGTGCTGTGTGAATTGCGGACCTGTCTTGCATAAAAATGATTCGCTCAGGAAATGGCAGAGCATACGCACGCACAGAAGGAAGCATAATCTCTTCGAAAATTTCCATATATTGGTCTGCAGTAAACCTTCCTTCTATTTTGGTGAGCTCTTCTACACCATACAGATAAATCCATCTCCACATGTTACAGGTGACATGACCGCTACGTGCTTCCTCATAGATGTGCTCTTGAGTATATCGAGTATTATTCCTCCTCCAACAATGAAGACGGGCATGAGATGCGGGGGAAAAGGTCTTTTTGTCAGTAAATATCACTCTGCTCCAAAAGTCATGTCCTTTGTCAACATGTTGCTGAGCAAATCGAAGTCTATTTTCTCGATGTTGCTGATTTAACTTCTCCTTGATAGCCGGGGTCCGATGGTATAACCCAACTTCATGTAGCCGCCGCCTTACTGTCATTGCCGAAACATCAAGCTGCAATTGTTCCCTTATCGCAACAACAACATTGGCAAAGGGATGGCCTTCGGCAACATCGCAGATCCTCCGATCATCTGCAGCAGTTGTCAGTTGAGGCTTCCCCGTTCTGCCGTGATCGCGTAGATTTCCTTCTGCTTGCCGCCTTTTCAACCATATATAAAGTGTTCCTAGAAATTCCAAGTTCTCTTGCAATTTGAGTTGGAGACAGCCCGCTCTCCTTTATGCCGATGATTCTTCCCCTTTCAGTAATTTTCTGGTGATAATAATCCATTCTGCAGAGTAGTTGCTTCGAAGAGATTCAGGAATAGTGAGTTTATTCTCAGTCACCATACCTGTTAACACCTCTGTCATGACGTCATGTGGTGTCACGCGATATTTTAAAAGTCAGGTGGAATTCTTGGAATACGGAAACAGTTTGGAAAATGGTCATTAAGCTGTTACACCAGCGGTTCCCAAACTTTTTTTGTGATTACCCCTTTTGGTTAATCGCCAAATGAAAATTACCTCCCTGCAAAAAGCACAGAAAACTTCATTTTACTGAGCATGAGAATAATTATTCAAATTTTAGAAACAATACTTGTATATTTCTGTATATATAGTGCCTTATGTATAGTTAAACACGTATGATATTGGTCAAAGAATGGTTACAACATTACATAGGAAGCAAGCAAAACGCGTCACCACCAACTACTAGTCTAGTGCGAGGGATGCAACTGTTTCTGCTGAACTAACGCCTGAATTCTGGATTCAGTTCCGCTCAAGACGCAGCGTAAATCGCCTTCAATGTGCAGCCGATTTCGCAGTTTGTTCTTTATGACCATCAATGCTGAAAAGCCTGCCTCACAACGATAACTTGTAGCAAAAGGCACCAGCACTTTCTTTGCCTCTTCAGCAGCAAAGGATACTCCCCATCCACTTTTGCCCAAAATGTCTCGATTTTTTCTCTGCAAACTCAAATTTCAGAATAAGATCTTGCTGCATTTTCAGGAATTCTGCTTTCACTTCAGGTGAGTCACTGCTTTTCAGGGCGTAATAAGTCAATGGCCTCATTTTTAGATAGCATGGCTGTGTATTAAATATGTACTAATTCATTTAATGTTCTTAATAAGGATATTGATTGTGGATTTGACATACAGTGTCTACACAGAATCTAGATTAAACTAGGTTCTATAGGTAGAAATTCAATTTTTAGCTTTTCTTTAGCCAACGCGCTATTATGAACACACCATGTCAGTTTCGAAAAATCCCTTTAATTCTCCTCGTGGTGTAGCCGTTCGTCTTTTGTAACACTGCGACCACAACCTGAACAGTTAAACGGTCTAACTAAAACACAACAACTTTTTTACACAAAACGAACACTAAAAAACAATTTTCAGGAATTCCTTTTTACCCCCTGAAAATGTCAAAATTATCCCTTTGGGGGTAGTTATTCCCACTTTGGGACCCGCTGTGCTACACAGACCATCACATACTTACAAAGTCTAGCATATATCTGTGGCAGTGTTTTTCAACATTTTGTAGGTCGTGGGACCCTGTAAGCAACCTGTAAGATATTGGGGACCCAGATATTCTCGATCCATTCTATTTCCCTTCGTTTTGTAAGCAAGATGATGGAAAACTATGTAATAAACCAATTACATATCGTTACGAACAAATATAATACATTATTCACTGCTTGTTACAAAATACACCTTTATTTCCATTCTAACTTAGTTCTATCTATATATTCTGAACTACTGGGCTTCAGTATTTTATGTTAAATATTTATTACACAATACCAGAACCCTCAATGTTTTTTCGCTGAATCCCGGTTGAAAACAGTGACGTATGAGCTGGTGGATATTTTCGCTCATCTATCGTTTATTTGACAATTCTAAGGACGCTTTAGGTAAAACCATAATATAGATAACTCAGGTAGTACTCTTACAAGTGTGTGAGACACACGACGATGCTAATATTGGCTTCCTATTAAACTGATAACTACCATTTACGTGTTAAGTTGCATTCAACCAATATGTCTTATCTGGGAGTAATATGTAAACCAGAGTGATGAATGGAAATAATTATGTTTTAAAGACATTTAGCAATGTCAGCGCTCACTCGCTAAACCTCAGCTTCATTCATAAAATGTTACAACCGTTTGTAGTACACAAAACAAATATATGCCAGGTGTTGCTATCTGTTCTCAAGAGTGTCCTAAGAAAAATGAGCGCAACTGTACGTTGACGGGTAAAATAGACATCTATAAATCACGAAAGGAAAATACATCAACGAGAGATAAGCCGGAATAGTTTTCGCTAGGCCTGGCTTAGAATTTGCCGATGGAAGACAAAGCAGATCCCACAAGTTTTTCAGAAGCAACTATCTCATTACTTACAGGTATAATGATCAGAAGTCAAAGTAATGAATCTTTAGCACCATCTGTAGGTGGAAAGTACAATTTGAACTGGTTTTGTATCATCTCCAAACAAACTGTTCCCGCACTTGAGAGGTTCCATCACCATTGAACGTTTAGTAGCACGTATCTCATTACGGTACTGTGCATTATTCTCTATCCACTCGTCGTACTCGTGCCCTGATAATACCCTGTGATTGAATTGCGAGTTTATAAGCTGGTCGAGAGTACGAGTCCATGCCAGACTATCGGCGGGTGATCTGTTGTGGTAGTCTCCTATGACAGCGCACTCAGGACTGGGACATCCGTGCTATAGACAGCGGTGGAAGGAATATACCGTCTTCTTGCCAGTGCGAGGGTCCACACTCAACCCGTCATCCCAAAAAACTCGACCGTTGATCCTGATGGCCACCTCACCCATGTTAAGTGCGTGTTTATACGTACACCTGTCTGTTGTAAATATGTGACCTTTATATTCGTAACTACGTGATTTTTTTTCTGGGTGTGACGGTACTGTACGTGTATCCTTTGGTATAAAATAATTTTTGAACACGGTGAAACAAAGGGAAGCAATCATGGTTGTAGACTAGCAGATAGCAATTGAAGCTGGTTATATACATGTTTCTAAGTGTTTGGAAACACATTCTAAGCACGCGCACATCGTTCATATAATATCGTTGACATTCAACCGTTATGTTGTAGGGATTTTCTTCAGTGAAACTTTTGTAATAACGGCCAAATTCTTTTTGTCCATTTGCACTCATACCGTCATAGTTAAACTAATGTTTGGACGGCGGTACTCCAACGTACTTCAAATTGTCACGTGTAAGAAATGTGTAAGGGGAAATAATCTGTTGAGACCTTGCCAGCCACCCCTATCACCTTCGACAGTTTAGCTAGCTTGCAAAGCATAAACAGTAGAGTGTCTTTGAACTAGATATTATCCAGTATCTGCATCCGTATGAACTTATTACCTCTTTTCAAAGTATACTCCGTGAATATTGTTGATGTGCCATGTTCAAGCATTCCCTTTAAAGAAACTGTGTATCAAACTTTGCGGCGTTATGCGCCAGAACGTACACGGTTATTTGTTTAAATTGTTCACCTAGCATGACTATATAGCCCAGAAGTAGTTTCAAGGTAGTAGTATGCACGCAAAAATGTAGAGTGGGGGAAGTGGGGGGACTGGGGGAAGTGTCGGTGCCAAGTGGGGTGCAGCTCCCACCCCAAAATAAAAACAGAAAATTAAACAGAGTAACCTAACCTAACCTTCTATATACAGTACAGTAAATTAACCTAATCTAATTCACAAGCATCATCTTTTCACGGTACCCTAAGGTGGACAACTCATCCTAACCTCTTCTCAAATACCCTCTCACAATTTAAAATTCAGAAGATCATGAAGACGGATTACTTTATGAGAAACATATTTATCAGTACATTTGCAAAAGACGATCTGCTCCGTTTGCCCAGCAAAAAAGATTCAGTCGGTTTATACTCAACACGGATTTCTCGACACGGCCAGGTATACGCTGGGTTGTTGCATACACAAGAGATAATTTTCTACATAACGTTATAATGATAATGTAAAAACTTGAAGAATTTTTAGAATTTTATTTGGCTGGTAAAATATTCCTTTAATTTAAAGCTATTCAAACATCTATCCAGCTATCCAAACAGAAAATGTTTCAATTTTCGTAGTAATGTCTCAATGAGTATCTTATCTCGGCAGTCTCAATGGATTTTGGGAATTACTGCTAAGTTTGAAATTTATTTACAGAGAAAAGAGAGCTGTGCTATAAACACGCACACAGCCAAGCATCCAAAAATAGGTGATATATATATACACACACAGGGTGTTTATAAAGTCCCTATCTATTTCGTGAAAACGCAGCTAAAAGGGATAAAATTCAACAACAATATAATAGAAGGCATACATTTAATGAATACTTAAGCATATGATTCTACATGAATATAGTAGGCTAAGTATCTTTAAACCTTACATCCTGTCCCAAAGCTGGATCCTATCTGCTTGGTAGATAGCTGGTGAGGGAAACTATATTTTGGGGCCTCTTTCCCATTAACCCGTTATCCATGTTGGGCCTTCCATCATGAAAAAGAAAAACTATAGTATTTGTCACTTACCATTACTTATTCAAACTATAGTGGATTTAACTGTCCCAGAAGAGTTCCTTGCTTCATGCATGGTTTTTGTGTAACATAAAAGCTTCTTAGGGGAGGTGAGTGTGAGATGTATCATATATATATATATATATATATATATATATATATATATATATATTATATATATATATATATACACAAAAAAGTATTTTGAAAGTAGAAAGGCAATGCATGGGTTGGAATGGTTTTTCTTTCTAATATAAATCTTTTCAAATGTGGATTTTACTTTACAGTAACTTCAGCATTTTTGGAAATTTGCAAACTTCTAGTTTTGAGGTTAAAGCTTGTGAGATGACAGTATTTTAAAAGTTAATTACTTTTAAATAATAAATATATTTATTTACCCGTGTATTTTGCAGTCTCAATTAGTGTTACTCGACTTTAATAATTTTCCAGGCTTCTGCTTCCTTCGTGAGTAATATAAAATCTAATTTAAATAAGTTATAATTAAACGCAAAGTGCCAAAGTAGGGTGGAGAGATTTGTGGGTTTGGGCGTTGCTTAAGATGGACTATGGACGCCACATTGACGCCGACACGAGGAAAAATTCGCAGATTATTATTATTATTATTATTGAAGATTCGTAAAAAAGACAAAACACAAAGCGCGGTCGCGCGGCGTCGGGGTGCGTCGGGCTGTGACTGCGGGGTGCTCCCCATTTTATCATTATTTATTTATAAAAACTTTGAATATTTTTAAACATTAAAACGGTGACCTTAAACTTCATAAAATTTTCTATATATTATTTATATTATAAAAATTATGAATATTTTTGAAATATTAAAAGGAGCCGTTAAATTTCACTCTGACGTCATATTTTTTCTATTATTATTATTATTATTATTATTATTATTATTATTATTATTACTTCTCTCTTTCTCTCTCTCTCTCTCTCTCTCTATCTATATATATATATATATATATATATACTGTATATATATATATATATATATATATATATATATATATATATATATATATATATATATACACACTGTGTGTATATATATATATATATATATTTATTTATTTATTTATTTTTAATTTGATTGTAAAAGCGTTTCCTTATTTTTCTTTGGGCTACTAGAAAGCCATAAACGAGTAGAAGGGTCCTTGGGGATTAAAAGGAAATAAAAATTTTGCTTCTCAGAGTGCCAATCTTCTTCTCCCCCCTCACTGCCAGTGCCGCCCGTACCCCACTACCCACTCTTGCACCTTGCACTCATACTACTAGCTTAACACGATAGGGCAGTGTTCTTCAAACTTTTTTCCCACGACCCAGTGCAATAATATCACATACCCTCATGACCCTATTCCTGTGTTTAGTCTAAAAAAGTCTGACATGGAATCTAAAACAAAATAACAGGTAAGCTAATTTAAAACTTTTTGCTCATTAGAGTCAGGACGTACTGCATTAATTTAAGGAGATTCTTTATACTAGTCAAATATATGACAAACAAAACAAATCAATTTAAAATTTACCTGCTCAGTGATTGGTGGGCTGCTTGTTATTTTGGCCCAATCTGGTTCACACGATGATAGTGCTACACGCATATCGGTTGCACTGTTGAGTCGGTTTCTCTCTCTGGTTTTTAACCTTGTCAGAGTGGAAAACCCAACTTCACACATGTAACTTGTCGTAAAAGAAAGCAACAGCAAAACACTCACCTTACTTAAGAGTGGATATTCATTTGAAACACTGATCCAAAATGATGACAAAGTTGATGATTTGTGCCTGATTCTTAATGTATTGTCACATGTGAGATGGATCAGCTCATTTTCTTGTTCAGGTGTCAAGTTCAACCCTACGATAGATTCGGGCGTCTCAAAAGCAAAAGGATCTTTTACCCAGTGCTTTTCCTTTAAAACTTCAAACTTCTCTTCCGGAAAATAATGATCAAAACTGGCAGACAAAGCAGAGAGATGTAACTGTAGAGCATCTTTCATTTTGTTCAAACCTTCTTCAGTGATGATGTTTTCTTCAATGTGTTGCAACAAGGTTGGGAACATTTAGTAGTTTGGGCGTTCAACTTGAAGTCTGGCTTGCCACAGTAGTAATGTTTTTTTAAATGCTTTGATTTCTTCACAGAAATCTCCATTCTTAGCTCATAAACCCTTGTTATGACTCTGCCCCGTGAAAGCCACCGAACTTCAGTGTGATACAGTAAGTGGGAATGATCAGTCCCCATTTCTAAGCACAGCACTTCAAACAGCTGAGTGTTCAGTGAGCTTCCTTTAATGATATTAATCACTTTAATCACGTCTTTCAGAACCACACTAAAACTATCAGGAATACTCTTGGAAGCCAAAGCTTCACGGTGAATAAAACAGTGATTCCAAGTAATATCGTTACCTGCTGCATCTGATATTTTTCTCACAACCCCACTATTTCTTCCAGTCATATTTGCTGCACCATCACTTGTAATTCCTTTGCAATTACCCAGTCCAATTTGTATTTTCCAACTACACAATCATGCACCAGTGCACCACTCTGTATATGTCTAACCCTGTTGTATTTGTTGGTAAGGTCAAACAATACAGTAAGTCTTCAAAAAATTCCTCTTTCCACACGTATCTCACAAAAACCAACAGTGTTGCACAATTAGAAATATCAGTGCTCTCATCAAGTTGGATAGCAAATTCTCCAGCAGATTGTAGACGTGAAACCAGCTGGAATTCTAAATCCTCTGCAATAGTAGATATCTTCCGAGACACTATAGTATCACTGAGAGGGTCACTTTTCAACTTTCCTGCACACTTATTATCGTAAATTGTACTCACCATATCCAAAGTGGCTGGGAGAAGAAATTTTTTCAGCAACTGTATAGGGCAGTTTCTCTTTTGTAATGCGATATGCAACTAAATATGATGCCAGTTGTGCTTTATCATTAAGAGTGGTTGATTTAATAAGAACTTGTGCTGATAACTTTAATTCATGCTTCCTTCTTTGGAAATATTCAAGTGGTTTGTCAACGAGTTCTGCATGTTTTGTTTCTAAGTGTCTTTTTAGTTTTGAAGGTTTCAAACTTTCATTTGCAAGAATTTCATTACAAATAACACAATATGGCCTGGGATCTTTGTTTCCTTTTTCACAGTTGATAAAGCCATTCTTCAAAAACTCGTCACTATACTGCCTTGTCCACGACTTAGTTTTCTTTTTGGCAGGGGGTTCATAGGAGGCTGACATGACAGAGGCCTCTCCCTTGTTACAAACATTTTTTGTTGTAGGCCTGCCCGATTGTGCTTCTTTTTCAGATGCAGATGAGACTGATGACTGAGCATCTGTTTTGCTTTTTCTGATAACAAAACGATCCATTCTTTTCTTGGGATAGGGGGAAAATGTTCTGACTAAAGTGATAGCAGTATACTCTCACGCCTACAGCATAAACACAACTGAGAGACTTCCTGCCTGAACACGTTCGGGTCGTGTGAGGCGGTGAGCGACTCATAAGAACACACATACGCACGCGCACACACACTCTCTCTCTCTCTCTCTCTCTCTCTCTCTCTCTCTCTCTCTCTCTCTCTTTGAGATGCTTTTCTTGTTGTCTGATATCATTCTTGTTAACTTAAAAACACTTTTTTTCCCCATAAATACCTAATAATCAAAATACATAAATGGCACTAAGTACAATTAATACAGTATAAAAATGATAATTGTAAATAATATTATGCTTAATAAGTACGGTGACTAATATTTAATTGAGTGAACTATTGACAAAAACTTGATATCATGGTGTACTTTGTAAATATATTATATATGTACAGTATAAATATTTTTTCTTTGGTTTTTTTTTATTTTGCGACCCAGTGAAGAGCATCTCGCGACCCGTACTTTGAAGAACACTGCGATAGGGTATGCGGTTGCGGCTTTGTGCTGACAAATAAATGATTAATTCAAGAGGTTTGCTTCCCGATAACCCAGAGAAACGCTGGCGCTCGATGTCTGTTCTTTTATCATTTGTTTATACTTGGCTGAGACGGATTAAAAACTGAAAGGTCAAAATTTTCTTTTTTTTTCAGAGTTAAGCAAGTGATCAGATAAAATAAGGTTGTAATGGAGTGCATCCATTTGACAGTAACATTAATGCTTTGCTGTTAACTGGTATAGAGATTTTATTACAGAGATTTTATTACAGAAAAAAATATTATTTTATAACGTACAAATAATTAACCAAAATATGCGGAAAAATCAATTGCTCACTTTAATAATTTTGGTTTCATTAATACATATATTTTTCCCCAAAATTCTCAGGTATATGAGATGTATATAGCCGGGTACAGCTTTCGAGTTCTTTCTCCAGTTTTTACCCTCCACTGGGGTATGCAAATAAAGAAAGGTAGACCTTCTTGGAGGGAGAGACAAAACAATGCCAACCGGAAGCTTTTCGAGGGCTTTAAAAGAGAAGTGTTTGCAAGGTATCAAAGGGACCCTTTAGGAATGATGAAGGAGAAAAACAAGAAGAAAAACATAGGGTAAGTTTTTTTGTACATTCCCGAAGTAAAGATCTTCACCCTTTGTATTTTCAACATTACGATAACTGCCATAACTATACGAGTTGGGTAGTATAAAATACCTTTCAAAATAATTATAAGAATACTTCATTTACTTCATTTCATTTTCTTGTATTATTTTTTTTTATTTGCACCTTAACTGAGTTTACACATGTATGATATATACCATGATAAATTATTTTAGAAATAAGGGATCTTTTCCGTTTGACTGCCGCCATTGAAACATAATTAAACTTTTTGTATTTTGTATTTTAACTGATATGTCTTGATGATACAAAATAAGTTGCTTTATAAAAAAGCTTTTCTTAATTTCCCCTTCAAATTTTGTTACTTATAAACAATTTTAATTACTTTCAAGATCCATGCTTAATTTTTAAGTTTTAATCGTGTACTCAGAAAAATAAGGGGATCACCTGAAGATCAGGGCCTCCAGCCTTCTTTAGTTAGCTTTATAAGGCTAACTAACAAAAATATCACGACCTAACCTAACCAATCGTCAAGGTCGTACAGTTGACCTAACAATTGGTTAGGTTAGGTCGTGATATTTTCGTTAGTTAGCCTTATAAGGCTAAGTAAAGAAGGCTGGGGGCACTCACCTCTTATGTTTCAATGGCGGCAGTCAAACGGAAAAGATCCGAAATAAGTAACTATTTTGTAAATGCTTACATGTTATTTCCGCCCAAGAACCAGTTCGCACGTAACCTACCTTAACCTAATCTAAATTTGGCTAGTTAGGATGTGAGAAGTAGTATAACTAGGGTTGCCAGACCCCGTATTTTACAGGACAGTCCCGCATTTGATCCAAAAATCCCGCGTCAAAATCCCGCGTTCAAAATGTCCCGCAAACAATATTTTTTAAGAACATTTTTTAGGGATGAATTGATTTAGAATTTCAATATTATGTATAATAATTTCAATTTATTAACGATGTTTAATTGTTAAATATTATTGTAATAAAATTTTTCTAATTTTGTTTGTTGTAACCGTTGAAGAAATCTAGTTTCAATTTGAAAAAAAATTTGGTCTTAATAAAACCTCAGAAAATTTTTGTCACACATGGGCATTTGAAAAATCTGGCAGCCCTAGAATAAATATTACTTTAAATATGAAAGGTAGTATATATATATAGGAAAAACTTGGATCACCTGAAGATCAGGGCCCCCAGCCTTCTTTAGTTATTATAAGACTAACTAACGAAAATATCACGACCTAACCTAACCAATCGTTAGCTCAACTGTACGCCTTTGACGATTGGTTAGGTTAGGTCGTGATATTTTCGTTAGCCTTATAAAGCTAACTAAAGAAGGCTGGGGGCCCTGATCTTCAGGTGATCCAAAAACTTTATGCAATATAGATTCTTCAACAAACCCATATATTACCCAACTTAAACTTAATTCCTTTCCTTTTCTCGTGTCGGTGAGTGCTTCAAAAAGTACAAAGTTTGCTAAAATGAGAAACACGAGTTCAGTATTATCTTGATCAGTGTTATTTGAAAATAAATACAAGGCTCGAAGTTTCAGATACAGCTTTTTTTGTACTGGCTTTGTTAAAATTTTGCATTTCTTTTGTCTAATTACATTTAATGAATTCAAAATGTAATATAGAAATGCATAATGCAATACAAAGAGTAAAACTTATAAATCAATGACAGTCGCTTTGAAACGCATAGGATTAACGCTTGCAACTCTTTCATTCGGTGTAAATGCACTAAACCTATAAAGAGACCAATACTAATTAAACTTAAACAGTAGAGATGACGGAAGAATCTGTTGCTGGTGGGATAGGTAAAAAAAAGAAACCCACATATGCATAATGCATCGGTGGTGTAGTGGTTAGCGTCGCTGACTACGAATCCATCAACCCCGGGATTGGGACTAGGTGACGGCGCGCAGCAAAACCCAGCTGTTCATTCTTCCACACAATAAAAAAATTGGTTAGTAGATAAATGGGTACCGTGGGTAGCGTAGTGGTTAAGACACTGGGCTGCTGGTGGGACGTGTTTTGGGTTTCACGTTAAACTGTAGGTCTAAGGTGGAATGACAAGTTTGACCTTCGTCAGAATGAACAATTTGGGCGGAAGCAAAACCAAGATTAACCAAGATAATATATATATATTTCGCGTTTGGCAAAAATTTTCTTATTTTATCCAATTATAAATGGATAAAATTAATAAAAAGGTAACAAGAAGTAAAAATGGGGAACACCGTACAAAGCTAAAAATTAATAAAACTCAGCTGTGGATATCTGCTGCGTTCACCGAAATCCTACATCTCTACTTTATTACAAAAGCTGGGAAATGTTTAAATAGAGCAAAACAAAACATAACATTGTGTGTTCATAAACAATTTACCAATAAATAATGTGACTGAAATAAGTACATTTGTATGTAATATAATTGGCTTTATTTTATAAGACACATGGCGTACATACTTATATTTAATACTCAGTTCAACCATGTATATATTTATGTAAATGATTTAGCGCAATAAACGCACTTGGTAAGATAGAAAATCTTGAAGGGTAACGTATTGAGAAACTGGGAACCAGTGGGGCTCGAATGCGTATCAAAAGTCACTGCATTGACTCGAAGGCCCACTATGGACTCTAAAATGATACCGTTCAAATTACTGTAGGTAAAGTGTTGGCAGTGATTAAACCAGGGTCGTATTTAAGGGGGCTCGAAGGGTCAAACCCCGACGTGTCTCGCGTTTTATACTTGTTATTATATTAATATATATCATAATCAACATCACTTTCAAGTCAAGAACAGTAAGATTACCAGGATTACACCGATAACCATACAAATTCTTTGTCTGTATTCCAGAAAGGATATCGAAGATTTTCGAGAAAATAATTGTTATATATATATTTACAATACCCATTAATGATTTTGTTCTTGTACTTTTAAAAAATAAAATAAAATGTAGCAGTTTCATTACATCTTTCAGCTTTAGTAGTTTTAGCTCTTTAGATCCACGCTTCTCAAACTAGGGGTCGCGTAAATATTATTGGGGGTCGCAGAAACATTTGAAAATATTATTTTTTTCATAAATATACAGTGTTAGTACCTATTACTTTTATGACATTGAGTGAAGGGTCGCGAAAAAATTTGTCTGATCCAAAGGGGTCGCAAGTGAAAAAAGTTTGAGAAGCCCTGCTTTAGATAATGCACTAAACTGATCATGGAAATCAGTATCAGATAATAAACTTATTGCTCGCTTCTGGATGACAAAGATAAAGCTAAATCGTTGTTAGCGGAGTTTCCCCAAACAGGGTTGCACTACATTATATAAGGAAGAACAAGATTATGATACAGAGTTAATAAAACCTGTTTAGGGACTACATTTCTAAGTTTAAACATTATAGCAACGCTCCTTAAAACTTTTTTGAGGTATAATTTACATGATCACTCCACTGCAAATTCTTGTCTAGTACAGGGTGTGTCCAAGTGTGTTTCATGTCTCCTTTATGTTTGAAAAATTTATTGTTATACATTAATGAATAAAAGGAAGAAAGTGGGTGAGAAGACAGCCCTGAGGAACACTACTATTAATAGCTTTAGTAGAAGAACATTGGCCATCTTAAGCCGCAGAAATCAGAGAAGAAGTCACAAATAGAAAGAAAGAAACCGAAGGAAGGCGGTCTGAAAATTAAGGATTTGTACCAGACTCTATCAAAAGCTTTATGTTTAGCGCAATAGCAAAGGTTTTACCGAAATACCGAAAGGAGAATGACCAAGAGTCAGAGAGATATGCAAAAAGATCGCCAGTAGAGTGTCCCTTGCGGAACTCATACTGGCGATCTGAAAGAAGATTGAGTAGAGAGATGCTTAAAAATCTTTCTATTAAAGATAAATTCAAAAACTTGAGGTGAGCCCAGACTGGATAGAAAAAAACATTTCGAAGAAGTTCTAATTTTAGACATAATTAAGTCAGAGTGGGGAGGATATGGAGGAACAGCACCCGAATCTTCCAGGGTTGAGTTGGAGGAGAGAGTCTAAGCAAAGAGTTCAGCTTTATCATGGGAAAAGGTGGCAACTGAGCTATCAGAATGGAAAAGATGAGGGAAAGATGAAAAACTGTTGAGTTTTTGGCTAGATATCAGAAAGAGCAAGAAGAATTATTATAGAATTAGATAGGTTTTCACATTTTTGTCTTATGGGGAATTTTTGGCGGGTCTAAGAACAAATTTTTAATGATTTCAGACAGAAATATAAGCAGAGTGAGAGTCGGGCGTTGGATGGCGACGGTACCTTCTGAAAGACTCCTTTCTGTAGCTAGCATTAGAACAAAGAAGTTAAACAAAGGATTTGTTTGCAGTTCAAATAGGAAAAGAATATGGAATGTATGCCTCCATGCACGAGGGAATCACCTCCGTGATTCGTTCAGCTCACTCGGAAGGGTCCCGGCCACAGAAGTAGTAATCATTCCATGTGAAACCAAAGAAGTACCGCCTAATGGCCCCCCAATCAGTGGCGCCATAATGCCAAAGGGCCATAATGGGCGCCATAATGATCAAAGGGCCGAACTGAGGCGAGAGGACAGGAAACGGATATTGTAAGAATTTGGACATAGTAAGAAAAAGAATGAGTGGTGAGATATAAATACAGACTGTTTGGCCTATCTCCAAGGTGATCGCGGATACGAGTAGGGTGTTGTACAGTCTGCTCTAGGTCATTCAGGATAGAGAAATTGTAAGCTAGTTTACCAGGGATGTCAGTGAAATGGGAAGAAAACCAAAGGCGGTGGTGAACATTGAAATCACCTAAAATAGAGATGTCAGAATGGGATAGAATGTTTTCTTCTTTGGAAGTGAGGTAGTAAAAGAGTTTTGGATAGTTATTAGGATTGGGAGAAAGGCAGACAGGACAGAAGTATTTAGTTTGAGAGTGGTATGTAAGCCGTAGCCAGAGGGTGTAGAATTTGAAAGATCCAAATTCGAGAATACAAGAGCAAGTTAGCTCGTTGCGTACATATACGCAACATCCACCTTTGGAATGAAATTGAGTACAGAAAAAGGTACCCTCGAATTTCAGTGATGAGGAGAAGGTGAGGTTTAGAGGAGGAGAGGTGGTGTTCAACAGATTGGAAATTTGAGGGAAGGCCACGAATGTTACAGAAGTTTATGAAGTGTGAATTAGACATAGGTTCAGAACATCTCGAATGAGTGATATCAAAACCAACCCCGCTGCCTGGGTCTAGATTGCTGTTACAGGCAGCGGGGGAGTCAGAAGTGGGAATATTTATGGTTCCCTCCCAAGGGGACTCCGAAGCTCTTAAAAATGATGTCACTGCGTTTTGTTATTTTAGTTTTGAAGAGATTGTGTAGTAGGCCGGGTCGAAAATGGGAAATTTTTTATTTCTTAAAAAGTACACTATGTGAGAAGTTTCATTTTATCATCTTAACAAAATATTAAAATATCAAGCATGTGCTACCCCTGCTACCCCTAGCACATACCTCCCCCCCTTTTTTACCCTCATGTTACCCTCATATATTTAAATGGGAAAAATGTTATTTCTTAAAAAGTACACTATGTGAGAAGGTTTTTTATCACTTTAACAAAATATTAAAAAATCAAGCATGTTCTACCCTACTACCCCTATCACATGCCCCTCTTTCCTTTTTTACCTTCATATTTGCATATGTTTAATGTTGTTATATGTTACATGATAAGTTGTTTGTTTAATGCTTGATATTTTTGTTTCAGATAAATAGAAATAATTTTTCAGATAAATAGAAATAATTTGCATTTGCTTTAACTATAATTTGAATTATCATAAATTAAAGTTACATATAATTTAATTTTACTTTTGAATATAAACTATGACTACTAGAAGCAAGTCCTCAAATGCAGCCTTTGGATATCCTACGGAATTCCCAGCAGCCATGACTCCTTCAAAAGCAAATGTTGTTAAACACTACCTTTTTGTGCGCCGTCGCCTCTTGAAGAAGCTAAATCAAAAGGATCAGCAACTGCTAATGATTGTTACAGGGTTGTTGTAAAAGATATTGAAGACATTTGGATGAAATTTTCTTTTCCTACGATTAACACCAAAGGTATCTATCTTAAAGTCAGTCGACTAATAGAAGAAGCCTCAAAATTGAACAAGGTGCCGTTACATCGAAGAAATGAAAGTTTTGCCCTAAAAGTGGCTCAGTATGATGAAATGTTTGATATATCTTCTTGTGAATGCTATGATAAGGGAATTGATAGGAAATCTTGCAGGTGTAAGGATAAAATACCAATGGCGGAATGGGAGTCTTTTGTGGGTCTAAAACAAAGAAAAAAAATCAGTTAAGACCAATTGATCGCATAGCTAGTTCAACAAAGAAGAGATCTTTAGCAAGAGTCCAAGAAGCACAAAACCGTCAACTAAAAGCACAAGAAGAAATGACTGAAGCCATCAATGTTTTACCATCGGAATTTATAGAAAATACCGAAGAAGACATGGATGTAGATTCAAAGAGTCAGGATGTAGATTATGAGGCCGATTTAGAATTGACTGAGAATATTCAGAACAGGCACTCCTATAAAAACCTAGCATTAACAGCGGATCGTTATCGTGTAAGTTGTAGAGCTGCAGCTGCAATAGTCAATGCAGCTTTAAAAGATATGGGGATCCTTAACCACACCAACATGCTTGACAGAAAGAAATTAGAAAGAGAAAGAAATCGCATGGGTGAAACAAATACTTTTAGGTCTAAATCCGAAAATCTGAAGATGGAGTGCCTTGGATTTGATGGAAGGAAAGAAAACACATTAACTGAAAGTGGGAAGACAAAAGAAGGACACTATGTTATTGTGAAAGAACCTGGAAGCATCTATGTAGACTATGTCACACCAGATAATGGAACTGTTCGCTGCATAGCAGAAGAGTTGGTAACTATTATTACAGACTCGAACAGCACAGATACTATCAAAGCTTTACTGTGTGATGGTACTTACTCCTGTAAATACAGGAAAAATTGGTGGAGCCATAAAACTAGTTGAAATTCATCCTAACAGACCAGTGCAGTGGTTGGTGTGCCTCTTGCATGTGAATGAGCTGCCTTTTATGCACGTCTACAAAGCCATTAATGGTAAAACAACAGGTCCAAATACTTTTGTGGGTTCAATTGGGAATAAACTGAAAACAGATTTAACAAAATTGGAGGTAGTCAAATATTCTTGCGTAAGGAGAAACATTAAAGAAATTCCAGCAAATGTTGTGAAGGAGCTAAGCAGTGATGAAAGATATCTCTATGATATGTGTTTGGCAGTGCAAACTGGAGACACTTCTCAAGATCTGTCCACTCGATCACCAGGTACCCTTCACCATGCTCGCTGGCTAACTCTAGCCAACAGGGTCCTTCGATTATATATCTCAACGCCAAATCCCGATAAAAACCTTCAAGATATAGTCAAGATTATTATGCAGTTCTATGCTCCTGGGTGGTTTTGGATAAAATCTCATCCTAATGCAACTGATAGTGCATATAACTTTTGGCATTTAATGTGTTTGCTTCAAAATTTAGATGAACAACATAGATCAATTATAGAACCAGTATTAAAGAATAACGCCTACTTTTCCCACCCAGAAAATATACTCATATCAATGGTAACTGACAAGAGACTAGAAATTAGGGAGCAAGCTATTCAGAAAATCATCCGTTCAAGAACAGGATTTTCAGGTACCAGAAACGTTGAGTTGCCTCGAACCCTCAATTTCCAATCTACTGACTACACCGAGATGATCGATTGGCAAAAAGAGATCATTACTCCCCCATCGCTGCTAAACAATTTTAGCGACGATGAGCTACTACAGGCTCGATGTAAGCCACTGGAGATGGCTTCTTTTCCATGCCACAGTCAAAGTGTGGAAAGGGCAGTGAACCTAGTAACAAAGGCATGTCAGGAAAGAATAAGATATGACAACCGTCAAAAGGTTATCTTAAACTCATTAGAATCAAGGCGAAAACTGCCCAAGTTTGAATGGAAGGCCCAATGAAATGAGTAAGAAACATATGAAATAAAATTTCCTAATGATATTGAAAATTTCTTACCTCTTGATGTGATAAGGAACAATGAAAAAGTGAATTGAATTTTAGCACATTTATTATGCCTCTAATTTTTTCTTCTGAATATATTGTTGTACTTAATTAATTTTCCTAATACTGTACAGTATTAAATAAAATATTATACGCTAATAAAGATTTATGTCATCAAAAAACCTGAATGTAGAGTAAGTTTCGTATAAAGGGAATATTCTTCAATATACCGTAGGTCAAAAAGTGAAAAATTGTGCCAGGGGTAGGAGGCTTTAAACAGCGAAAATAATTTATGAGGGGGTTCGTGTGTTCCATTCAAACCCCTCACAATATGTACCTTTTCAATATAAAATTTCGACACGGCCTTTGTGTAGTGTATAAGATATATGTGTAGACAACAGAAACGGGAGTTCCAGCATTCCCTGCCTCCTGCCTAACGTCCACTCCGGAGTACTTCTCTGGTCGATTGGTGTCTATAAAATATATATATATATATATATATATATTATATATATATATATATATATATATATATATATATATATATATATCATAATACATAAACTGAAATATATGGGAATAACAGGAAAAGTAGGGAAATGGATATATAATTTCCTTAGTGAGCGGAGGCAAGTTACAGTACAAGTGAGTATCTTCATCAGAATCAGAGGTCCTCAGCTCAGTACCACAAGGAACAGTATTAGCTCCACTACTCTTCATAATCATGCTAACTGACATAGATGAGGACGTTAACAGAGACAGCACAGTAACATCCTTTGCGGATGACACAAAGATCAGTAGAAAAATAAGAAACCCAGAAGACATAGGATCTCTACAAACCGACATAAACAAAATCTACAAGTGGACTGAAGACAACAATATGAAGTTTAACACCGAGAAATTTCAGCTATTACGGTACGGAAAAAGAGAAGACCTAAAGTGCATGGAATATTATACCCCAAATGGACAGGAAATTCAGAGAAATTCCAGAGCAAAAGATTTAGGGGTTGTAATGACAGATGATGCGAAATTTGAAACACAAAATAAGATAGCAGTAAACAGAGCAAAGAGAATAACGGGTCAGATATTGAGAACTTTTAAACGAAGGGATAGGAATGTAATGATTCCTCTACTGAAAACCCTGATAATACCCAAATTAGAATACTGCTCGGTCCTAACTTCCCCATATAAAAAAGAAGACATTAGACAGCTGGAGGGGATCCAAAGAAGCTTCACAGCCAAGATCAATGGGTGCAAAGAACTAAATTACTGGGAAAGGTTACGAGAACTAGACCTATATTCACTGGAAAGGAGAAGAGAGAGATACACCATTATTTACACTTGGAAAATAATGGAGAAACTAGTCCCTAATCTTACTCTGAATCCCATAACTCCCCAAACAACGATGGAAAGTAGAAGCGGTAGACTGTGTCGTATTCCCAAATTGAAGGCGAGACAGGGAACATCCTTAACCCTGAAAGAAAATAGTTTTGTAGTGAGAGGACCAAAACTGTTTAATCAGTTGCCCAAAGACCTAAGAAACACGAAGGGAGTTGCAGTGGAAATCTTCAAAAGAAGACTAGACGCCTGGCTCAGAACAATCCCCGATGAGCCGGGCGTACCTGGCTATGTGAGGTGGAGAGCGCAAGAATCCAACTCACTACTTCACCAGGCCAACTCGAGAGGAGGGGCGACAAGCTTGACCTTCGCGAAATGAGAAATCATCACGCGGAACCTTTGTAAGGTTGTAAGGTATATATATATATATATATATATATATATATATATATATTTAGAGAGAGAGAGAGAGAGAGAGAGAGAGAGATGCTAAAAAATAGACCTCAGAGATTCTCTCCAAGTACCCACTTTCCCTCCTAGCATCAATCCTTCCTCCAACCCCTCTGGACATCCCCTAAAGATGGGTTATATAAGCTGAGTTTGGGAATGGAGTGAGAAGTTCCCTAAAAGGCAGTCCGGCTGAGAGGTTAGGCCTTGGAAGGGCCAAAAGGCGGGTCATATACTAAAGAAAAACATCATTAACTAACGGTTCAGCATTATTCAGCTAACAACTAATCAGTAATAAATAAGAGTGGAATTGCCTACTTTCTGTGAATTCGTTCATCACTGTCACACTGCAATAAGTGATCTACACATTAATTCTGCAAAAGGTGACCCACTCATTAATCGGGCCATCGCTTTCCTATACAAGCACTCATCCACTCGACCAATTAAAAAAGTGGTATCAGCAAGTCTTGGGTTAACCCACTTGCCTTGACCGGTTCACGAGCACATCCTTTGAAGGTACAAGTTGCAATTTTAAGCTCATCATCTTGGACAGCGTGGTGTCGACCCCCTTGTTTCATCCGGAGGGGCACGTTCATGAAGAAGAGAGGTCTTCCAAATGCAGGACGGGGATCTTGAGTGAATACAAGAACCCGAGGACTACAAAGTTCTACGTGTGTCAGCGCACTCCAAAATCAGGTTCCGAGTAGGCCTTGACAATCCTAGCTCAAATACACGTCCCTCCGCGGAGAGTTCTCCTGTATTAAAAGCTCATAATTATATTAAATTTTCATCAAACCCATTTATTTTGGACCATAGCGCAAAGCCCTATTTAAGCTATAAGGCACAGGAAAAAGAGAAAAAAGGCGAGAGAGCGGGGAACGCCCAGCGATCGAAGGCTGAGAAGTTTTTCGCGCGAAAGAAAGGCAGGAACGTAGTGTAATAATTATAACGAACAGTATTGGCGACGCAGTGATTTATCTTCCTTCGGTAGGAGAGATCGAGAAGAAGCGAAGGAATGTTACCAAGATCTTTATTTGGTATGGGTATGGACATGAAAATTACCTGAAGTGACGTCATATTTTTTCTCTTCCTCGCTGTTGGCCCATTTGGAAGCAAAAAATGTTCTTAGACTCATTTTGCCTTTTCTTACCTTTTCTTCTTTTCTCTGTTGTAAATTCCTTTTGAAACACAAATCCTTCACACAGTAACAAAAATATTTTATCAGTTGTGGCTAGTAAACTGTACAAACGAGCACAAATGAAAATTGAGGGCAAGCGGAACCTCGGAAGAATTTAAGTTTGCAGAAAAACCAAAGCACAACTTTGACTTACCAAAAAAATGTGTAACACGGTAAGATAAAGTCAAAATACCCAAAAATATATTTTACCTCTCATTTTCGGCGAAAAAATCCAGCTGACTCCTTTTTCAAATTCACTAAAATTTTTCTTTTATTTATTCCACAATCCATAATGGGGTAGCTCCTTCATAAATTTTTAAATACAAAAAGATTTCATTTTCTTTTATTACTTCTCAATTAACTATATCATAAATGAATTCAAGTCCTAAAAACGATTTAAAAACTTCTTCAAAAAATGCAGTTCTTGGTGTGCGATTTATTTATTTATTTTTTTTTTGTAGTTTTCCTGAAGTTAAAAGAATTTCAGTTTGAGAAAGATCCAAAACAGAAATTCCATTTCAATGCAAAAACTGTGGCACGTGCGGTTTAAAAAGGTCCCGGTTCATCTCAGAAATATTTATTACACCTCATTGACTAGAGCGTAATTGAGCAAGATCATTTTTAATTTTGCTATAAAGGAAAGAATTTTTTTTTACTTAACAATTCATTTTAAGTAGGTTTCTTCTTTGAATTTTCCAACATTTTACCTTAACTTTATTCGCTCATTTTTCCCCCCAAGATCCTAAACACGAGAGTTTGACCCCAGTAATTTCCAACATCCTTCAATTGTGAGACCAGTCATTCACTTCATGAGTAGACTAATAAACATTCGTTTATTACCCTGGGTCAGGAATGCAAACACACGTCATGTGCTAAAAGTTCTTTGCCAATTAGCGAAGCTTAATGGCTTTTTGAAACTTAATGAAGTTGAAGGACTGCTAGAAATTGGGAGTACTAGCGAATCGAATTGGAAATGGAATCGTGGTGAAGATGGAAGGGAAGCTGGAAACCGTTTTGTTCATAAAAAAAATTAAAAATAAACAACTACTAAATAAATAAATAAATAAAAATCAGTCATCCCACATTCATTACCATTTAGAATTTTGAATTAGCATTTTGCTGTGGTAGTTCTTTCTTTGCAGGTGACAAAGGATCAGTAAAGGCGAAAATTTTGAAGCATTCTTATAATGAAATTTGCTTCGTGCCAAGAGAAAGAAATATGATATTCACTCGATGTTTCAAATCAAATTCTGGAGATCCCCAGCAGCAACGGTCTACAAGCAGGCCACCCAAATAGCACCATATGCCCCAACTAGGCCGAGCGCTTCCTTATTTTCATGGTCCCCATGAGAACCGACGTCTATCCACGCATTCCTCACCAAACATGATCGTCTTCAGCTGGAGATCACTCCATTTGAATTGATCCGAGGTACCCGAAATAATTATCTCTACCGATGAAGTCTGAACTCTCAGTGTATGTGAATACGGATATGGAAAGAAAAAGGAAGTGACGAAATCCGACCATGTGAGAAAGCAAGCCACATGGAGAGACGGGCGGATTTCCGGAAATTCCTTGCTCGACCATAAGAGAAAAGTTTCCTATGATGTAAAAGGATTGAAAACCATTGATGTAGACTCTACATTATTGGTTTTCAATTTTTAATGTGTGGGACCAGTTTCACAATCATTCCAAAGTCGCGGCCCACCACTTTTATACCATAATCGAATGCAATACTATATAATTCATTAATTCATTAATAATAATAAAAATATCAATATTAAAAATATATGATACAAGTAAAATGTTGTTATATAGGGTAAACTGGATAGAGAAGGCGCAGCCGGTTGCAAGTGATGCATTAGCACAGTGAATAATGAAGGAGCCCCTAAGTTTATCTATGCCTATAATAATTATGTTTTGCCTGCAAAAAAATACATATACTGACATGATTCAGTATTTTGTTTTTAAAATGTTAATGTTTCGTAAAATGAGTGTGTGTGTGTGTGTGTGTGTGTGTGTGTGCTTTTTAAATCTTAGAATAGCTTTGTGGATCACCTACTGGCATCCCACGGACCACAAATGATCCGGGAACTACAGGATGAATAACGCTGGTCTACACCCCATGGCTTTGAGAACACCAAAAGAAAGACGAGTCTTCAGTCCTCAGTTTTGCGTTTGTCGCCATTCCTCTACAATGCCCCTCTCCTTCGTTCGATACGGCTTCCGTCCTCCTCTCTCATAAGTGGTCGACTTAAAATCTGAGCTACTTTCACCTGGTACTTTGTAACATGCAAATATCGATTGAATTCTTTAATTTTGTTTCTGCCATGTTGTTAAATATTTTAACCATCATAATTAAGTAAAGAGACTAAAAAAACATTCATTCTCCTTCTCGTACTACATATTTAAAGTACTCTTATCCAATGTTCCCTCTAATTTTTTTTAGTCCGTGTGCGCAAGAAAGTTTCGTTGTGCATACATTTAGATTCATGGTGAAAAATTGTGCAAACTTTTCTGAGCGTAATTATCTTCAAAATTAAATATATATAAATATTAAATACTTAATAAATATTATTTCCATAAGGTGATAGCTCGATCATTACGGTACTATTAAATGGATATTAAAAAACTGTTTACGATATTATATATTCTTAAAAAAGAGAACATTTTATCCATTCTAAAAATATGAATAAAATAAAAAATAGTAAAATAAAATTCAACAAAATAAAGAAATAAAATAAAAATAACATTAATTGAAAATTACTATTTTAGTTATCATTTCTCAAAACAATTTTTAGCATTTAGCAATTTAAAATAGACTATCAAGATTAATACATGATTTTATCCATTCACAAAATAGGAATAAAATAAAAAATAATAAAATTCAATAAAATAAAATATAATCAAAATAACATTAAATGAAAGTGCTTTTCATTTAAGTATGATTATGATTTCTCCCTACGATCTTTAGCATTTGCCCATTCCAAATAAACTCTATGAAGATTAATACATTCAGGTAACTTTTAATTCGCATTAGCATGTCCAAATGATTTTCTTTCAAGCGGTTTCTTAATTTGTTCTTTATAGAATTCATTAAACTGAAGCCACGCTCACAGTCCACACTAGATGCTAGGAAAGTTCCCCCAATATCCATCAACTTAGGAAGGTCACAAAATTGTTCATTTTGGAGGACGAATGTCACCATATCATCAAAGTTTTTAACCAGCTTACTTTTTATTTTCTCGCATACAACAAATTTAAAATCATTGTACTGTTCGATTATGGTAGAACCTTCGCCAAGAAAATCTGCATATTTGGCACATAAAGCTTTAATATGCTCAATGCCAAAGTCAAAGTCTTTCTGTAAAATAGCCGAACAATCAAAGGCAGACCATTCTTTTACTTCATTTTCAGGAAACCTGCCTTCCAAATAGGAACAAAGTTTTTCTGTGAAAGTTAACCTTGTGTGATGGTATATTTTTTAAATTACTTCATTTATTGTCGTGACTCATGATACGCTTGAGCCTGTGCGCATTTTATTTTGCTGTGTGCGCGGGTTTCACAACGCGTGTGCGCGCGCACACGCGCACACCTTAGAGGGAACATTGCTCTTATCTGAATATGCCGTGAGGAAGCATGGACGTTTTTCAGACAATATCGATGTGATTCAGTTCATTGAGTATGAGAGAACTGTAATGACATAAATAATAATAATAATAATAAAATCAATAATAACAATAACTAGATGGGCGAGCGAAACGAGACCAACTAAGCCCTCTACTGCCACTTAATAGATAACTAATGTGCAATTCCCCACAAATATAAACCTTTCAAAATATAAGGTTGTAACAATAATAAATGTAACATATATTCTGCTCGATTTTTTAGTTCATTCAGAACAAAAATTAAAGGACTTATAAGGACAAATTTGCTCGAATTTTTAGTTTATTCGCAACAAAAATTAAATAACATAATGACAAATTAATCATCAATATAATTACCTTCTTTTTCTATAACCTCCTCCCACCTGTAGAAAAGTTTTTTTATGCCACGTTCGAAGAAATCCCTTGTTTCGAATTAAAAAAAAGCGATCACTTCGTTTTCGATAGCTTCCCTGGATTGCAACTTTTGTCCATCTAGGTGGTGTTGCAGACTTCTGAATAAATGGTAGTCTGAAGGTGCGATGTCCGGAGAATAAGGTGGATGAGGCATTTTTTTCCCAACGAAATGCCTCCAATTGGGCAGTGGTGATTCGAGCAGTGTGAGGGCGCGCGTTATCCTGGTGGAATAGAACACCTCTGCGATTAATTAATGCAGGACGTTTTTCTTGTAATGCGATCTTCAGTCGTTGGAGTTGTTGGAAGTAGACTTCAGCTGTGATTGTTTGGTTATCTGGCAGAAGCTCAAAATGAATAATTTCTTGCATATCCCACCAAACGCATAGCAAAATTTTTTTTGGATGGGGTCCATTCCTTGGCTGAAGTTCAGGCTTTGTTTCACGGCTAAGCCACTGATGTCGACGCTTGATAATGTTAAAGAGGACCCATTTTTCATCCCCAGTGACGATCCGATTCAAAAACGGTGCCTGCAGTTGCCGAGAATGCAGTGATGTGCAAATATCGATTCGATGTTGAAGATTCGCTTGTGACAAATCATGCGGAACCCATTTTCCAACCTTCACTACTTTTCCTAACAGCTTCAAATGACGATGAATGGTCATATGGCTAACGCCGAGTTGCAGGCCAAGTTCTCTCACAATTACCGTTGGGTTTTCCTCCACTGTTGCTTTCAGCAACTCTTCATCTAACTCATTTGGTCGTCCTGTTCGTTGATAATCTTTCAGACTGAAGTCTCTATTTCTGAACTTCTCAAACCATCTCCTACACATCCATTCGCTCACAACATCATTTCCATAAACTCTTTGAATGTTTCTTGCGGATTCACTAGCGTTAGATCCTTTATGGAACCCATACAGCATCACATGTCGAATATGCTTTTTCGTGGGCTCCATGTTTTTTCAATTACTGTAATATCGTAGGAGTGGCGTTGCAACTGTATGAAAAACACCAGAGAAAATATTCATTAGCCTAATCCTACACTAGCCTAAGTCATTCTGTATCGTGATAAAACATGTGCAAACCTGTCGCCGCGTGTATTTTGCAACATTTCTAAAACTATTTCACATTATCTTGAGGTTATTCTATTAATTATATATCGCCCATTTTCTAATCGAGCAGAATTTATGTTATAACCTGATATTTTTCCTGGACCCGAAAATGGTGAACATTTCTGCTCTGATCACCTAATACTCCACTACTTACTATAGAGAAACGTAAAATCTGCGGAACACCTCCAGGCCAGGGATGTTCTTGGTCTTACAGCTGCGTAAAAGGTACCTAATTTGAAATCCATAAAAAATCAAATTTTTAATTATTTTTGCTGCAAGTGAAAATGCCAAGAATTTCTGCTCCGAATCTCCACTCTTGAAACTCCTTATTTTAAACATTTCGTCGAATTTATTTCGGCAGCACTTACATGTTCGACTTGTTCATACATACGTACATACAGAGAGAGAGATATATATATTTTATTTTTTATTTGAGTTGCCGTTTGAAATTTGAATGTACTTCAATGCAGGGTCCGCTAATATCCAATTGAATTTTTTCGGTTTCATTCACTGTTGATTAATATATATATATAATATATATATAATATAATATATAATATATATATATAATATATAATATATATATATAATATATATATATATATATATATAATATATATATATATATATATATATAAGCCAGATGCGGCATAAGTCGCTTTACCGAGAATAATGAAGTCACCTTGTGAAGAATAATAGTTATTATTTATTACAGAAATTGTTCAAAGTGTCCTCCATCATGTTCAATACACACGTTACATCTTTAAACCACTGAACAACAAATAGCGCGACACAGTTCTTTGTTATTATTCAACGTCTCGAACTCTTGGCGTATCAAGGTCTTCACGTGATCGAAGTCCCGAGGTTTCTGGCCGTAGACTATCTTTCATTATACCCCACATTGAATAATCACATGGGGTTATGTCCTGTGACCGAGGAGGCCATTCGACTATCCCACGACGTCCTATCCATTTTCAAAAATTATTGTTTGAGAACGCACGAACATTTCTTCCGAAATGTGTTGAAGCACCTTTTTGTTAGGTTAGGTCAGGTGTTGCCATATCAGTGTTCCAGAATCAGTGCAGCCAAATATAAAAATAATTTTTC
Organism: Bathynomus jamesi; assembly: GCA_023014485.1. Lineage (NCBI taxonomy): Eukaryota > Metazoa > Arthropoda > Malacostraca > Isopoda > Cirolanidae > Bathynomus > Bathynomus jamesi. Next base: position 253,720 of record JAJOZX010000599.1, read on the forward strand.
TCGGTGTATTATTCTTCACAAGGTGATTTCATTATTCTCGGTAAAGCGACTTATGCCGCACCCTGTATATTAGGTCATTTTATGCGCAGAATTCACGTTTTGCCTTTCTTAAATGTGGAAATTAACCAAAACTCGGATACGTAAACCCTAAACTCTAACTGAAATCGAAAATAAATTATACGACTGATCAAAAGTTCCGGGACAGATGTATTTATTGCAAAACTAAATGTCACATACCCAATCAAATTTGTCTCTTTCAAAGTAGTCTCCTTCTGATTGTAAACAGTGATTCCAGCCGTCCAGCCTTTACTGAAGCACCTGTTATACTCTTCTTTCGGAATGTTCTTCAATTCTTGTGTTGTATTTTGTTCGATCTTTGGTACTTCCTGAAATCATTTTCCCTTCAGGGTGTGTTTCAGCTTGAGGAACAGGAAAAAGTTATAGGGTGCCAAATCCGGCGAATACAATGGTTGAGGAACCAGTGGAATGATGTACTCCGTTAAGAATTCCCTTATAGAGAGTGCTGTGTGAGAGGGCGCATTGTCGTGATGCAACATCCACGAACCCGACGGACATTTTGCTGGGCATTTTGCACTCTCCATAAGGGAATTCTTAATGAAGTACATATTGAAGCCTAAAAAATTTGCGAGATTGTAAGGTCTGGGGATACATTGGGTTGCTAACTTGCTATATATATATATATATATAATATATATATATATATACACACAGTATATATATATATATATATATATATATATGGTAAACACAGACCGTGCATGGAACAAGGAACTCTTCTGAGAAATTACATCCACTATAGTGGATGTAATTTCTCAGAAGAGTTCCTTGTTCCATGCACGGTAGGGTGGCCCACTTTTCAATTTTTTTTTAAAAGTATAGGTGATCGTGGTTTTTCCCATTATTTGGCACTATACTAGCACATTGGTACCATTTTTACAAAAATTGATCAATATTTAGGGGTCTCGCATCGACCTTGAAATTAAGTTTTTTTTTTTAAATGCGTACTTTTTAACTTTTTACTGAATCAAGATAAATCATTAAGTAGGGATGTTTTCTGAATCCTCTTAATGAGAGAAGTCGTTTGGTGTGCCTGCCAATGTCATACGACTAACGGTTTAAAGGTTGTGCCTGTATACAGGTAATACCAATGTGCTAGTATAGTGCCAAATAATGGGAAAAACCACGATCACCTATACTTTTAAAAAAAATGAGTCACCATACCCGGGCGGAATGTATAATGTATATAGGTAATTAGAAAATGCACTATGCCTGTGCCAGATACCTAACCTATTTCTTTTTTTGCAGATCATAACATTTTGAAATTCTGTCTGAGTTCCTCATCCTTTGTCATGGACAAATCGATGGCAACCATAACTGGAAGAACTCTTGAAGCTACAAATAGAGAGTCATCAAAAGGAAAGGCGAAAATAACATCGCTACCTTCTCTAAGATCGGCCTCGGAAATTTTTTTAGTTGGCCAACCGTCGTCCTCCATCAGTGGTAGCAAATTGCCAACAACACGGCAGGTTTTGCAATACTTCTTCAGTGTTATCCAGTGCACTGCTAACAGGAAAGACGCATTCAAAGAAACCGTAAACAACGTCTTAAAGTTTTGGAACATTGCCCGCATTAAAACAATCACAAAGCTCAACTGCGAACGGAAGCTAGAGGCATTGTGGAAAGAGTGGCACTTACTCCAAAAGAGCAGAAAACGAGAAACTGACGCCGGAGGAAAACGGCAGAAGTTTTCGGACAGTGTGGACAAGCTGTGGGATATCGGAGCATCTGACGCTGTCGAAGATATAAAGAAGAATCGACTGCTGTCCGACAAGGACAAGAAAGAAGCCATTGACTTCTACCTCGATCAACGTGGTCCTCGGGTGGCAACGATGAGCGGAACGATAAAGTTTTCGCTGTAAAAAGAAAGCTACAGGAAGGAAGAAAACGTCCTCGCCAGGAGCCGCAAACCTCAAAGTGTGCATACGAAACCGGAGATGAGGCCATGGAGAATGATGATACTGGCATGTCAGGAGAGTCGGAGACAGAACTAGCGTTCCCCCTGCCGAAAGAGCCAAGTGTGTCTGTCAATCTTCCTCGCCGCATCCTTAATGAACCTGCTGTCATGGAAGTGGCTGATCGTTTCCGCATGTCCATTAGACATGCGGAAACGATCAGCCACTTCCATGACAGCAGGTGCATTAAGGATGTGGCGAGGAAGATTGACAGACACACTTGGCTCTTTCGGCAGGGGGAACGCTAGTTCTGTCTCCGACTCTCCTGACATGCCAGTATCATCATTCTCCATGGCCTCATCTCCGGTTTCGTATGCACACTTTGAGGTTTGAGGCTCCTGGCGAGGACGTTTTCTTCCTTCCTGTAGCTTTCTTTTTACAGCGAAAACTTTATCGTTCCCGCTCATCGTTGCCACCCGAGGACCACGTTGATCGAGGTAGAAGTCAATGTCTTCTTTCTTGTCCTTGTCGGACAGCAGTCGATTCTTCTTTATATCTTCGACAGCGTCAGATGCTCCGATATCCCACAGCTTGTCCACACTGTCCGAAAACTTCTGCCGTTTTTCTCCGGCGTCAGTTTCTCGTTTTCTGCTCTTTTGGAGTAAGTGCCACTCTTTCCACAATGCCTCTAGCTTCCGTTCGCAGTTGAGCTTTGTGATTGTTTTAATGCGGGCCATGTTCCAAAACTTTAAGACGTTGTTTACGGTTTCTTTGAATGCGTCTTTCCTGTTAGCAGTGCATTGGATAACACTGAAGAAGTATTGCAAAACCTGCCGTGTTGTTGGCAATTTGCTACCACTGATGGAGGACGACGGTTGGCCAACTAAAAAAATTTCCGAGGCCGATCTTAGAGAAGGTAGCGATGTTATTTTCGCCTTTCCTTTTGATGACTCTCTATTTGTAGCTTCAAGAATTCTTCCAGTTATGGTTGCCATCGATTTGTCCATGACAAAGGATGAGGAACTCAGACAGAATTTCAAAATGTTATGATCTGCAAAAAAAGAAATAGGTTAGGTACCTGGCACAGGCATAGTGCATTTTCTAATTACCTATATACATTATACATTCCGCCCGGGTATGGTGACTCTTTTTTTGAAAAGTATAGGTGATCGTGGTTTTTCCCATTATTTGGCACTATACTAGCACATTGATATTACCTGTATACAGGCACAACCTTTAAACCGTTAGTCGTATGACATTGGCAGGCACACCAAACGACTTCTCTCATTAAGAGGATTCAGAAAACATCCCTACTTAATGATTTATCTTGATTCAGTAAAAAGTTAAAAAGTACGCATTTAAAAAAAAAAACTAGTTTTCAAGGTCGATGCGAGACCCCTAAATATTGATCAATTTTTGTAAAAATGGTACCAATGTGCTAGTATAGTGCCAAATAATGGGAAAAACCACGATCACCTATACTTTTAAAAAAAAATTGAAAAGTGGGCCACCCTAATGCACGGTCTGTGTTTAACATATAAGTTTCTCAGGGGACCATTCTGAGTTTGTGCATATATATATATATACACACACACACACACACACATATATATATATAATATATATATATATATATATATATATACACATGGGCGGATGTAGGGGGGTCGGCGGGGTCCGGACCCCCCTCAATATCTTAAGGTGCCCTTTTTTCAGCCGTTACAAATAAAAGACAGGTAGGTATGTTTACTGATAAGCCATTAATATTCTGGTCCGTTTGGTCAGACGTGCTCTGTGGAGGGTGCAGCCATATCACTTACGGTAGCATCTTCATCTAATATTGTTAGTTATTAATTTAACTTGCAAGACATTTGAAATTGTGACTTTCATTACGTCTATTTGAATAAGACTGATATCTAATAAAACAATAAAATTGGTACTGCACTCGCTCATTGAACCAAGTGATTATTTAAGAAAATATATACTGTTGTGCCCTTTTTGTTATATAGGAAATGCCCTTTTTTTTCTCTGGATCCCCCCTCAATGAAATGTCTGGATCGCCTCTGATATATATATATATATATATATATATATATATATATATATATATATATATATATATGGGATGAATTTCACAATTAGACACGTGAAATGAATGAATGATGCAAACCCACAAGGAAAAAAATTATTACAAGGCCTTTCGTGTATTCAGAAGTACACCTCGTCATGGAATGAAGCGTGGAGGCAAGATGACCAAAAATATATACAACGGGACAGAAAAACAAAAAGATTAACACAAGACTAACAAGAGTTGATTAGAGGCAAAAGGTATTTTAACAGGATATTGTCAATTTTATACATTCCCGCACTGTTATTGAAATTATTTTTAAAATGGATAAATGCACATTCTATGCATATTCTTTCGATTATATTTGTGTTTTTAACGAGAGCTTTAGAGCTATCCCACTTAATACTATGATTACATCTATACAAATGGTTAAACAATGCATTAGAATTATTTGCTGTTCTGCACGCATATTTATGCTGTTTTACCCTAATATTTAACGTTTTGCCCGTTTGGCCTATATATACTAAGTCACATTGTGTACATCCGATCGAATACACACAACCTACCAGATTATCCGGGGTATTCTTTATTAAGCGGGATTTTACAGTATTATTATACTTAAAGATTACACTGATACCAATTGCTTTAAGTAAAGTCGGAAGATATTGAAAATTTACATGGTAAGGTAGGCTAAGGATATTTTTACGCTCAGATTCCTTTACAGTTACACTATTATAATACCTATTCTTGGCTTTCCTAAGGCAGTTATCTAAAAATGAACTAGGGTAACATAATTTAGTACCAATATTCATGATATGGCATAACTCGGAATCTAAAAATTCAGGACTGACAACTCTCAATGCTCTAAGAAACATAGCAGAGAAAATAAAAGATTTAATCGCGGGATGATGGTCGGAATAAAAATGCACATAAGAGTTATGGGAATGAACTCAGTATCATAAGAGTTATTATTAGTAGGCTTACGATAAACTTCAAATTTGAACTGATTAAAGCATCTCCGAATTTTTAGATCCAGAAAAAATAAGCTTCCGTCATTTTCTTTTTTAACCGTGAACTTTATAGATGGGATTAAATTGTTGAGCCTACCAAGAAATAAGTCAACATCCAAATTGTTCGGCCAAAGGCATAAAATATCATCGATATACCTATACCAAACAAGGTTAAAATTAACAATAGTAGGCAAAATTCTGCTTTCGAAAAATTCCATGCATAAGTTAGCCAATACCGGTGAGAGGGGATTTCCCATCGCCAATCCAAACGACATAGCATAAAACTTATTTTCAAACTGAAATTTACAATCTTTGACGCAAAGCTTAATTAATTCAACAAGGACTTTTGTAAATAACGAGCATACATCAAAACTTACCAGTTTGAAATTAGGGCTATTAGGAAACTTCAGTTTGTCAATAAGATCTATGCTATTTGATGTAATGCTCGTTATTCACAAAAGTCCCTGTTGATGACCTACTTGATTTCTTAAAAGATAAGATCTCTGAATATTCTTTCCCTGTGCAACACAACACTCTTATTGAATCAATTAAGTTTTGCGTCAATGATTGTAAATTTCAGTTTGAAAATAAGTTTTATGCTTTGTCGTTTGGATTGGCGATGAGAAATCCCCTCTCACCGGTATTGGCTAACTTATATATGGAATTTTTGGAGAGGAGAATTTTGCTTACTATTGTTAATTTTAACTTTGTTTGGTATAGGTATATGGATGATATTTTATGCCTTTGGCCTAATAATTTGGATGTTGACTTATATCTTGAAAGGCTCAACAGTTTAGTCGCATCTATTAAGTTCACGGTTGAAAAAGAAAATGACGGAAGCTTATCTTTTCTGGATCTAAAAATTCGGAGATACTTTAATCAGTTCAAATTTGAAGTTTATCGTAAGCCTACTAATAATAACTCTTATGTGCATTTTTTTATTCCGACCATCATCCCGCGATTAAATCTTCTATTTTCTCTGCTATGTTTCTTAGAGCATTAAGAGTTGTCAGTCCTGAACTTTTAAGAATCCGAGTTATGCAATATCATGAATATTGGTACTAAATTATGTTGGTTTGGTTGGTTTGCTCATTGTATCAGTTGCTCGGAGACACTAGCACCGGACCCTATTTCATTTTTAGATAACTACCTTAGGAAAGCCAAGAATAGTTATTATAATAGTGTAACTGTAAAGGAATTTGAGCGTAAAAATATCCTTAGCCTACCTAACCCTACCTTACCATGTAAATTTTCAATATCTTCTGACTTTACTTAAAGCAATTGGTATCAATGTAGTCTTTAAGTATAATAATACTGTAAAATCCCGCTTAATAAAGAATACCCCGGATAATCTGGTTGGTTGTGTGTATTCGATCGGATGTACACAATGTGACTTAGTATATATAGGCCAAACGGGTAAAGCGTTAGATATTAGGGTAAAACAGCATAAATATGCGTGTAGACCAGCAAATAATTCTAATGCATTGTTTAACCATTTGTATAGATGTAATCATAGTATTAAGTCGGATAGTTCTAAAGCTCTCGTTAAAAACACAGATATAATCGAAAGGAATATTCTAGAATGTGCATTTATCCATTTAAAAAAAATAATTTCAATAACAGTGCGGGAATGTATAAAATTGACACTATCCTGTTAAAATACCTTTTGCCTCTAATCAACTCTTGTTAATCTTGTGTTAATCTTTTTGCTTTTCTGTCCCGTTGTATATATTTTTGGTTATCTTGCCTCCACCCTTCATTCCCTGACGAGGTGTACTTCTTAATACACGAAAGACCTTGGAATCATTTTCTTTTTCCATGTGGGATTGCATTATATATATATATATATATATATATACATATATATATGTAGAGGACCGACAAGAAATAGACTAACAAGTAGACAAACAAATTCTTTCTTCCACGCCATCATCAAACATTCTTAGAAGACACACGTGGTCAAGGAATCAGAAACAATGAAAACGTCTGTTTCTTCCCAAAAGGCCCGCGAAAGCAAGCCCTTATCAACTAAAGGACGCGTAGAAGGCGTCTCAAGATATGACTGGAAAGTCCGCGTCACAGAGGTTATATAAGCGAGTTTCCACTGATACACTTCCTCACTCACTCCTCACTCGCGCTCACCACTTCTCGTTTGCATTTCTCGTCACGTGTCACGTCTCCTTCGTCAGTACAACTCGTCGCATCAACCGCCCTCCGGATTCACGCCGGAGGAGCGGCCTGCTGTTCCTTCAAAGCTTCCGATCTATCATCAAGTAAGACCTTCCGCCGTCAGTCTGCAGAAGCACCTCTTCGAAACCAGTGCCGTCCGATCTCAGCCGGTCACTGTCCTTCAAGCAATTATCGTGAAGCCTACATCAGTGTTCGCAGAACCGTCCGTTCCCTCAAGCAAACTCTCAACAAGAGGCTCGCTACGGTTCCACGATCATCTCCGCGTACGTAACACCGGACGGTCAACTTCCGCAGGTTTCCAATCTACAAGGTCGAACTTCAAGCATACCTTCATCTCGAGAGGTATTGTTAAGATGACCAGAGTCCCGAATTTATGACATGTGTCCCTCTTTTCAACATGTCCCGAAAATGTCCCGCATTTGGAGCAAATTTTCATAAATGTCCCGCTTAATTAAAATTATTGTCACATTAGACATTAGATGTCCTTTATGAATTAATAGAATTATGCCACATTCCGAATTCCAAATCTAAATACTAACTTCCAAACTGAACTGGTACGATACTTGTCGCCGTGCGGCAGTGCCGTGATTCCCGACGAGCGTTTTAGTGTTTCATTAGCGGCCTCTGTGTAAAGTTGTGTTGTAGTGTAACGCTTTTATGTTTTTATATTTGCTTAATTAATAACCTTAATTAATTTTTATCCCTGCATCCTTTTTTTTACTTTTGCAGCTAGGTTAAACTTTTTCGTTTGAAGGATAAGGAAAGTTATTAATTGTATCGTACGAAAGGTCGTAGGCCTAGTTTGACAACACAAAATGTCTAAAACTAAAAGGAAGTGTACATTTAATGCACATCTACAGTCTAAATATCTATTTATTACAAAAACAACAACAGAAAGTGATGTACGGTGTGAGAAATGTAGAAGTGACTTCAACATTGGACATGGTGGGATTAATGATATTACTAAGCATCTTGGCTCAAAAAGACACAAATCGGTTGATATCGGTGCTTCATCTAGTAAGATAGTGAGTGATTATTTTAAAAGTGTGACGCCAAGTAATAAGGATTTAGAAGTAGCTGCTGCTGAGGGTTTGTGGGCTTACCATACAGTCACGGAAAATCAAAGCTTCAGATCTACTGACTGTGCAACAAAAATTTTGAAAACATGCTTTGAACCAAAATTTTCATGTGCCAGAACAAAGTGCGAAGCGATTGTTTCAAATGTATTTGCACCATATGCTGAAACAGAATTAAAAAAACAATTAAAGGATACTCATTGCATAACATTGCTAACTGATGCAAGCAACCATGGAAACATCAAGCTGTTTCCTGTTTTAATTCGCTTCTTTCAGCCATATGAAGGTGCTCAAGTGAAGCTTATTGACATTAAATCTCAGCCTGGAGAAACCTCAGATATTGTGGTGAAATATTTAACGGATATTATTGAAGAGCATGATCTGGGCAGAAAATTAGTTGCTTTCTGTGGTGATAACACTAACTGTAATTTTGGTGGTGCTGCAAGAAAAGGAGTGAATAACATTTTCAGGAGGCTAAATGACTACATTGGTAGAGAACTAATTGGGATTGGTTGTTTTGCACATATTGTACATAATGCTGTTCAGTCTGACAGTGACTATCTGCCAATTGAAGTGGAAACAGTGGTTGTAAAAATATATTCATATTTCTACATCTATACTGTTCGAGTAGAAGAGCTGAAAGAGTTTTGTGATTTTGTGGACATTGAATATAAACAGTTACTGGGATATAGTAAAACAAGGTGGTTGGCATTAATGCCTGCAGTTGAAAGAATACTCAAGTTTTTTCCTGGTCTAAGATCATACTTTCTGAGCCAAAGCAAGTGTCCAGTGATACTGAAAAACTTTTTTGAAAACCCACAATCAGAGATCTGACTCAACTTTGTGCACTGTCAAGCAGCCACCTTCCACCAAGTGGTTTTAAAGATTGAGGGTGAACATATATCAGTTGTGGAAGTGATGAGTGCAATTTCTGATCTGAAGGATAAATTGCAATCAAAGAAAATGTGTTTGTGCCACTCTCAGTCAGGAGTCTTGTAAACAAACTTGAACAAGATGGGTTGATTGATTCTAATGATTCCTTATCTATAAAGAAAATATTAGTTGAGTTTTAGGACAGTGCTAAGTACTTGGATCAGTGGTCAAAACGTTGGGTGTATGCAGTGGGCTTTATTAAAACAAGTTCCAAAGTGGTCAGTTGAGAAAACAATGGATTTTGCTGCTGAAAAAAAACTATTTGACACTGAATTATTTGATGAGTTCACGTGTTTTGTACAGTACATTAGTGATGAGAAAGTAGCAGAGTGGAATGCATCTAAATTATCAACAGACCAGCGCTGGGTGGAAGTATTCACTCATTTCAAGGCCAGAGATGTCAATCATCAACGAATGTCAGCATTAGTTCAGTTCATACTCTGTCTTCCAGGAACTAATGCTTCGACTGAACGTGCTTTCTCTCAAATGAATAAGACGTGGACATCTGAGAAAGCACAGTTGAAAGTCTCAACTCTAAAAGCTTTACTTTTAACTAAAATAAACTTCAATCAAACCTGTATGGAGTTCTACACTATGTTGAAATCAACTCCGGAGTTACTTCAGAAGATTTCATCTACTGAAAAGTACGGGAATTGAAAAGCAAGTACGATAATATTGTGTATTGGTATGTCATAGTAGATATAAGCCATTCTCAGTTGAGTTAATTTTTTTCATAATTATGTACTCAAAAGAAAAATACAAGCAATGAAGTAATAATTGTTCCATATATATATATATAATATATATATATATATATATATATATATACACATTTTAACTGCAAACAACACACAGAATAATTAATGTAAAGAACGACGCTTGTGTAGAAGAGCGTTCCGCACAAGATGAGGAGGGAGAACGAACAAATGAAAAATGAGGTACCTCCCAGGAATCGAACCCTGGATCATCTAATTGCCGGTCGGATATGCTATTCACTATACCAAGGACCTCGATCAATCAGAAGTCGTAATTCTCCTACATACGAGCGGAATCAAATGCCCTGAGGGGGCACCTTCGCATGCCGTATATATACACACATTTTAACTGCAAACAACACACAGTATAATTAATGTAAAGAACGACGCTTGTGTAGAAAACCGTTCTGCACAAGATGAGGAGGGAGAACGAATAAACGAAAAATGAGGTACCTCCCAGGAATCGAACCCGGTAGAGAGGTGTCCCGCTTTTGGCTCCTGAAAATATAGTCATTTTAGTTTATAACGCCAAAAACAGAAAAATGTCCCGCTTTTTGCTCCTAAAAATATGGTCGCTTTAGGTATTGTCAACACAGTCGGTAAGCTCTCTGTGCCTCATTCTTAAACAATAACGCAAAGCCTACAGCAGTGTACCGCAGAAGCGTAGGCTATAAACGCAAAGTGTTTTACAAGTCGCTCAAACTAACTCTCGTTGAAACGCAGTAGGCTTATTTCATAATCCAAGTGTCATTACAATATTTGATTGTGCATCAGACTAATTCTCTAATACAAATCCGCACTAGGTTTATTTCCATGCCCAGTTCAAGTGTCATTTCCAATACCGTAATCGTGAATTGTATTATCCTGCTATTGTGTTCTTTCATGTATCCATCGATATTTTGCATCCCCTTATTTATGTGATTTATTTAAGCATTCTAGTATTGACGGCCGAATCCACTTATCGTGTACAAAACGCACGTGCATTCTTAATATCATTACTAGGCCCATTCAATGTTCCATTTATGCGTAACTCTAGCCTGCGTCACCTATTTAGTGTACTAAACGCACGTGCATTCTTTATCATTACTAGGCCCATTCAATGTTCCATTTATGCGTAACTCTAGCCTACCTAAATGAAAGTCTAATCTATTTACAGTGTACTAAACGCACGTGCATTCTTTGTCATTAATAGGACCGTTCCATAATTTCTATTATCACTAGGTTTCAAATTTTATGTTGTGTTCCATTTTGCATGCCATTAGCCTAACATAAATGAATGCATTACTAGATCATTAAGCTCTTAACCATTTCTCTTATTGGCTAAGCTCCATGTCATCTTAGCATAATATAAAGGCCGTTAAATAATTGTTATTCACTATAATTATTGTCAATCATTTGTTAGTCACTCTGAACAAATGATTGATTTATTTTCTTAATTAAATACAAAACAATAAGGTGCTTTTTATAACCTTAACAATATTTGCTTGGGTGTAATCCAAGCTGGTGACCTCGAAGTAATTCGTATCACTCAGAAATATTATAGTAGGCCTACTCCATTAGCCACTTTCAACCGGTAACACTGTAGGACATCATAAATTGTTAACCCAGCCTGTCATTATAACAATCAATTTGCATCAATTAATCACTAGCATTAAATTAGTCATTATCACCTCAAATGGCAAAAAGTTTAGGCCCACTCTATATATATATATATATATGAATCCCTCGCCAACCGCGGGGGTTACGTTCCTGAAAACCCCCGTGGTTGGCAAAACCGCGGTTGGTAAAACTAAAGACATGGGAAATAGGGGGTTAGGTTCCACGGCCGTGGTTGACACTCACTTTTTTCCTTAATTACGCATCCTATTCATTAAGTAAACATAAGAAATATGTACCTGTACGAACAAAACAACATTAATATATATGGTTCTAGGACAGTTCATACCAGGACAGCTCATACCAGGACAACTCATACCCAGACAACTCATACCCGGACAACTCATACCTAGGACAACTCATACCTAGGACAACTCATACCTAGGACAACTCATACCTAGGACAACTCATACCTAGGACCAGAAAAAAAAATGAAAAATTAATGAAAACATTTATTTTGTAAAATTAAAAATTAAATTTAAACATTTACAATTCATGCAAGTTATTAATGAAACATTTTGAAATGAAAACATTTATTTTGTAAAATTAAAAATTAAATTTAAACATTTAAAATTCATGCAAGTTATATACAGTATATATATATATATATATATATATATATATATATATATATATATATATATATATGATACACACAGACCGTGCATGGAACAAGGAACTCTTCTGGGATAATTAAATCCACTATAGTCTGAATAAGTAATGGTAAATGACAAATACCAGTTTTTCTTTTTCATGATGCAAGCCCGACGTGGCAACGGGTCTCTCGCAAAGAGGTCCCATAGATATAGCTTCCCTCACCAGCTATCTGCAAAGCAGACAGGATCCAGCTTTGGGACATGGATCTAGGGTTTAAAGCAGCCTAGCCCCACTACATTTAGAACCTCAATATAAGTAAAAGACTCGTTGCATTCACGTCGGATTGAATAAATCAAAGAAAAAGGGGCAACGAGTCTTTTACTTATATTGAGGTTCTAAATGTAGTGGGGCTAGGCTGCTTTAAACCCTAGATCCATGTCCCAAAGCTGGATCCTGTCTGCTTTGCAGATAACTGGTGAGGGAAGCTATATTTATGGGACCTCTTTGCGAGAGACCCGTTGCCCACGTCGGGCTTGCATCATGAAAAAGAAAAACTATGGTATTTGTCATTTACCATTACTTATTCGGACTATAGTGGATTTAATTATCCCAGAAGAGTTCCTTGTTCCATGCACGGTCTGTGTGTATCATAAAAAACTCAGGGAACCATTGGGTTCATTGAATGCCCAGTTAGGTCAACTGTACGCCCTTGACGATTGGTTAGGTTTAGTCGTGATATTTTCGTTAAAACTAACGAAAACATCACGACTAAACCTAACCAATCGTCAAGGGCGTACAGTTGACCTAACCGGGCATTCAAATTTTATCTGATGTAAATAATGGTTCTCTATTTATTATATGTTTGCAATAAATAATAAATTTGTTGTTATTGTTTTCTTATCTTATTTTGGTTAATTTGCAGAGTTTAAACTTTCGGGGTGGATATAGATGAAAAGATCAACATTGGGGTGGTAATTGTTGAAGAGAGTATGAGTTGTCCTAGGTATGAGTTGTCCTAGGTATGAGTTGTCCTAGGTATGAGTTGTCCGGGTCTGAGTTGTCCGGGTATGTGTTGTCCTGGTATGAGCTGTCCGGTCACGAATATATATATATATATATATTATATATATATATATATATATATATATATTAACATTAACATGAACATTAAAGAACAAAACAACATTAATATATATAAAGTGACCATATTTTTAGAAGCAAAAAGCGGGACATTTTTCTATTTTTGGAGTTATAAACTAAAATGACTATATTTTCAGAAGCCAAAAGCGGGACACCTCTCTAACTCATATATATATATATATATACATTCAACTGCAAAGAACACGCAGTATAAATAACGTAAAGAACGACGCTTGTATAGGAGATATTCCGCGCAAGACGAGAGAGAAAAACGGAACAAATGAAAAAATGAGGTAACCACCTGGGAATCGAACCCGGGATCTTCCGATTGCCGGTCAGACGCGATACCATTACACCATGGACCTCACTCTTCCAAATGCCGTAATTCTTCTACATACTCGCAGAAACCAATGCCCCAAGGGGGCACCTCCCGCATGCCGTAACATTATATACATTCAACTGCAAAGAACACGCAGTATAAATAACGTAAAGAACGACGCTTGTATAGGAGATATTCCGCGCAAGACGAGAGAGAGAAAACGGAACAAATGAAAAAATGAGGTAACCACCTGGGAATCGAACCCGGGATCTTCCGATTGCCGGTCAGACGCGATACCATTACACCATGGACCTCACTCTTCCAAATGCCGTAATTCTTCTACATACTCGCAGAAACCAATGCCCCAAGGGGGCACCTCCCGCATGCCGTAACATTATATACATTCAACTGCAAAGAACACGCAGTATAAATAACGTAAAGAACGACGCTTGTATAGGAGATATTCCGCGCAAGACGAGAGAGAGAAAACGGAACAAATGAAAAAATGAGGTAACCACCTGGGAATCGAACCCGGGATCTTCCGATTGCCGGTCAGACGCGATACCATTACACCATGGACCTCACTCTTCCAAATGCCGTAATTCTTCTACATACTCGCAGAAACCAATGCCCCAAGGGGGCACCTCCCGCATGCCGTAACATTATATACATTCAACTGCAAAGAACACGCAGTTGAATGTATATAATGTTACGGCATGCGGGAGGTGCCCCCTTGGGGCATTGGTTTCTGCGAGTATGTAGAAGAATTACGGCATTTGGAAGAGTGAGGTCCATGGTGTAATGGTATCGCGTCTGACCGGCAATCGGAAGATCCCGGGTTCGATTCCCAGGTGGTTACCTCATTTTTTCATTTGTTCCGTTTTCTCTCTCTCGTCTTGCGCGGAATATCTCCTATACAAGCGTCGTTCTTTACGTTATTTATACTGCGTGTTCTTTGCAGTTGAATGTATATAATGTTACGGCATGCGGGAGGTGCCCCCTTGGGGCATTGGTTTCTGCGAGTATGTAGAAGAATTACGGCATTTGGAAGAGTGAGGTCCATGGTGTAATGGTATCGCGTCTGACCGGCAATCGGAAGATCCCGGGTTCGATTCCCAGGTGGTTACCTCATTTTTTCATTTGTTCCGTTTTCTCTCTCTCGTCTTGCGCGGAATATCTCCTATACAAGCGTCGTTCTTTACGTTATTTATACTGCGTGTTCTTTGCAGTTGAATGTATATAATGTTACGGCATGCGGGAGGTGCCCCCTTGGGGCATTGGTTTCTGCGAGTATGTAGAAGAATTACGGCATTTGGAAGAGTGAGGTCCATGGTGTAATGGTATCGCGTCTGACCGGCAATCGGAAGATCCCGGGTTCGATTCCCAGGTGGTTACCTCATTTTTTCATTTGTTCTGTTTTCTCTCTCTCGTCTTGCGCGGAATATCTCCTATACAAGCGTCGTTCTTTACGATATATATATATATATATATATATATATATATATATGGAACATAATTATTACTTCACTGCTTGTATTTTTCTCTTGAGTATATAATTATGAAAAAAATTAACTCAACTGAGAATGGCTTATATCTATGACATACCAAAACACAATATTATCGTACTTGCTTTTCAATTCCCGTACTTTTCAATTGATGAAATCTTCTGAAGTAACTCCGGAGTTGATTTCAACATAGTGTAGAACTCCATACAGGTTTGATTGAAGTTTATTTTAGTTAAAAGTAAAGCTTTTAGAGTTGAGACTTTCAGTTGTGCTTTCTCAGATGTCCACGTCTTTATTCATTTGAGAGAAAGCACGTTCAGTCGAACGAAGCATTAGTTCCTGGAAGACAGAGTATGAACTGAACTAATGCTGACATTCGTTGATGATTGACATCTCTGGCCTTGAAATGAGTGAATACTTCCACCCAGCGCTGGTCTGTTGATAATTTAGATGCATTCCACTCTGCTACTTTCTCATCACTAATGTACTTTGCAAAACACGTGAACTCATCAAATAATTCAGTCAAATTTGGGGTCAAATAGTTTTTTTTCAGCAGCAAAATCCATTGTTTTCTCAACAACTGACCACTTTGGAACTTGTTTTAATAAAGCCCACTGCATACACTCAACGTCTGGCAAGTGCCCCGACCACTGATCCAAGTACTTAACACATGCGTCATAAAACTCAACTAATATTTTCTTTACAGAGAATCAATCAACCCATCTTGTTCAAGTTTGTTTACAAGACTCCTGACTGAGAGCGGCACAAACACATTATCTTTCTTTGATTGCAAATTATCTTTCACATCAGAAATTGCACTCATCACTTCCACAACTGATATATGTTCACCCTCAATCTTTAAAACCATTTGGTGGAAGGTGGCTGCTTGACAGTGTACAAAGTTGAGCCAGATCTCTGATTGTGGGTTTTCAAAAAAGTTTTTCAGTATCACTGGACACTTGCTTTGGCTCAGAAAGTATGATCTTAGACCAGGAAAAAACTTGAGTATTCTTTCAACTGCAGGCATTAATGCCAACCACCTTGTTTTATTATATCCCAGTAACTGTTTATATTCAATGTCCACAAAATCACAAAACTCTTTCAGCTCTTCTACTCGAACAGTATAGATGTAGAAATATGAATATATTTTTACAACCACTGTTTCCACATCAATTGGCAGATAGTCACTGTCAGACTGAACAGCATTATGTACAATATGTGCAAAACAACCAATCCCAATTAGTTCGCTACCAACATAGTCATTTAGCTTCCTGAAAATGTTATTCACTCCTTTTCTTGCAGCACCACCAAAATTACAGTTAGTGTTGTCACCACAGAAAGCAACTAATTTTCTGCCCAGATCATGCTCTTCAATAATATCAGTTAAATATTTCACCACAATATCTGAGGTTTCTCCAGGCTGAGATTTAAAGTCAATAAGCTTCACTTGAGCATCTTCATATGGTTGAAAGAAGTGAATTATAACAGGAAACAGCTTGATGTTTCCATGGTTGCTTGCGTCAGTTAGCAAAGTTATGCAATGAGCATTCTTTAATTGTTTTTTTAATTCTGTTTCAGCATATGGTGCAAATACATTTGAAACAATCGCTTCGCACTTTGTTCTGGCACATGAAAATTTTGGTTCAAAGCATGTTTTCAAAATTTTTGTTGCACAGTCAGTAGATCTGAAGCTTTGATTTTCCCTGACTGTATGGTAAGCTCACAAACCCTCAGCAGCAGCTACTTCTAAATCCTTATTACTAGGCGTCACACTTTTAAAATAATCACTCACTATCTTACTAGATGAAGCACCGATATCAACCGATTTGTGTCTTTTTGAGCCAAGATGCTTAGTAATATCATTAATCCCATGTTCAATGCTGAAGTCACTTCTACATTTCTCACACCGTACATCACTTTCTGTTGTTGTTTTTGTAATAAATGGATATTTAGACTGCAGATGTGCATTAGTTTTAGACATTTTTTGTTGTCAAACTAGGCCTACGACCTTACGTACGATACAATTAATAACTTTCCTTATCCTTCAAACGAAAGAGTTTAACCTAGCTGCAAAAGTAAAAAAAAGGATGCAGGGATAAAAATTAATTAAGGTTATTAATTAAGCAAACATAAAAACATAAAAGCGTTACACTACAACACAACTTTACACAGACGCCGCTAATGAAACACTGAAGCGCTCGTCAGGAATCACGGCACTGCTGCACGGCGACATGTATCGTACCAGTTCAGTTTGGAAGTTAGTATTTAGATTTGGAATTCGGAATGTGGCATAATTCTATTAATTCATAAAGGACATCTAATGTCTAATGTAACAGTAATTTTAATAAAGCGGGACATTTACGAAAATTTGCTCCAAATGCGGGACATTTTCGGGGCATTTTGAAAAGAGGGACACATGTCATAAATTCGGGACTGTCCCGCCCAAAATCGGGACTCTGGTCACCTTAAATATATATATTAACATTAACATGAATATTAACGAACAAAACAACATTAAATATTAATAGTGAATAAGAATACTTTTATTTACCTCTATTGATGATGGGATGACCTTCACCTCACTATCAACATCAACTCGACGCTTAGAGGCCATAATTACACTTATAAATGCAAATATAAACGGAATAATAAATGACTGATACGGTGCGGAACACGAAAAACCGTGGTTAAGCAAAACTGTAGACCACGGTAGCCAGAACGATATACAGAAAATTTTGCGTGGATACTCGAAACCGCGGTTGGCAAGGGATTGCTGTGTGTGTATATATATATATATATATATATATATATATATATATATATACTGTAGACAGATGTTGTATTCATTATTATGATTTTCCAGGCATGTTGCCATTTCATAATTATTATATTAAGGTCGAGCGAAATACACTTTTTTCAAAAATGGAACTTGAGTAGTCGGGAAAAGGTGCCATTTGGTGTAAAAATAATCACTGTAAAACATCATTGCAATCGGAGTTCATTTTCAGGTGCCCCCGAGAAAGTATGCTAAAATATGTCATTTATTATATATATTCAAGAATTTGTACAAGTCAATATATTTCAGTAGTTACTTAGCGGTAGTGATAGATACATCTCACGGACTCACTATCTCACTGACTCACAGCCTGACAGGCCAGTGTTAGCCTGGCAGTGACAGAAGACGGTGCTATTCATTGTTCTTTCAAGATGCAGGACTCAAGTAGACCATCTACCTCGCGTACGAGGCAAGCAAACTTGTGCCCCATTTTCGGCAGTGGTAACGACTTAAATGAGAGTCAACTTCCAACTTATGAAGACGTGATGAAGTGTTTTCTCTGGGAAAGGTATCAACTAAAGCAAACGTCAAATAAAGATCCTTCTGTAGGCGTCATTGCGAAGAATCTTGCAAAGAAAATAATCGATATTTACTCCAAAGCATCTATCCCACTGCTATCAGATAAACATATTTTGGATATGTTAAAAGTACACCACAAGAAGTATCGAACGATATTAAAAGGATTCAAGGGGCGGCGGGAAAATGGAAGTTATAAAGAGAAAATAAATAAATTCAAAAGTGAAGCTAAGAAACTATTTGACATTGCTGCATGCAAGGGAAAGTGTTTTAAAAGATGCTATTGTACGAAGGCTTCCAAAGTCCCTGTTTTAGAACGGGATTTCTTGATGGATCAACGAACAGAGCGAAAAATGTTCATCGGAGTAGCAGATATTGAAACAACACGAAGGCTACAAAAAACGGCAATTAGAAAATCCCGCAGCCTGAGAAGCCTAGCAGAAGGTACATCAGAGGCAGTTGATTTATCAGAAGAAACGTCGGTCGCAAGTACTGAGACGTCCTCTGATGAATGTGATAATAATCATATTCCTCCCCATAAAAGGCAGAAAAAGGAGCAGAAACTTACGGAATAGAAATAGGTTTTACCTGCCTTAGCTCTGGCGTGCGATAAAACAGGAGTGTCTGACCGCGCAGCTGCCTTGATATCAACCTCCGTCTTGCAAGATATTGGCATCATTTATGAAGAAAATTCATCCAAAGTCATAGATCGCAGCCAAATACGACGGGAGAGGAAGCGCAAAAAAGAAATAGTACAAAAAGAGGCAGCAACAGAAAGTGAAACCGCCATCGAAAGTATCTATTTCGATGGTCGCAAAGATACAACAATTATATCGGAAAAGAAAGGTTGCAAATTCTACCGCAAAAATGTTCTTGAAGAACATATTGCTGTTATTGCCGAACCTGAATCAAAATTTCTTGGCCATTTCTCACCAACAACAGGATCAGCACAAAACATAGCTACAGGTATTTTGATGTTCCTAGACGAGAAAAAAATGACAAAATATTATCGTAGTTGGATGCGATGGAACAGCCGTCAACACAGGCACCAAGGGCGGTGTTTGCACATTACTTGAAGGAAAACTTGGAAAACCTTTACAATGGTTTGTTTGCCAACTACATGCAAATGAGCTCCCATTACGTCATTTAATTCAACAACTGGATGGAAAAACAACGGGTCCGCGCGGCTTTACAGGTGTAATTGGCAAACAACTCCAAGACTGTCACAAGCTCCCTTTGAAAGAATTCTTACCAATTGATTCAGAGATACAGTCAGTCGATTCAGAGGTATTAAGTTCTGACCAAAAATATCTATATGATATTCATAAAGCTGTTTCGACAGGAAATGTTCCTGAAGATTTGCCTCCCCGTAATCCAGGAAAGATGTCCCACTCTCGATGGTTAACAACAGCAAATCGAATACTCCGTTTATATATATCGACAGAAGATCCAACAGAGAATCTAATTGCCATTGTTGAATTCATAATGAAAGTGTACGCACCGATGTGGTTTCAGATAAAATCAAATTCATCTGTCGCCTATGGCGCTAGGAATGTTTGCAAAACCATACAACTATCAAAAACTCTGTAAAAAGAAACTGTGAATATAATTCTCCAGTTATTCACAGACACGCATATTTCGCTCATCCTGAAAACATCCTTCTATCAATACTGCAAGATGAACGGGAATATGTACGAGAGCTTGGATGGCGGAGAATCAAGAAAGCCAGGGAGGAAAAGAAAAGCGAAATTCGTCACTTTAAAATTCCCGAACTGAATTTTGACTGCAATGATTACACTGAGATGATCAATTGGCAAAGAACTGAAGTAACTGAACCTCCTTTGACAATGAGCCTAACAGACAGTGAAATAGAAAAACAATTAACTGAACGAGGCAAACTTGAAATCAAGAAGTATCCCTGCCACACACAAGCAGTGGAAAGAGTAATTAAATTGGTAACTGAGGCATCATCTGTTTGTGGAGTGAAATCTAGAGATGGATTCATAGGGGCCAGACTTGCCTCAAGGAAACTAATACCCAAATTTGACACCAAGTCTCAGTACTCGTTATAAGATATAATAGCAGAACTCGTTGACATCTTATTAGCAATGTTGATGACTGATTAGAAGTGCCTTGTTAGGTTGGGTGGTTGGGCTGGGCACGGGTGGAACTCGATATACAGCCACCTCCTCGTGGTGAGTTCTGGGATATTCTGACCTTATATACTATATAAGTCATAATAAGCAAAGAGCTGTATGGAAAATAATGGTTCTTTGAGCGCCTGGGGGGCACCTCAAGATAATTAAAATTGTTCATTCTGTAAATTTTATTTGATGATTAGACTTATAATGAACCTACAGTAATACAAGTTACCGCAAAGAAGGGATGGGTTTCTTAAAAAATGAAAAAATATTGAAACCACCAAATTTAAAAAAAAAAAAAAAAAAATTCTATGCCCTAGGAAGCACCTAAAAGACTTGTCCATATGGTTTCAAATTTTGCATGCCTTCATTTAAGAACATTTGGCACATTTTCCACACTACCCATTTGGTTTTTAAGAAAAAGTTGAAAAAACAGCCATATTCGTTCCACCCTAATGAATATAATCAATGTTACGTGGAACACCATCGCAAGGAAACGCTCTACAGCAGCGGATTTCATAATTACACTTTATTATTTTTTAAGTATAGAGTATGTGAAGACATTGTGATTTTGGTGATTTTTGCGAATCTGTTTAACCCTTGTAACAGCAATTAAATTATATTTATGTACAGTACGTAGATATATACTCGTAAATTATCTGTATTCCTTTGTAAACAATGTGCCATGCATAATGTACTAATAAAACATGTTTATTTATAATATATATATATACACCGGGTGTCCGAGAATTATCTGTACAATTTTTGGCTGTTATTAAAAGTCAATCATGAAGTGTAGAAATTCTAGTGTTGTCCCATTTTACAGAGAATCTCATTACGTTTTTTCTGATACCACGTTTTGACAAGTTTTTTAGAAATGTACGCGGGTGACAGACATTGATGATTTAAAAGCAAGAATCACAGCTGCTATTGAGCGAATTGATGTGGATATGCTGCAGCGTACATGGCAACATTTGGAGTATCGATTGGATGTTTTGCGAATCACTAATGGTGCACATATCGAATGTTTGTAACAACGTTACTTTAATAAAAGAAACTTTTGAAAATACAGATTCTAAATAATCTTGTTTAAGAATTTTACGTGTGTTATCAAGAATTTTATTAAAAGATGAAATTGTAGAGATCATGTTCGGACACACTGGAATTTCTAAAAAACTTGTCAAAACTTGGTATCAGAAAAAACTTAATGAGATTCTCTGTAAAATGGGACAACACTGGAATTTCTACACTTCATGGTTGACTTTTAATAACAGCCAAACATTGTACAGATAATTCTCGGACACCATGTAGATAGAAACGACGTAAGTATAGAGGAGTGTTCTGCACACGAGGAAGAGAAATAACGAACAAATGAAAAATGAGGTAACCGCCCGGGAATCGAACCCAGGATCTTCCGATTGCCGGTCAGATATGCTATCCACTACACCACGGGCCTCAATCAGTCAGAAGTCGTAATTCTCCTACATAGGGCAGAAACCAATGCCTTGAGAGGGCACCCTCGCAAATCGTGAATATGTACATTTAACTGCAATGACCACGCAGTATATTAATGTATAGAAACGACGTAAGTATAGAGGAGTGTTCTGCACACGAGGAAGAGAAATAACGAACAAATGAAAAATGAGGTAACCGCCCGGGAATCGAACCCAGGATCTTCCGATTGCCGGTCAGATATGCTATCCACTACTGCGTGGTCATTGCAGTTAAATGTACATATTCACGATTTGCGAGGGTGCCCTCTCAAGGCATTGGTTTCTGCCCTATGTAGGAGAATTACGACTTCTGACTGATTGAGGCCCGTGGTGTAGTGGATAGCATATCTGACCGGCAATCGGAAGATCTTGGGTTCGATTCCCTGGCGGTTACCTCATTTTTCATTTGTTCGTTATTTCTCTTCCTCGTGTGCAGAACACTCCTCTATACTTAAGTCGTTTCTATACATTAATATACTGCGTGGTCATTGCAGTTAAATGTACATATTCACGATTTGTGAGGGTGCCCTCTCAAGGCATTGGTTTCTGCCCTATGTAGGAGAATTACGACTTCTGACTGATTGAGGCCCGTGGTGTAGTGGATAGCATATCTGACCGGCAATCGGAAGGTCTTGGGTTCGATTCCCTGGCGGTTACCTCATTTTTCATTTGTTCGTTATTTCTCTTCCTCGTGTGCAGAACACTCCTCTATACTTAAGTCGTTTCTATACATTAATATACTGCGTGGTCATTGCAGTTAAATGTACATATTCACGATTTGCGAGGGTGCCCTCTCAAGGCATTGGTTTCTGTCCTATGTAGGAGAATGTCGACTTCTGACTGATTGAGGCCCGTGGTGTAGTGGATAGCATATCTGACCGGCAATCGGAAGATCCTGGGTTCGATTCCCGGGCGGTTACCTCATTTTTCATTTGTTCGTTATTTCTCTTCCTCGTGTGCAGAACACTCCTCTATACTTACGTCGTTTCTATACATAAATATACTGCGTGGTCATTGCAGTTAAGTGTACATATTCACGATTTGCGAGGGTGCCCTCTCATTGCATTGGTTTCTGCCCTATGTAGGAGAATTACTACTTCTGACTGATTGAGGCCCGTGGTGTAGTGGATAGCATATCTGACCGGCAATCGGAAGATCCTGGGTTCGATTCCCGGGCGGTTACCTCATTTTTCATTTGTTCGTTATTTCTCTTCCTCGTGTGCAGAACACTCCTCTATACTTACGTCGTTTCTATACATTAATATACTGCGTGGTCATTGCAGTTATATATATATATATATATATATATATATATATATATATATGGAAATGAACTCAGAATGGCACGAATATTTTCAATGGTTTTGCCATTACGTGGTCGCTCGTGGACCCAGGTACTAGCTAATATGCGTTGTTCAGCCGTATAGTTGCTGCTATCACGCATATCAAATGAGTCTGAAAGAAAAACGAAAATCAGTTAGTATTTTACTGGAGTGACATTGTGAACACCCTGTACTGTAATTGAATAAAAATATTGAAGAACAGGAATGACAACAAAGACGAGAGATGACAACGAACTTTTATTAAATTGAAAGGAATCAAAAAAAGTTTGTGATTTTTTTCTGGCGAGACTGAGACTCCATGTCTTTCAAATAAGTTTTTGAAAAAATTGTAAAAAGTAGAATGCAGCGATATTTAGAATCCTACAATTTATTATCTCCAAATCAATATAGCTTCCGTAATAATAGAACAACGGAAATGGCTATTTTAAATATTATGGAAAATGTAAATATAGCTAAGGAGAAGAAAGAAATAATGATATCAATATTTATGGATTTGAGGAAGGCGTTTGATGTAATAGACCATAATATTCTACTTAATAAATTGTATTGTTACGGCTTTAGAGGAGCAATCAGTGATTGGTTTAAAAGTTATTTGTCCAATAGATATAATTTTGTATCAGTAAATAAGGTTTGCTCAACTAAAGCGCTTGTTAAATATGGTGTGCCACAGGGCTCAATTCTGGGTCCACTGTTATTTTTATTATATATAAATGACCTTCCACGTTCATCTGATATACTGAACTTCATAATGTTTGCAGATGATACAACTGTCTCTTTTTCTTGCAAAGATGTTAATACAGCTAAGAATATATTTCATTCAGAATTCATCAGTGTAATAAAATGGTTGACCACCAATAAACTCTTCCTAAATACTAGTAAAACAAATTTCATGATTTTTACTAATAAAAGAAATGTATATCTTGATGAACTTAATGTTAATGAAATTGCCATAAAGGAGTGTCCTGTAACAAAATTTCTTGGTGTAATGCTAGATAAGAAATTGCAATGGAGTAATCATGTAAATTATATCGCGAAAATGATTTCAAGGAGCGTTGCTATAATGTTTAAACTTAGAAATGTAGTCTCTAAACAAGTTTTATTGACTTTATCATACGTTTGTTCTTCCTTGTATAACATACTACACCCTTGTTTGGGGAAACTCCGCTAACAACGCATTAAATGGTATCTTTGTCATCCAAAAAGGAGCAATAAGGTTATGATCTGATGCTGATTTCCTTGATCACTGTAGTGCATTATTTAAAGAGCTAAACCTACTAAAGATCAATGATATAACCAAACTGGCACATTTTATTTTTATTTACAAGTGTAAGAACAAAATCATTAATTTGCAATGGGTAAATAGATATTTTGTAACTCATCAAGAAATCCACTCGTATCAGACCAGAAATAGATCAAAGCTTGTTATACCTCAATTTAGATTGTCTTCATCTCAAAAACTACCCATTTTCATTGGATTGAAACTATGGAATGACTTGCATGCCGATATAAAAAATATTGTGAATGTAAATTTGCTTAAAACCAAGTTGAAATCCCGATTAATAACACTGAGGAACAAATTTCAACTTTTTGTCTATTGAATTAGATTTGACAGTTAGTTCTAGGTAATTTGGGTGCGCTGAGCACGAATGTTTACTCGGTTTTGCTCTATCAGGTCCTGATTTTGCTCAACACCCCTCCTCTTTCGTCGTATTCATAAAAAGGTTTTTTTCTCAATACTCGCTGTCTTTTTGCAGTTACACATTATGCAACTAGGTTTTTATCTAGGTATTTGTACCTATTGTTATGGTATTGTTGTATTATGTATATTTTTATATGTAACACCCTAAAAATATTTTTAATTTTGTCATTTTTAACCCATTTTAATATTAGTAAATTAAGCTAAAAATATCATAGAATTCTAAAATTTTCTCGAGCGTTCCTGTTCTCTGTAGAGTATTCTAGAGGGACAACTAAAATATATAAAAGCGACTCGTTTCCAGAGTTAATCAGTCAATTCAATCAGTCAGTCAGTCAGTCAGTCAGTTGAGTTAGTTAATTAAGTTTGGGCATTAACATAATTTTGAATTGGCATATGATTTAGTGAGTAATTTTGTCATCGTGATTTAATATAGTTGATTTAATTAGACGTAATTTATATTGTACCTACTCATCCGTGTTTCTAGTTTAATTTCATAGATTGTAAGTACCTATTTCATAATAAGTACCTATTTAAACTAATTTTTATGTTTATATTTCAGATTTTCTTAAATTTATATGAATTAAGGGCTTTAAATACCTTACAAATTGGCAGAACAATCAAGCAATATGTCATCAAGCACTAGAAAGTTCAAATGCAAAAACAACCCTGATTCCTTCTGTTATATATGTGGAAATTTTACACTTCCACATCAACGAGCAAATATAACTGACTTCGTAAAAAGAGCTTACTTAGCTTATTTTGGCATAAAACTGGGGGACCAAGATAAATCGTGGGCTCCACATAAAGCCTGCACTATATGCATTGAAAGACTGCGACATTGGACGAAGGGTTCGGATTCAAAAATACCTTTTGGAGTTCCGATGGTAAGTTATGATTTCATAAAACTACGTAATTTAATCACTAGTATACTGTAACTTACCTAAATGTAATTGTAACTTAGGTACATAAACAAAAATTTACAGAAAATGTTTATAAGAATCTCAAATATTGCATAAGGTTGAAACACATAGAAATGTTAAATGTTTGGGTGATAACTTTTGATAAAATTCATAAAAACAAGTCTCTCGTCGCTTTTGTTAACGCTTTACAATTTTTTTCCATATCAGGTGTGGCGAGAGCCTACTAACCACGAGACCGATTGCTACCTTTGCTTTGTCAAGACTTCGGGCTTCACTAAGAAAAATAAACATTGTATCGAGTACCCAAATTTCGACACCGCGATACGACCTGTGCTACATTCAAATGAGATCCCCATTCCAAAATTTAAGGGTCTGCCACAGTGAAAGCTTCATATCTGTTTGTTTTTTATTTTAAGTCATTTCTATCGTTATAATGTAATTTTACTGTAGTTTGAACTGCTTGTATTCATGAAACTTGAAAAAAAAATTTAACACATGACTTAATTTTTTAGTCCTAATTTGAAAAATCTGGAAAATGGCACATAGGCTGTCGACAAGAATCAGGACCTGATAGAGCCAAACCGAGTTGAAATTCGTATTCAGCGCACCCAAATTACCTAGAATCAAGTGTCAGATATCATTCAATAAAATACGTGTTGCCCAGTGTAATGGCATACTAACAAAAATCTAGGATTAATGTCCACTAATATTGTTTAATATTGTCCATTAATATTGTATAATATTGTAATACATGTTTTAACTATTAATAATACTTAGTTACTTATTTATTTATTTATTATTTTTAATTAATAACAACTAGCTGCTTATTTTTAATAAGAGCCCAGTAAAGCCTAAAGCTTAAGGGCCAAATTAAATTAAATAAATAGTCGAGCTTCACAATTAGTCATGTCATTGTAAATTGAAAAAATGCATTCATTTTATTATAATTAATAAAGGTTATTCTAAAGGTTATTCTATTCTAAGCTTCACGGACTTTCTTCGCGTAAAGGATAGCCTCTGATGCCCGTTGAAAATTGGGGAGACTGTCAGAAATTTCGAGGCCAGAGTTCATGAAATCTACAAACATCTTCATTGCTGACGAAGGCATCTCGGCTGGAGGCGTTGCTACGTTGTCATCATGATGTCCCTCGTATTCGGCTGCAGCTTCAGTCATCTGAAGGGCTTCCTCATGGATCAGAACACCGCGATGACTCAATATGTTTTCATACTTCGTGCCAAACCGCGTACCTTTGAAATCTTACTGTTTAGAATATTTTAATGGTCCCAAACTTTTCCCGTGTAGAACCACACTGCATAAGATAATTGCGCTTAGAATTAGTCCTCTAATGTGTATATACAGTATACAGGGTGAGTCAAAAGTAGCGCCCGATATCTGTTAGTTGATTGTTTGTTTGCCATTTGTATTATAGTGTACAAGAAGGTAGAAATAAATGAATGACATGTTTATCTAACCATTTATTCGGGGGAAAATTATTACGGAACTGTACCAAGCTGTTTTACTTGCAATTTTCAAAGTGCCCTCCCTCGTGATCGATGCACAATTGCAGCCGAGCAGGCACAGAGTGGCGCACACGCCTGCAGAGTTCGATATCAATTTCCTCAAACTTTGCAGTGATTTGAGCCTTCAATTCCTGAATGGTACGAGGGTTTTCACGATAAACAAGGTCTTTCATGAGCCCCCAAAGAAAAATCTGGAGGTGTAAGGTCTGGGGAGCGTGCCGGCCACTCGATCGGACCGCGGCGGCCGATCCACTTTCCGGGAAAGTTTTCATCAAGCCACTGACGAACATGACGTCCAATGAGGTGGAGCTCCATCTTGCTGGAAATAACAGTCCTGATCTTGTATCCTGGGCCAAAAGAAGGTTTGCAGCATATCCAGGTAAATTTCTGCAGTGACATCCCTCAAAGAAAAAGGGTCCAATTATCCCTAATGGAGATATGGCTGCCCAAACTGTCACGCCAGGTAAATTTACCTCCTTCTCAACTGTCACTCTTGGGTTCTCCGCAGCCCAGTAGACACAATTGTGTCTGTTAATTGTGCCGTTAAGCTTAAAACATGCCTCATCTGACCACCAGATGTTGTCTAGCATTGTGTCCTCTTATTCAAGTTTAGCTAAGAACTTCGCAAAATTGAAGACGGCGGTCGTCATCTCCATCATGAAGGGCATGCAGTAAGCGTGGAATGTAAGGTTTCCATTTTTTCTGGTGAAGGATACGGATAACACTTGATTGGCTCACTTCCAACTCTGCAGATAAACGGCGAGTTGACTTTTGCGGACTTTGTTCCAGTCTCCTGATGGCTTCTTCAGCCTTAGCTACATTCGTTGCCGTTTTCCGACGACCGGACTTCTTTGCAGTGGCTACCGACCCTGTTGCTTCAAATTTCTCGACAATCAATCGTATGTTTCTTCCCTGGGGCTGGGGTGGGTTAATATCGAATTCCTGTGCCAAACGGTGTGCCGCCATCGTTGGTTGTTCATTACATTTGTAGTAATGTTTCACGGCCGCAATGCGTTGATTCATTGAAAGGTAATTCATGGTTCAATTTTGTGCAAATTCAGTAACTTTCCGAACTCTCAGCAATAACCTGCAAAACAAAAACAAAAATAAATAAACTACGAAAATTAATAATCTGCAAGACAATTATTAACAACATGACTTCCCAGAAAGAATCTGACAGCCGAAAAAACAGAAATCGGGCGCTACTTTTGACTCACCCTGTATATATAATTATATATATTACTAAAAATCCTTTGTGCATCCCCCATAAAATATTGAGAAGAATAGCATGTAATCAAGAATATTGTCACTTGCTCTCTATATATATATATATATATATATATATATATATATATATATATATATATATATACAGGGTGTCCCATAAGTCCGGCATCATAGGAAAAATAATGAAAAAAGGCAAAACAAAAGCTTTTATTTACAGAACGTGCTCAATATGTCCACCATTGTTTTCAATACACAAATTCAAACGTGATACCCAGTCAGCAAGCACACAGTGAATGATGTCAGGAGTAATGGTGTTACATGCCCAAATAATGCGCTGCCGCAAATGTTCAACACTCCTACTTTTCTCTGCGTATACCAGCGCTTTCAAATGGCCCCAGAGATAAAAATCTATGAGTAGAAATATCTGGATTCGTTCTTCCTTGCTCACAGACATTATGGCCTGTAGAAAGAGAAAAATATGAATTATGGTTTGTAGAAATAGAAAAATATGAATTTCTCCTATGATGCCGGACTTATGGGACACCCTGTATATATATATATATATATATATACACAGTACTGTGCAAAAGTCAGAGACCACTGTCGATCTGATAACTATTAGATAACACTGGGTAACAAAATTTGAAACATTTTCTGTTTATTGTGATTTTTCTGTCGTTTCTTAATGATTTCGGGGCGCTGATTCCAAAAATGATATTGGTTTTGCTCTATCATCAACCGTTTCAAAAATATAGGTTATCACACTTTTCATATGACAAAGTATATAAAGAAGGCTAACATAAATATTTTCTGAAAATAAAAACACTATTGGAAATTAATGTTTATTGAGCCAAAATTGTTTGACAAACCCAAAATGGTGCAAAGGATATAATATATAGCATGAGGAGAACCGATAAGAGAATAACAAGCCTCGTTATGCAGTGTGCGTTCCTTAAAAATGCACTGAAGAACGCGACTTCCGCGTATGAACATTCTTATCCTTTCTGATCAGCGACCATACGTAGTCTCCCATCATGGAAGCATCCCAATGGCCCTGGTACCTTTTCTCCATCGTTTGAATATCTTGATGGAATCTTTCGCCATGTTCTTCACTCACATCGCCCAGGTTATCACGAAAAAAGTCTATATGTGAATGCAGATAGTGTAATTTTAAAGACATACGGCACCCCATTTTGCCATAGCACTTAATCAAGTTTGACACTAACTCCTTATAGTTTGGTGCTTTATGGTTGCCTAAAAACCCACGAACCACATCACGGAAAGCACACCAAGCCTCTTTTTCGATCGGAGTCATCTTGGCTTCAAGTTTCTTTGAATTCAACAGCGCCTTGACTTGTGGTCCTACAAAGATGCCAGCCTTGACTTTGGCCTCAGAGAGTTTAGGGAACATGACCCGAATCTGTTGGAAAACTTCCCCTCCAAAATCTAACGCAGTTACAAACTGCTTAATTAGACCCAACTTAATATGGAGAGGTGGTAGCAGAACTATGTCAAGCTTCACAAGAGGTTCCCTGAGTACATTGTACTTTCCTGGTTGCAGTCCTTCACGTGGAGGCCACTGAACTGTTTTGTAGTGCTCATTTGAAGCCCTGCTATCCCACAGGCAAAGAAAACATGAATATTTAGTAAACCCTCTTTGTAAACCTAACAGGAAACCAATCATTTTGAAATCACCACACACGTCCCAGTTATATTGTTCATACCTGATTTGAGTGAGCAGTTGTTTGACATTTTCATAGTCCTCTTTCATTTGAACAGAATGTGCAACTGGTATAGATGGATATTTGTTCCCATTGTGGAGTAGAACAGCTTTTAAACTCCAGGTTGAACTGTCAATAAACAGGCGCCACTCTGAGGGTATATGTGTTAACCCAATAGCTGTGAATAGACCATTAACCTCGCTGCAATAACAGAGAGAGCCATTGACATCGTAGAACTTTGCAAACTCTTCATGCCGCTTTCGGTATACAGTGCTCTTGCAGTCTTCTCCAAGCAAATTCCACTCTTTGAGTCTGGAGGTCAGAAGCTCAGACCCTGATTTCGTCAGACCCAAATCTCTAATTAAGTCGTCCAATTCCCTCTGATTTGGAAAGTGAGGGTTTGTACTGAAAGTTACTGTATATTCTTCATCATGACTGTCCTCACCAGCAAACATCTCAGATGAGCTAGCTGCATCCTCATTTTCAACCTACAAAGCAAAGAAACAAAATATAGGCATAGCTATATATGTAGAAGAGCATCAGCACTAAGAAAACTCGACACATAATGACCCACAGTCTGTAAATACAGAAGGTAAAGTAATGGATAGATACCTGTTCTGGTGGACGTGGTATTGGAAGACCTTCGCTATGTGGTACAGGAGCTATGGACGACTGTCCTCACCAGCAAACATCTCAGATGAGCTAGCTGCATCCTCATTTTCAACCTACAAAGCAAAGAAACAAAATATAGGCATAGCTATATATGTAGAAGAGCATCAGCACTAAGAAAACTCGACACATAATGACCCACAGTCTGTAAATACCAAAGCTGGGCACTTGCGGTATTTTTTACGGTACTGCGGTACTACCGCACTACCAAACCGGTACCGCATAACGCAGTACCGCAAAGGATCGCTGAAAGTACAGCAGTACCGCTACCGCATTCAAATTTCCCGCGGTACTTTCCGCGGTACCGACAAACACGACTTTTCAAAAAATTAACACTTTTTTTGAAGTAAACCTTATTACAGGAGTACAGTAAGACGAATGCTGCGTGTGTTGCATCAGCCTAACTCTAGACACGTTAAGTTTTCGTTCAGAACATGTTACGTTGCCATCCTATCACAACGCCTCAGTGCAGTGCTTGCTTTTGAGCCGGTTGCACGTGTGTTACATTTCTGTGACAAAGATCGATTTTTAGCCATTATGGCAGAAAGTTCAGGTGCGAAATCGCCGATATGCAATTTCTGAAAATATGTGCTATTACGTGTGTTGTTCTTGTGTGCAGTACCGCAGTACCGCGGAACGCACCAGGGGGACCTGAAAAAGTACCGCAGTACCGCGTAACGCACTGGGCATGCTGAGGTACCGCAGTACCGCGTAACGCACCCCCAAATTTTGGTACCGCGCCCACCACTGGTAAATACAGAAGGTAAAGTAATGGATAGATACCTGTTCTGGTGGACGTGGTATTGGAAGACCTTCGCTATGTGGTACAGGAGCTATGGACGACGCTATGCTTGGATACTGAAGAGTCTGCCTTCCTTTAACTTTCCTGTACTTAGAAACATCTACCATGCAGTAGTAGCAATCGTCGTGATGGCTCTTTGGTTATCTCCATATTCTGGGTACCGCAAAGGGCATTGCCTTGCGTACTCCCCGCAGCCACCCTTCAAGTGTGAAGCGGCAGCTTCCACAGATCACATGGGGTGCCCAGGGCTTATCTTGGTCACCCATAGGCATACCAAAATAGAGCCGATACGCGATCCAGAACTTGGTGCCTTTCACAGTCTTGTGCGATACTTGCTTGGGGCCTATGTAATACCCATAAACGTAGCAGAATATATCCGGCGAGTGTTTACAAGCTCTAGTTGCCATTCTCTTTACCAAACTGTACTACATTAATCATAACCTGCAGATATAGAGAGAAGAGTTATTATTAAATCTGCAAAAGATTACAGATTCCAGAAAAAAGTTGTATTCACAACACTGAAATAATGTTCGCAATAAAAAAGGATCGATAACACTCAAATCGTCAGCACAGAAACACAGTACCTCAGTGCTGGTAACCATCAGACAAACAACCTGCTTTCTTTGTGTGATCACACTGACTTCTCAGACTCTGCGCTCTTCTTTATATAGCACAGTGGAAGTTTCGGGCAATTTCTAGAGCAAGAAACTGTCAACGAACATCCGGATTGTTCTCAACAATTCTTGATTATTCTGATATTGCTGCGCCCATAATAACATTATACTGGTAAGACATGAAAAATGGATTATCTCTGAAACCATTGATGATACACACAAACCAAGGCCAGATTTGGACTCAGCGCCCACAAATGCATATAAAAACATAAAAAATTCTATATAAACAGAATCAGTGTTACACAGTGTAATAGAAATATGTCAGTTTATCGTTTTTGACTTTTAAGAATTTATCAAAAAAAAAATTCTGTATCCTCAAACCCATTCATTTGCATTTAATTTGGATAACCGTACTGATGAATTCTGATCACTTAATTTGAATTTTAGAATTGTTTTATCATTGTCGCCACAAGTGTTTCGAGTTCATGGACCTCTGTGATATCATTTTGTGGTATGTTGATACGGGGTTTATTTCTAAGGACTGTTTTAATGACTTCATTTGTGTTTTCCTCCGGGAGGCCTCGCAAGACGCCAAGTACCGAGATGAAGAAAATTTTTCGTTTCTTGTTTCAGGTCGTTGCAAAGTTTTTCGTTTTGTTTGGGCTAATAATAATGATCAGTCAGGAGGGGGAGAAATTGGCACAACGCTGAGGCCAGACTAATGCGGCCCATTGCACTAACTCCCGAATTATTATTGCCAGCAGCATCTGGGGTCGAACCTCCGACCTCAGTGTCTCAGCATCTTCACTTTACTAGAGGGAAACGCTGTTACCCGGGCCTGGCTTTTCTTTCGATCAATGTTCAAGCCTATTTTTCAGCGCAAATATTTTTTCAATTAGCACATTCATGTGTTGCTTTTGTTTGGTGTCCTTCTGTACTAATTTGTTCTTTCATTTTCTTCCTTAAATTCGAAGATGAAAGAAAAGTAGAGCTCCATGTAGGATGCGAGTTTATTTTTCCTGCACAAATCTAGTTTATATTTCTGTTGTTATTTGGCTTTTATTAATTTCAAGACTTTACGTCAGTGCTAACAGCAGTCAGAGGCATATGACGGTGGAGCCTATACAGCTTTGCAAAACAAAGGGTGCTGGTTAAGTATGCGGTCTACCTACGATTGGTTAGGTTTAATCATGATATTTTCGTTAAAACTAACGAAAATATCATGACTAAACCTAACCAATCGTCAAGGGCGATTGACAATGGGATGTAAACAAACAATTAGTAAACAAGATAAGAAGCTATAATTAAAAGGTAGACCGCCGAATCATAGGTAGACCGCATACTTAACCAGCACCAAACAAAGTATGGGAGACGCAAAAGAACGACCTTAATAGTTGAAATCTGAAGTCCGAGCTGAGACTCGACTTTGACTCTTCAAAGTAACAGCCTAACGTTTTATTATGAGATTACCTTTGTGGGCCCTTCAGGAGAACTAATGGATTTCTGCTGTATTATAATGGGGGTGAACAGCTCCTTTCTCTCTCTGAATAAATTATACAGTTATTAACTGCTTTCAAGTTAATCTCATTATAATGTAGCCACTTTTTAACTAAATATTTCGTGTTGAAATAAGTAACACAAGTGTGTGCTACATCCACGCCTCTTGTAAACTTAAATAGGTTAAGTTAGATGAGGTTTGATTACCATAGGTCAGGTTAGGTCCAGTTAACTCACGTTAGGTTATGTTAGGGCAATAAAAATGTTGATAGAATGTTCCGCTAACAGCAGTCAGAGGCATATGACGGTGGAGCCTATACAGCTTTGCAAAACAAAGGGTGCTGGTTAAGTATGCGGTCTACCTACGATTGGTTAGGTTTAATCATGATATTTTCGTTAAAACTAACGAAAATATCATGACTAAACCTAACCAATCGTCAAGGGCGATTGACAATGGGATGTAAACAAACAATTAGTAAACAAGATAAGAAGCTATAATTAAAAGGTAGACCGCCGAATCATAACAGCCTAACGTTTTATTATGAGATTACCTTTGTGGGCCCTTCAGGAGAACTAATGGATTTCTGCTGTATTATAATGGGGGTGAACAGCTCCTTTCTCTCTCTGAATAAATTATACAGTTATTAACTGCTTTCAAGTTAATCTCATTATAATGTAGCCACTTTTTAACTAAATATTTCGTGTTGAAATAAGTAACACAAGTGTGTGCTACATCCACGCCTCTTGTAAACTTAAATAGGTTAAGTTAGATGAGGTTTGATTACCATAGGTCAGGTTAGGTCCAGTTAACTCACGTTAGGTTATGTTAGGGCAATAAAAATGTTGATAGAATGTTCCGCCCACGAAATTTATGTTGGTCCAACTAAACCCTTAACCCTTTATCGGTCGTCCATAAAGGGTTAATATGAAAAGAATTTCCCCATCTCTGTTGTTTAAGCTTAATTAGTATATGGTTGCGTTTAAAATGTTTATTGCCTTTATACCAAATGAAAGAGCTGAAACGTTACTGTTAGGTTTCATTCGTACTGCCACTAGGTTATAAATTTAATTTTATATATTAGATTATGTATGCTTTTCTATACTGCATTATAAATTCAGTAAAAATAATTATGAAAAAAACATTGCCTATGTTTTTTAATTTCGGTACTTGTAGGTTATCTCCCCCCTACCAATTTTGACAGAATATTTTCGTTAAAACTAACGAAAATATCACGACTTACCTAACCAATTATCAAGGGCGTACAGTTGATTTATTAGTAAATAGTAAATACTATTCCAGAAACAAACAATGTTATAATTAATAATAGATCAACTGTACGCCCTTGATAATTGGTTAGGTTAAGTCGTGATATTTTCGTTAGTTTTAACGAAAATATTCTGTCAAAATTGGTGGTGGTGGGGGGGGGGGAGATAACCTAAAAGTACCTTAATTTCTATCATTGTATATATTTTCAAAGAGTATTGATCAAAGAGGTGCCAAATTGAATACATTTAAGTTTTATGGTGTCAGTATCATACATAATTTTAGTGTGCAGTGACAACCAATTTGCGCAGTAATAATTTCAATTTGTGCAGTGATAAATTGAAAATCTGTGCAGTGATAAATTAGGTTCTATATCGGATACAGAACCTCATTTATCACTGCACAAATTGAAATTATTACTGGGCAAATTGGGTGTCACTGCACCCTAAAATTAGGTATGATCAGTATTGCTCACCGACGGTAAAAAGGGGAAAAATTTAAATTAAAGGTTAATCCGCGTATATAGCTTTATTTAAGTGTACATTGCATCATTTTTTCTTATATGTTACTCTTTTAACATCTATTATTTTCTGTTGATGTTTTATACGTTTATTATACCTTAGAGCAGGGGTTCCCAAATTGGTGTTCCGCGGAACACTTGTATACCGTGAGAAGTGCTCCGCGGAACACAATTTGGGAACCCCTGCCTTAGAGTTTTAAGTAAAATTCGCTATTTTCACAATCTGAGAATATTGGTAGCGATCAAAAATACAAATTTGTAGTTTCCAAAGCGTGTTTACACTTTTTTTAAACTATATTTAAACTTTTTTAAAATATAGTTTAAAAAAAGTGTAAACAACGCTTTGGAAACTACAAATTTGTAGTTTCCAAAGCGTTGTTTACACTTTTTTTAAACTATATTTCGTCACATTTAATTTCTTATGTTTAGAATCATAATAATGCTAATAATACTATAAAGAACATTTGTATAATTGTCCATATAAATAGTTTACATAATAAATACATCGATTTTTCTACTGAGTTTCAATTTTAGAGCTAGGAAATGACAGAGTTTGGAGTTGGGAGTTGGTATTGAAGCGTGGTAATGGGTGTACCTCGAAGAACTGGTGTTTTCAGTTATAAAAAGCCAAGGTGTGGCATAGGGTTATTTCTCGATAAATAGTAATTTTTCCTTGAAATTTTATTTCTCACTAATTAGAAGTAAACTCTGATTCAGTGAATTGAATTTCATATTTTTACTTATAATTTCATATATTATTTGCTGTTCAATTTATATTGATGTTTGCAGTATGCACAAATATTTCATGCACATTGCATCCAAGATGTTTATTAGGAAATACAAAAATATCGTTATTTTATTCGGGATAACAGATTTACTCTTATTTAATTTTTTAATTTTTGTTTGCAGAAAGAAGCATTAGTATCAACACAGAGCAAAGAAAACAGAAAAGGTTCTCCTTCATCTGATATTACTGCTGACTGAATGTTTGGAATATTGCTGAAAAAAAGCCTTAATATATACTAGAGTGATTCAAATATGAGAAACTATATATGAATTACCTG
This sequence comes from Bathynomus jamesi, assembly GCA_023014485.1. NCBI lineage: Eukaryota > Metazoa > Arthropoda > Malacostraca > Isopoda > Cirolanidae > Bathynomus > Bathynomus jamesi. The sequence goes on from JAJOZX010000599.1 coordinate 290,789, forward strand.
GTTATGTTTTAATTTTAATTAGTATTATTCTTGATATTCATGTTAGAAACAGACTTTAAAAGAGAATAACGCATATTCTGTAATATGTTTTTGGACTACGATAATAATAACAATGGAAACGTTACATTTATTCATTGTAGTTGAGAAGAAATACATTTTGCGATGATTTGTTGTTACAATATTTTTTACTACTTTATTAAAAAGTATATTTAAGTTAAGCATGGATTTACTTTCTACATGTCATGTAAGAAGTTCTTATAATTACGATAACAGTTCTTAAATTGTGTTTCTTCAATAATTTCATCAACTAATTTTAAAACTAAAACATGAATGAGGATAAGAACTAAAATTTTAATAATTTTTATTTAATAAATTTATTTCTAGTATTTATTCTTAAATGCAGTTTCTCTTTGAATGATGAAAACATGACGAATGATCAAAACAATTATTAAAATTAGAAAGTTTATTCATTTTTAGCATTTATATTTCATCATCAAAACTCATTAAAAATTATTTCTTAAAATTTGCAAAACAATTTATGTATACAAGTTTCGGATCAGGGCCCCCAGCCTCAATTACTCAATGCCATCTTCGTTAAAACTAACGAAAATATCACGACTTAACGTAACTAATCGTCAAGGGCGTACAATTGACCTAACCGGGCATTCAATTTAATTTATTATTATATTTGGTACTGTAAAACAAATAACAAGAATACATGGGAGCCCTGATCTTCAGGTGATCCCAAGTTTCTTCCTTAAAGTCTTTAACTGTAATATATATATATATATATATATATATTATATATATATATATATATATATATATATATATATATGAATGAACTTAGATATTTGCGTATATATATATATATATGTTTCGTAATAGAAACAGATTAAAAAAATGAGCTTTAAAATTTAACAAAGCGTTATTTTCAAATATTTGTATGTTATTTTCTAATATTTGTCTGTTAAACTTTAGTTTTAAATAATTTATGAAAAAAAAAAAAAAATAGAAGTTTTATCCATATTTAAGTTTGTTTTTCTTCATAAACATTCATTTTAGGATTAAAAGGTTTTCTTTGTTGGTTGTGGAAAAAAGCACTTTAAAACCTTCATAATCCAATTTATGTCGGCATCTATGAGCGACTGAGCGTGCTTACGTGAGGCTGATGTAACGTTTCCAAACTAGCGAGAGCTGTTTTGTTTTTTAGTTAAGACCTCTTCTCCGTGCGAGTCAATTTTTAGTTTGAGAGGTCTGGTCGTAGAAGCTTTTAAGGTTTCATATTTACAAGAGACCCAGTTATAAAAGAAAAAGAAATATAATTTTATTCATTGTAAATATTATTAAAAATTTCAACTCCAAATAGTCAAATGTTTCGAACAAATAAACCTTTAATTATTATTATCTTAATGGAACGTGAGTTCCCGTAAATTGAAATTATTTTCATGTGTCGGTAATAATAATAAATTTAAATTATTACGAAATTAGACATTTCATCAGACGAACATTCTCGTATCATTGAATTCATAGTACAATTATTGTTATGATTTATATTACTATCAAAGCTTTAGAAGTTTGAAAATACAGTTATTGAACAAAGATCTTATGAAACGTTACAATAATGGACAAGGATTAATGTTTCAATAAATTTGGTTTGAAATCACTTATATATCGTTTATATTATTTAGTTATTATATGCACTGTGTATCATTTGATGATTTTGAGGATTATTAAATTTTTTATTTATACTGGAGGATATTAAATATTTATTTATTTACTTATTATTTAATATCCATATTCTCATTTTAATTCATTGAAAACAAAGGTGGTAAAAAAATTAGGCCAGATTAGTAGTTTTCCTGACCAATTTCAACATGGTTATGATGTTTCAAGAAACCAGGTTTTTTTTTAATATTCATAACTTGGTTTCTTGAAAAAGTGGTTATGTCATTATGAACAGAAGCTTTTTGAGTAATAAAGGCTTTATATATATATATATATATATATATATATATATATATATATATATATATATATATATATATATATATATAGGATCATGTCAAGAATAGCGAACCCAAAAATTCCCTTGTCAAGAATAGCGAACCCAAAAGTTCCCATGTCAAGAATAGCAAACTAGCACGACTTAACCTAACCAATCGTCAAGGGCGTACAATTAACCTAAAAAAATAAATAAAAAACAATAAATTTTTTTTTATTTATTTATTTTTATATATTAAGAGAATTAAGAGAAGAGGATTCTTTATACTGTACGGCATTGACGATTGGTTAGGTTAAGTCGTGCTAGTTTGGTTAAATAAAAAAAGACTAATATAAAAGCATTTAATACGTCCTTAACTAATTACTTAAAATTGGGAAACATAAACCTACCGTCTGAAGTTATGAAAACGTCCTTGAGGACTTCCCATGTCAAGAATAGCGAACCCAATTTTACCATGTCAAGAATAGCGAACCCAAAAATTCCCTTCTCAAGAATAGCGAACCCTGCAGGTGTTGGGTTCGCTATTCTTGACATGAGAGAGAGAGAGAGAGAGAGAGAGAGAGAGAGAGACCTAAATACCCAAGTTGATCAAACATTTGTGTACGTTTTCATTAGTGGCCATTTTTTACCCAGTAACTCCTACAGGTTATTTTTTCAAATATTTAAGCACTTTCGCCTTTGTTAAAGTAGGAGGAGGGATTTCTATACGAAAGTTCAGAGAAAGCGTTTTCTTACCGTATACAATGATTATTTTTTTCGAATTTCACCCGCATTAGGATTTTAATTGAAAAAAAACTAATTCAAATAAGTCGTCGCTTATGCTTCCTCAGACTTTGCATACCCTCTGATTTTTGTTAACCTACTTGAGTTAACTTAACCTAACCTAACCTCAAAAGGTAGGTCATGCAACAAAAACCGACTTATTTACAAAGTCGTGCGTACTATTTGCGCTACTTGGGAATTTAGGCGTGTATATATATATATATACCGGTATATATATATATATATATATATATATATATATATATATATATATGAAAATTATTTCACGAAAGTAACACTCGAATAATATTTATGATGAAAATAACCACGAAGGAAAAAGGAAACACAGAATGATGCTCAAGCGCTTTCGTCTAATGACATCCTCAGAAACACTCATCAGACGAAAACGCTTGAGCACCATTCTGTGTTTCCTTTTTTCTTCGTGGTTATTTTCATCATATACTGTGTGTGTGTGTATATATATATATATATATATATATATATATATATATATATATATATATATATATATAACAAAAATAACTTGGTTTCTCATCTGTTATATAAATTATATAGTACAAATGTCACCAAATAACAATTTAATGTATTACTGCAATGTAATCCGGCAATTATTATGTTCCATACAATAATTCGCAGTTTTTAAAGTCTTGAAATGCGTTTCCAACTTTGACGCCTCTTCTATATTAATTTATTAAAACAATTTGCTACTTTTGGTTGAAAAAGGCTATTTCATCCTTAATGAGTATCATCGTATAAATATGGTATACCGTATTTATACAGTATGGTACTTAGCTTGAACGCGTGGCATACTTTTAATGTTTACTTGGAGAAGATACCCTACAAAAAAAATTGTTCAAAGAGGAACCAGCAAAACGAGCTTTCTTTTTCTGTGTATTGTTTACCTATACTAATGATCAGTTAACTTTACTGAAGTGTGACTGAGTGAATACCGTATAAGACTAATTGAATGACAGTTCCGATTTTAATTAATTTATTGAAAAAAACATGTTAAAAAATATTATAGCATGATTTTTTTAACTAGTTACAATAACTGATTATGGATAAAGACCACTTGAGTGAAAGCGAAACCATTCAATTAACCAGCATTTATTTTCAGTGTTTACCCTGCTTATTTTACCATTTAATTCGAAGCACAATTACTGCGTAAACTTTAAAAGTTTGGATCTCCGAACAAAGATTTCAATACGAGTTAAAATAATGGATTATAAAGGTTTAATCTTTTAATATGCTTTGATTTGACATTATTTATATATTATTTACTATTTAGTTATCACATAATTTATATCCTTTTATGAACTTACGCATTTATTAAAATGTTTACTTATACTTGATGAAATTAAAATCTTATAATTATTGTTTGTTTAACATGATTATGTTGTTATTTTAACTTACTTTGTAAAACAAAATGGCTGAGTATTACTGGGGACACCGTTCACAGCTTCATAGCGTGAATGTTTTTATGTTGTAATTAGATAAAAACCCTCTCGGTTAAACTGGAACTTTTCAGAATAAATTTAATATGTGATTTGGTTGAGTTTGGTGAGGGAAAACGTGTAACATTTCGCTCTGTATTAATATCTGTTTTATAGTGATATAATCTGCTGTAAAAAAGGGAATTTTTCGTATTGTGCGCAAATTGTAATTATATTTGGACTATCCTGTCAAAGTCTTGTATCCAATTTTGCATAAAAAAAAATACGTTTACATGAAATTTATATTTAAGACATTTCATTTATATAACTTTCTGATGATATTTGGCAAGTAGTGCCATGTAGAGACGAAGTTCTAGTGTGCTGAGACCATAAACATAAAAACGAAAGAACGCAATCACACATACCAATCTAATCTCCAAAACATTGGCTTATAATTAAAAAAAGGACTAATTTTTCTTGACATGTGTAAATAAAGCAGGAACGTCATATAAAAATCGAGTCAAATTCTTTCATTAACGCATCCTCAGAAAACGCGCTATCTATGTATATCAAATATCAAGATGAAGAAATATGTAAAATAAAAAAGGTTCCATGCTTTAACAACAACGTTTTGCAGAGAGAGAGAGAGAGAGAGAGAGAGAGTTACAAGGAGTTACAAGGAAAAGAAGTACCTCAAAAGGCCTTGCGGCCCATACCGAGGAGGTACCAATGGCAACGGGTGCCAGGGAAAATTTTCTATACACTCAAATAGTGTGCAAGATTTGGTCTAACCTTTTCTTGAACTGATCCACAGAGGAACTGTTCACAACTTCTGAAGGTAACCTGTTCCACGCGTCACAGATCTTATACGTAAAGTAATTCCCACACACACTAGTCCTAAACCGTTTCAAATCCAACTTCCAACCATTGTTGCGGGTTGGGTTATCATTTAAACTAAACATGCTTCTAAAATCGACATCGTTGAACCCGCGTAAAAGCTTGAAAAAACTTCGATCAGTTGACCGCGCAGCCTCCGAGTTTCCAGCGAAAACAAGTTCAGGGCGCGTAACCGTCGATTGTAGCCCATATGCCTAACGGAAGGGATTAACTTTGTGGCCCTCGCCTGCACTCGCTCCAGCCTCTCAATATCTTTCCTGAGGGTGGGCGACCAGAACTGCACAGCATACTCCAGGTGCGGCCGAACCAGGGAATTGTACAGAGAGAGCACAATCTCCTTGTTTCGAAACTGAAATTGCCTCCTGATATAACCCAATAGTTTCTGGGCTTTCTTTTCCAAGAGAGAGAGAGAAGAAGAAACTTTTCTACTTTTACCTCGACCCAAGTCTTCTTCCGCAAGGGACTCCAAGAGAGAACAAGACACTTTGCAGTGGGGCTAAACTTCCCTCCCACCAAATCATTTCATTTTTTTTCTCCCACAACCGAATAGTTAACTTTCAACGAATAAAAGACTTCAGCACATTTAACGAGAGGAATGCCAGTCGTTTAAAGGTGGAAATAAACAATTATAATCATACCTAGCGTCTTATTTTTCTTTCATCCTGAACTGCATGGCAGAAAAAGTTGTTGAGAGATTAACCAAATTAAAATAAATGAACTCAAACAGCGAATAAACGCGTTAAATGAGAACATATCCAAGCTGGAAAACAGGTTTGAATACAAAGCCAAAGAAAATTTAAAATTTAATAGCGACCTTAAAGAGGAAACGCACATAACTCATTACTTCATCTCGTTAACCTGGCATCTCTCAAGGCTCCACAATTAAAGACAAACGAAATCATTAGAGGTGTCTTAAGGGAAAAACTCCGTATAAACATACCACAAATTGTCATTACGGAAGCCTATTGAGTAACAAAAATTAATAACGACAAAGACAAAAGAATCATAAAATTCATATTAAGTGACCAACTTTGGAAATCAGAAAGCAGAAGCTCAGAGATCTAAATTTAACCGAATATATACATTAATAATGAATCACTTTTTTAATAAAAATCTTTGGCAAATTCTTAAAACAAAAAAAACAAAAAAATTCTGTTCTGTACGAGACAGGAAAATATATGGCTGTAAGTCTTAAGAAGGAGAAAGCGTATCGAATCGTACTGAATCTGATTTCGACAACTTCCGACGACATTTACAGATTTAATGTTGAATCAAACTCATTCTGATTTTGACAAGTTCAAACAGTATCTACAGATTTTATTATCCTTATAATTTTATCATTTTCAGATTTTATATTTTATAATTTTGCATTTCTTTTCATTTCATGATTTTATTGTGGATACATAAATAATATTACATTCCAAAGCACGTTACTGTTTCAAAGCAACCGCTTTTTAATTTCATTTTGTATATGTTGTTCCATAGTTTTTGCCTATCATTATTTTTATAACCGTATCACCCAGATGTCTAAATCATGACCAACACTTTAAATACTCTTAATACTGCAAATGGAATTACTGGTACTTGTAGGTTA
>JAJOZX010000599.1:302500-312500 GCA_023014485.1 Bathynomus jamesi
ACCTTCAGTTTATCTTTCTTAAACAACTATATAAAAACGCTATATTAGGAAGTTTAATTAGAAATACTTACAAACATTTCTGTCAGTGCCATTTAGTAAATTTATTACGAATCATCACACGATGAATATTTCTATAACATTCGTGTTTATGATTCGCTGAAAAGAACTAGTCGGAAAAAAATATATTTTATATATATATATATATATATATATATATATATATATATATATATATATATATATAATGTGTGTATATGATTACAGCGTGTGTATATTAATACAAAATGTTTATGAACATATAAATGGAAAAATGGGAGTTTCTGTGATGATAATAAATGATGTACAAACCGATGTTTTTAAAATTGGCTATATTTCGCTTGAAATATATTAAATGAGGACTTACGCCTATGATTATAATGGTTATAGAAAACTTAGATTATGTGACTTAACTTAATGGGTTCCAGGCATGCGTGGACGTGCAAGATGACGTAAACATACTGAGCAGTAATAATCGAGAACATTAATTAAATTTGTTGGAGTCGGTGTTTCGTGTCAGGGTACAGCAAAATCACCTTCAGTAACTTAGGAAGAGGATTATGGAGGTGTCGCGCAGAAGGAAAAACCAGCGGAAGTACATCAGCGAATGAAGTAAAAAATCAAAGAATTACTAGAGTTATTAGCGGAGTTATATTGTGATGATATAGTGGGACATTTATGAAGGGACATTTATTATTTGCAGTGAAGGACGGAAATAGGTTTTGGATTTTGAAGAAGTAAAAGAGATCGTTTAGAAGAGTGATTTGAAGGAGAGATAACCAGGAATGATTATTTGAGCAGGAATATGAATATGTAAGAGAGAGGCGATGAGGAAAAGCAATTGATTGAACAATTTGAGTGGAAACATTGAAAGAAAATGCTATATTAACACTCACAATGGATTTGCAGTGATAAATCGGAATAGTAGAAGAATGGGAAGGCTGATTTACTCGTACGTTAGTATGAAAAAACGACCAAACTGACTCAAAATACTCAATGTAAGGGGTATTATTTAACCCAGGAGGTTTGACTGTTTTATATGCAAGGAAATTTGAAGTTTCAGGAATTAGATTAGAAGCTGATGGGATATTTATTGAATTATTGATATGGAATAATTTACAGAATCTGAAAGAGTTACCGAATATGTGGTAACTCATTTTGAAAGGGATTCGTGGTTAAAACATGGTTCAATCAGAGTCAAAGTAATAAAGTTTGAAGTAGCACGAATTAGGAGAGTTAATGACTACATAAAGAGACATGGTCTCCCTATACTACTGTGGGTATAAACGCTGTTCCCAGGAGAGCTTTGGTCACTGTTTAATGACATCAATGCAAATGTCTCTAATCGTTGTGCGTTGCACCATTCGGAGTTAAACTGAATTCATGGAAGAGCGTGGTCGTTGGCCACCTACGGAGTGGGTGGTACTCATTAGAACATCAAATCCACTTTCAGGATTGGGCCCAGTTTTGGTGCCTAACAGTCTGACTTTAAAACATGGTTGTGACGACCAGGTAAAGCACAGTATTCCGAAGCAGTGCAGACTGAAAACGGTGGTTTTCAAAATAAAACGGTAATGTGACACTTTCTAAGGGATTAAAGTGTGGCCATCCTTTTTGTTATGCGGAGTAAATGAGAGGCTTCATTTTAACTGAAAATTCTAAATACTTAAGAACAGAAGTAGAAATGAAACTATAATTAAAAATAGGGTAGAAGCTACCAATAAGGCAATCCTTTGGAAAACCACAATGTCCACAATGAATTCGAAAAAATAGAGATTGTAAGAATCTACAGTGTCTAAGGAAGAAGTAGAATAGGAGAGATTAACGGAGTCAGTGTGACCAGGAGGGTCGTTAGAATAATTTTGATGCTCTTCTAAAAGAAAATAAAGTGCGTCATTGCGCGAATGAAATGAAAGTAGTATGGTAGAAAAAACGGAGAATGAGGGAAAGGGGGGAGGTAAGTGTGGCACTGAGGGGAAAAAAGAGGTGGCACTCTAAGAAGCAAAATTTTGAATCCCTTTTAATCTCCAGGAGACCCTTTAATTCGTTAATGTCTGTATAATGACCCAAAAAAATCTAAGGAAAAATTTATTATATATATATATATATATGTTAAACACAGACCGTGCATGGAACAAGGAACTTTAACATATAAGTTTCTCAGGGGACCATTCTGAGTTTGTATATATATATATATATATATATATATATATATAGATAGATAGATAGATAGATAGATAGGGTGTCCCCAAAAGAGTCGTCCCTATTATTATTATTATTTGCCTGTTATTTTATATTGGATTTATATTTTATTATTGGGATTTCTTCTTTAGAAAGGTAACGGATTGGGTTTTCTTATTCCGAATATACCTATAGGTATATATATACCTATACATTTCTAATGGCTGAACCCTCAAACAGTGATACCGCGTTTGCAGCTGGAATAGAAAATGAAGCTCGTTGAGTGGTTTCATGTGACAAATTCTGTGACGCAGGCGCAGAGGAACTTTCGCAGGGAATATAGATGCAGAGATCCACCCGAGCTATAGAAAGACAATATTGTCTCTCTACAGGGAAAGGAAAATGTAAGCAATCAACATAAGGGTAATAGTGGTAGACGACGACTCACAAGAACTGTGTAACACGTAAATATGGTTCATGAAATTATTGTGTGCAGTCCGCAGAAGTCAATTCGACGGTTGTCAGCAGAAGTGGGTATTCCACATTCATTCTCAAACTTCACTGACGCACTTCACTGACAGGTGTTATGTACATCTGTCTAGGGAGAATGAAACTGGAAAAGCAGTAACGGTAACGCAAAATGCATATCGCCAGATGCTACAAGATTTCTACTTATCACGACTAATTAGTTTGCCCCGTAAAAGAATTAAATGAAATACCCTAGATTCACAGTGGTTTCAGCAGGATGGAATACCCACACACCGCTTGCGAAACTCGCAACTTTTGCGGAAGCATTTTTCCGGATCACTAATCTCCATTCATGAGCCAGAGCAATGCCCCCATACTCACCTGACCTCACAAGCCCTGACCTTTTTTTTGTGAGATTACAAAAGACAGGATCTATTCTACCGAGCCTGAAACACTTAAAGACCTAAAGACCAAAGTCTATAAGGTAATCAACAACCTCCCAAATAAGCTATTTCCGAAATTTATGTCAAAGGTTGAATATTGTGTTAAAAAAAATGTTGATTACACTGAATATGTTGTTTAATTAAGGTTAATAAACTCCTATGTATTACGTAACTATTACATTTGTCTTTGGGGACACCTTATATTGTGTGTACCCAGGATGTATACAAAGTCCTTCCCCGATTCTAAACTTTAATTCTATGAAATTCAAAGAAGACACAGTAATGCCTTGTTTTGCATGTTGTTGCATAACATATCAAGTTGTTTTCTTGTAAAAATTTGGTGTTGATTAATGCATGATAGGGTGATAGGCCCATTCTTCTTTGCTGAAAAGAATATTACGGCACAAGTGTACCTGGATATTCTCCAGTTCTTTGTTGCCCCCCGATTGGAAGACCTTCAACCATCTGTCATTTTACAGCAAGACGGTGCGCTTCCACACTGGGGTTTGTTGGTGCGTGAGTTCTTGAATACCACTTTTCCGGAAGATGGATTGGGCGCGACGGGCTCTGTGCCATGGCCTCCACGATCCCCCGATATCACGCTCCTGGACTTCTTCCTGTGGGGATATGTAAATGATTATGTGTACCATACTCCCGTTGCTAACATTGACACACTTCACGCAAGCATTTGCGATGCCATTAACAGTGTCACGAGAGGTGTGCTAGCGAACGTATGACGTGAACTCGAATTTCGCTTGGATGTGCTATGTGTAACTAACGGCGCACATGTGGAGATTTAATGAGAAACATAATAAACTTGATGTGTTATGCACATGCAAAACAAAGTATTACTGTGTCTTCTTTGGATTTCATGTAATTAAAATTTATAATCGAGAGAGGACTTTGTGTACACCCTGTATATAATTAACATAGGATGAATTTCACAACTGAATACTTGAAATTAATGAATTTAACAGAGGCAGAGGAAAAATAAAAAGCAATTCGATAACCTTTCGTGTATTATTATAAGTCCTCAACGAATAAATAAAGATAGCGAAAAACGGAATATATGGTGTTCTCTGTAAAAAGATGTTTAACTCTTCATACTTGCACTTGAACTATGAATGCATCAATGATTATATATATATACACACACACACACACACAGTGTATATATATATATATATATATATATATATATATATATATATATATTCTTTATACCGTGTATAAAGGATTTAGGTAATTGTATATACATTTTTGTACTACTATCACAGGGACTTTTATATATTTCGACCTGTATAAGCCTTTAATTATGTATTCTTTTGCCAGTTTTGCTTTCTTTTGCTCTTCCTGGTGATTCATGAATGTCATTTTGGTTCATTTCATTCGGTTTATTAATACTATTTGATCACTGATAATTTATGGAAAGAATCACGATGTTTAAAGTAGAATCTGCTTCTTTTGTTAATAAAAATATGGTCTTGAACGAATGATTCAACGTGTATGTAACCTCTTGGTCTTAAGTAGGATCGAAGGTCATCCAGAGTTCCATGTTCTATTGCCAAGATCTGTGCGTAGAAGAAAAATATTTTAGGAGATAATACTTATTTTTATTTTCGATCGCTGCCATTAATTCTGGAATATATTTGAAATAATTTTCTCTTAATGAAATACGATTATACCCATTGTTCACATTAGTACATTATATCTTAAAATTTAAATATGTAATAGTGAAATGTCGCACCGCCTTCCTTTCACGTTCTTTCGTGCATCTCTCCCGTTCCCCAACCTCTTACCCCTTACCCTCTTTTAGCTAATCATTTGCTCTAGCGGCTTCCAAGTCATTCATAATATATATATTATATAATGGATCTATTTTTATGAAGTGAATGGGATCGAACCCAGGGTCATTCATTTCGGTCACAATTCGGCTAAACAGACTGGAAAAAAGTGTTTACGCATTTACTGATGACCTATACCCATCTGCTCAATGAAAAGACCCACACGAAAAAGCTAACTGAAGAATCCAACGCACGATGATATTTCTTAGTTTTAGCATCTCGATCAGATGTCGTTAGCCCGTTTATTTTATGCCATTCTAAAAATAGTTGGAAATATATATATATATATATATATTTTTTTTTCATTCTACCCAATTTGTTCATTCTTAAGAAGGTCAAGTATAGAGTTCCGCGTGCTGATAAAAATTAGAAAAATAAAAGAAATGGTCCGAACTAAGATTTGCGTTCAAATCATTCAATTGACATCTATAATTCGTTTCTTCAATTACGTATAAATCATAAAAATAAAAAATTAACCGAATCTCTTTTTAATAAAACAAAATTCATACTTTCAATAAGTAACTTTTACACTGACTCGCTCGTAAATCAAATTCCGCCCCGAGATGCCCTTTTCAAATCCTCCTTTAGAGCCCTTTTACCTGCCAGATATATGCGAGGTTTATGTGCTGCTTTCGCTTTTTAAAATTTTTGCTTTAAAAAATCTTTTAGTCTCTTTCCATGAAGGAAGGGGAGTGGAGTTCGTGGAAAATCGTAATTTTAGCATTTTGTTTTTAAATGTGAATTTTTTTAAATTTATATACAGTAGATATATAGAGTATATCATATATACAGTATATACTTATATATAGTATATATATATATATATGTATATATTACTTTTTTTATACTTTTGTTGAGTTTGAACGACGGTTCAGGATCGACCTGCGGTCGCCCCCTCTGCAGCATCCCGCCTCATTTGCGGGACTTGGTGAAGGAGGGAATTGCTCTCTGATCTCCTCCTGCCCTCGTAGCCAGCCACGCATGGCTGGTCAGGGACTTTGTACAAGAATCTGTCCAGCTGGTTCTTGAAGTTATTCAGGTCGGTGTACTGGAGATTCCTCACTTCTTTTGGAAGACATTGAAAAGCCTTGGGCCTCGTATTTTGAGGGTATTTTCCATCCTCGTTTTCATGGATCCTTGTCCCACCGCAGCTGGGACCGTACAAAATCTGCCTCTTCTCTCATTCCAGTTTGTTTCTATTTCATTTCTGAGGTTAGGGACAGAGCCCTCAAGTATTTTCCATATGTATATTATTGTGTACCGCTCGCGCCTTCTTTCAAGAGAGTAGAGTTCCAGGGATTGTAGTCGACCAGTAGTCTTCACCTTCCGTTTCCTCTATCTTAGACGTAAAAGTCCTTTGTGTAGCTTCAATGCTCGCAATGTCTCTTTCTGTGTGGGTTTGTGAGAACTGAGCAATACTCAATTATTGGTAGGACTAGACTCTTCCATAATTTGAGCATGATGTTTGCTTTTCTGCTGGGGAAGCTCCTCCAGATGATTCCCATTATTTTTCTATCCGTTGTGATTTTGATTTTATAGTGCTCTCTGAATTCTGCATCCGACGACATTATTACTCCAAGATCCCTGACTTGTGGATTTGGTGTTATCTGTTTGGCTTGCGGAGTTTTGTACCCTTTTTTCTGTAGCTCTTTGTTATTACCATATCTTAGAAGTTGGAATTTTTCTTCGTTGAACTTCATATTGTTGTCTTCTGCCCACTGGAATAATGTTTCAATGTCGTTTTGTAGTTTTCTTATGTCATCTTCGTTCAATATTTCCTTACATATCTTTGTGTCATCTGCAAAGCATAATACAATACTGTCCTCAATATCTGCAATCATTATTATGAACAGCAAGGGAGCTAATACTGTCCCTTGTGGGACAGAGCTCACAACTTCCGAGACTTCCGATTTAACTCCGTTTACCACCACTCTTTGCGTTCTTTGCGTTAAGAAATTAAATATCCACCTTCCTAGCTTTCCAGTAATTCCTGTATCCTTAAGTTTGTATGCTATGATTCCATGGTCACATTTATCGAAGGCTTTAGCAAAGTCCGTATATATTATATCAATGTTTTGTCCTCGACACAATGTTCCTAATATTTTCTCCTGGTGGTCTAGTAGCTGTGACAGGCATGATCTACCCGCCCTGAAGCCATGTTGATTTGGGTTGTATAAGTCTTTTTCTTGTAGGTAGTAGGTAGTTTTGCCTCTAATTATGCCTTCAAAACACTTTATATGGTGTGAGGTAAGAGCCACTGGCCGATAATTTTTGGGCATTGCTCTGTTACCACCTTTAAATAGGGGGCAATGTTCGCGTTCTTTAAGGGGAGTGGAATTTGTCCTGTGTCGAGTGATTTCCTCCATAGTAAGTATAGCGGTTTTGCAATACTCTCTTTGCATTTCTTCAGAAATGTGGCACTCCATGTGTCTGGCCCTGGCGCTGAATTGTGTCGCATCTGTGATAAGGCCGTAATTACATCTCCTTCCGTGAACTCGAAGTCCATTGATAGGTTTGTGCCGGGATTTGTTCTTGGTTGATCTGTATCAATGTCGAAAAACTCGTCTGGGTTTTCCACTTCCATCTCGGACTTAGGGGTGCTAAACACAGATTTAAATTGTCCCCTAAGCAGTTTACCTATTTCTTTCCGGTCATTTGTGTATTCGGCCTCCCCGTCTATCAACGGTCCAATACTCTCCTTACACTGCATTTTTCTTTTCGCAAAAGTGTAGAAGTATTTTGGTTATTTTTTATGTTTTCTGCTACCTTTTTTTCCTCCTCGTTTGTCTTATGGATGAATGTTTGCATCAGGTCCATTTCTATTTCGCCAAGTTTCCTCTCCAGTTTGAGTCTCTTTGCATCAGTCCTGCATCTGTGGAAATGTTTTACGGTTTGTCTTCGTTGCCTGAATAGAGTCCTGATTTTCCTCTCGAGCTTGCTACGTTTTCTTTCCTGTCTCTCTGGAATATGTTTCAGTATTATAGGTTTGGTTTCCGTCTCCATTATACATAGTATTTCTTGTGGAGTCTTCTCGTGTAGTAGCAATTCCCAATTTACCTCCTTTAAATCTTTATTTACGTTTTCCCAATTTACTTTCTTTGAATTTATGTTTAAGCCTTCAAATATTCCATCTGCCTCTCAAGGATGCGTTTTTGGACCTCTGGGTGCTTAACTTCAATTGTATATCGATGAGGTTATGGTCGGAGAACTTTGTGTGCGTTACTTTTTTATTTATTATTATCTCGTTGTTATTTGTCCAGATTAAATCCAAAACGTTCTCCTTTCTCGTGGCTTCACCGATTTCCTGGGTAAGGGCGTAATGTTCCATAATATCTCATAGCATTGTTGCTTGGGTTCTGTCATCTTTAGTAATGTTGCCATGAAACTTCTCAATATATATAACTTCGTCATTTTTCTTCCATGATATAAATGGGAAATTAAAATCTCCGAAAATTAGAATATTTGTTGCTGGAGTTTCAAGTAATTTTAATATGTTTTCTATTTCATTTGTAGCAAATTGGAATTCACTTTTTGTGGTGTTTGGTGGTCTGTAGATGTTCATAATGGTTAGGGTCAGTTCTTTTACTTCTAATATAATAACTTCAACTGTGCTGTTTGATTTCTTTACCCTTACTTCACATGTGTAAGTGTTTTTCACGTAGATACAACACCCTCCTCCTCATCTAGCCACTCTATCTGCTCTGTATATGTTGTAGTCCAGCAATGCTATTTCAGTATTCTCGATGCAGTTTTCACAGCCTTTTTCGCACTTATGTAAGTGTGTTTCCGTTAGGCATATGATATCTATGCTGGTTTCCTTAGCTAAATTTTTCAAGTATTGCAATTTGCAGTCTGCATGGTCCGTATATATATATATATATATATATATATATATATATATATATATATATATATATATATATATATATATATATATATATATATATATATATATATATATATATATATATGGACCTTTTCCGTTCTATGGGCACCATTGAAATGAGAGACATTAATATGTTTTAAACTTATTTTAACTTTTTATTAATAATAATTAATCAGTACATTTTGAATAGGAGGAATTTAATTTTTTTAATTTAACAGCTATGAACATAAATGAAAACAAAAATATTTGTCGTTTCTTCAAAAATTTGACATTACATTACATTATCATTATTATTGGTCATACCTAACTTAACCTAACCTAACCCAAACCTAACCTAACCTAACTTAGCCTAGCTTAACCTAACCTAACCTATCCTAACCTGACCTAACCTAACCTCGTTGGTGCCCATAGAACGGAAAAGCCCCATATATATATATATATATATATATATGGGCTGAATTTCACAATTAAACACGTGAAATGAATGAATGATGCTTCAAGCCCTTTCATGCTTTCGTGTATTCGGAAGTACACCTCGTCAGGGATTCCCTGACGTCATTCCCTGACGAGGTGTACTTCTGAATACACGAAAGGACTTGGAATAATTTTTCTTTTTCTCTGTGGGTTTGCATCATATATATATATATATATATATATATATATATATATATATATACAGGGTGGGCGGAAAGTAGCTCCCTAATTTAAATTACATATAAATTATGTATAAATTGTGATTGTATTGTTATATTGTTATGGTGTGTTCTCTAAAGTGGTACAATTGTAACGGTAATCTTTTTTTCTCTAAAGTGTTCTCTTTGTGTTCTCTAAAGTGGTACAATTGTAACGTTCATTTTTTTTTTTCATTTCAGATTGAAGGGTAACATGGGTGAGCGTTTAACACTGCAGGAGCGTGCCCAGTTGGCGGCACGGTACGAAGTTTGGCAATCTGTCGTTCGAGTTCAAAGATGGTGGCGGGCCATTCACGGACCACGTGCCCAAGTGGACCCGAAAACAATCAAGAACTGCCACTCGAAGCTCATGACCACGGGGTCTGTGGCAGATGTTCGAAGATGTGGTCGCCCTTCGACATCCAGGGCCCAGGAGACGGTGCAGGCAGTTCAGGAAATGTTCGCACGGAG
>JAJOZX010000599.1:317500-525000 GCA_023014485.1 Bathynomus jamesi
AAAAGGTACCCACCAAGTTTAAGCCTTTATTTCACCAAAACTATTGAGAGTGCAAAGATAGTTCAAACGCCATTCAAATCAGAATCAGTATCTCAAGCCATTTATATGACAATGTGTTCGATGCTCTGTCCCTCCACTTCGATGATTTTTCGCAACTTTATCCCAAAATTCGATACCACGCTGTGGAGAACCTCTGTCGGAATGTGGACTAGTTGACGTTCAATCGATGATTTCAGCCCCTCCAAAGTCTTTGGGTTGCTCTGGTAAACTCTATCTTTGAGGTATCACCACAAAAAGAAGTCACACGGGTTGAGATCAGGCGCATAGGCAGGCCAATCAATGCCGCTTCCATAGTGCTTTCGATAGTCCAAACCAATGACATGCTCTCCAAATTGATGTTAAACAAATGGTGTGAGTAGTATAGTGTATCAGTAAATTTTCATCGAATTCTATTCATTCGTTTCGGAGAAAATGTAAGTTAATGTTGGTAGGTACCTTTTGGGCCACCCTGTATAAACCTCTTTGATTCTCGTTCATTTCATATTACTGCAAGCGCACTTTCGTGCTCAGGGGCGGATCCAGCCTTCTGGGCTGACCGTCTTCCAAAATTTGAAAAGTAAAAAATGCGTACGGAACTATTGTAAATCGTGAAATTTTCGCTAGCACCTTTTTGGAAGAAGTACATTTTCAAGTTGCTATAACATACTTTTAAGTGAAATGAAAGATATAAAAATAAAACAATGGGAAATTACATCATATTTATCAAAATATATAATTAAATATTATATATATTATATATTATTAAAATATCATATAATAAAAAAATTCACTGAAAATTCTGACCGTCTTCCGGAAGACGGTGGAAGACGGTCTAAATCCGCCCCTGGTGCTGGTTCTCTAGACAATGTTGGCAATTTCTTTGTTTCCTCGGCGACAACCATTGAGGATAGCTCAGCATTTGATCTGAAAATTCTTTGTCGCAAGTGATGGATAGCTATCTCCTGTTTCATCGTCGCTTTTATAAGACTCAACATCTGTATTTGCAGAACCATACTCTTTGGGTGCTACTGCAACAGATACAGTAATGGAGCCTCGCCTTCATTATCATCTCGAAAATCTTCGCCCAAAAAATACCATATACAGTATATATATATATATATATATATATATATATATATATATATATATATATATATATATATATGTCATTGAGGTCTGACCTAATACATATGAAATATAAATTAAGATTATCAAACATATTTCATCAATACTATTTTCTGTCGAGGAATTTATTTGGAAAAAAACAACTTCAACGAAAAGAAAGTGTGAAAAAATCAAAATTTGTATATCGAGAACGACAGTTGGCAACATTTTTTTTTTTTTGGCCAGGAAAAAGCAATTTTGATTTTATTAACACCAAAATGAAAATACAGTAAACCCAATTACTCTCTATTCAACTATAACCATTGAAATAGCTGTGACATAAGAAATCAAGAGCACCTCTTAGAAAGTTGGAAAAAACTTACGGTATCTTAGAGAGTGTGACTTACCCCTATGCTTTACAGCAGAGAGGGTCAAACTAAAAACCTTATATCATGTCTTTAACATTTGCTGAAACACAGTGCCAGGCGCACGATTGTAAGGAATATAAGCTCCATAGGTTTCATTTCATGAATAAATTAATAGTATAAACTGTACTGTATGTCATACAACGCACCGAAGAAAAGCAAATTAATTATTGTCAAGAAATATTGCAAATCGTCGTTAATGGGTTAAACACAGCTTTTTTTATTTTTTTTTAAATTACTACAAAAATTATTAATTACTTAATAAAAGAGCGCATTTTTTTAAGAATTTTACATTTTCAATGTTTATTTGAAAGTTACTAGATGCTCGATTTTCCGCACTAAGTTAACACTATCTTAAACCTAATTGAGATGCAAGTAAGGGAAACTAATGATTTAGCTTACAGAAAAGAAAACTTTGTTCCATGGAATCGTGTCGAGGATTCCCATCTCTGCTCCCTCAACATCCAAAGAAAAAAAATCGATGCGAGTCATGTCTAAAGCCTTCAGGATGGTATAAAGTGGCAGGCATTGCACCTCGAATTTTTCCTTAATTTTGAGCTGAAATAAAAAAAAAAACCGTGTAGCTATAGCAATAAAATTTATCTTCAGCTCATGTTTTAGGAGAATTACCAAATTAAACCAGCATGGAGCTGTTCGCGGACAGTTAGCTCGCTAACTGAGTTTTATGCGGCCGGTGGCCCCTGGGCTGACGTATAGTTCATTATTCTAATAGAACAATGATTTATCGTTATGCAATACACATCGGCGGTGAATTGTGATTGCCCGAAAACTTACTAAAGATTACACATGATTATTCTAACCAAACTACACAGAGCAGAAATTACTGTACTGTACGTCAGTTTTCATGGAATCATTGTTTCATTTCATTTACCAATGCGGCAATTCCTAACACCTGATTAGAAAATTATTAACAGTTTTGAACGTGACAAACAATTAGGTCCAGTTAACAGGCAATTAGAACATGTCTAAATGAATGGATATATGCTAATAAACTTTTACTGAACCTGACAAAGTCATCTTATACGATTATTACCACAAAACATATAAATACAAACTATTAAGTAAAAAATTAGAATAAAGAATAAAGAATTTAAAGTTCTTGGCATTAATTTAGACGAGAAACTAAATTTCAAAAGTCACCTACAATATATCAAATTCATAATATTAAGACTTTTATTCATATTATTTAAACTAAAAAAGACTGTTCCTCAAAACGCACTTTTAACCCTATATCATTCCTTCATTCATCCACGTTTATTATATTGCACTACAACATGCAGGTAGCTCAAAGAAATATATAAAGTTATTCATAAATATGTGCGCGAACGCTCTCAAATAATGATAACAAAATCACACTTCCTCCATGTTCAAAAAACTAAATATTTTTAAATTAAATGATTTGTACAAATTCAGTGTTACTGTCAATATGTTCAAAATTATTAGTAAAAATCAACATACATTACCCATTCAAAGAGCAATCACCCCTCATCAAATTCATCATCATTATAAACTAGACCCATCAAAGATTTTATACAGAAACCAACGTATTCAATGGAAACTGCAGGAAATACATACTTCTGCAGGAAATATATACCTTTGTACAGCGTCAAGAAAATAGTTGGAAGGAATTAGCAAAAATATAACAAGAACTAATTAAAGAGAAATGATATTTTAACAAGATGTGGTCCACTTTATATGTTTCCGAACTGTTATTGAAATTATTAATAAAGTATATGAATGCACATTCCAGAATGTTCATTTCAACTATATCTTTTTTTTTTAACAAGAAATTTAGAACTCTCCCAGTTAATCTATGATTATATCTATACATAATTATGGTTGAACGATGCATTAGTTCTAAAATTGTTTGCAAAACTGAAGACATAATTGGAAGGAACGTTTTGGAATGGTCATTCATATAATTTATAAATAACTTCAGTAACAGGTTGGAAATGTATAAAATGGACTACATTTTGTACATTTTGTTAAAATATCTTTTTCTTTTAATTAAGAAGGATTTGTTAATTTTTTGTAATTCTTCTTAACTCTTTTCATTATGTTGTACAGATATATATATTTTCGGCTTCCTGCCTTTTTTTTCATTCCCTGACGAGGTGTACACGAAAGGATTTGGAATCGCTTTTGATTTTTCCTTGTGGGTGTGTATCTTTTATTTATTTCACGTGTTTAATTGTGAAACTCATTCCATATATATATATATATATATATATATATATATATATCAGTGGCGACTTCTGCACTCGGGCTTCTCGGGCTGAGCCCGAGAGGCAAGGGGCAAGGAGAAGCATGAGAGATAAAATTGTGTATTTATAGATTTAAGTTTAAAAAAAAAGTTTAAAATACAAATTGTAAAAATGGTTTTTGGCTGGTAGTATGTTACTATTTTTCTGTCTAGCCTTCGTCACGCAAGCAAATTTTGAACGCATTTAGATACCCTTACTACCTATAAAAAAACTATATTGGCACATTAAGTTTTCGTGTAATCTTGCAAGATCCTTTACTCGGGCGCAAAACATTACGCCCGAGAAAGTATAAGTAATATCGTATATTTAAAGTTCTTTTAATGAATAATTATTTGCTTGCATACGGTTACATAATAGTCCTTCTTCTAATTCTCATTAAATAAAATACGTTTTTCCTCCTATTAATTTTTTTATAAAGAAAAAAACATTTCAACTCGGGCTTACGTATATCCTTCGGCCTTGTAGAGACACAATTTTTAATTCTGGCGATACATGGTAACTTTTTACGTTTCGATAAGCGTGCCTTCAACTGCCTTGGGCGGCGGTGCAGTTTGATTTTTGCCGCAATGTGAGGTTGTTCGCTTTTCTTAAATAATCTGATTTATTTTTAATATTATAAGTATTCTGAGAAGCATAGCCCACCCATGGGCAAAAAGGAATTACATGACCGAATATTAAAGGAATTTGCTTTAAAACCAAGACGCTTTTGGACTTTATGTTCAAGTAAATAAAATTCAAATAATTTTTTTTACAGAGGTATGTATTTATTTATTTTATTGATAATCTTAAGTTATTGTCATGCATTTGAATGTCGGCTCATATGTAGACTTGAAAATTTAAAAAGAGCCCGAGTAGTCTTGAAGAGCTGGAGTCGCCACTGATATATATATATATATATATATATATATATATATATACAGGGCGTCCCCAAAAAATGTATACACACTTTAACAGCTGATAGCTCAATTGATGTTTCTTTCTTTCCAAGTTAAACCCATTAGAATTAATAATGGCAGTCAGACTAAGCTTTGAACAAAGGAAATTCATTCTAAAATGCTACTGGAAGTGTGAAAACGCAGTTGAAGTGCAAAGACAGTTTAGGAGGGAGTTTCAAACAGATCCACCAACGCGACTTACCATCACTCGAATTAGAGATAAGTTTGAAGCCGATGGAACTGTTCAGAATGTCCACAAGAAGCGTTCCGGAAGACCACGGACATCGACAAGACCCACAAAGCAAGAAAGAGTACTGGAAACGTATCACCAAAGTCCAAAAATCTGTGCGGCAAGCGAGTCGTGAGGTAGGAATTTCAGAATCGTCTGTCCCAACGCATTTTGAAGCGCTGTCAATGGAAAAGTTACATTCCAAGATTAGTCCATGCTATTAATGAAGATGATCCGGACCGAAGAGTGGAGTATTGCGAGTGGTACTTGGCACGATGTGGATGTGGATTGGACGAAGGGGTTTCGTAGAATACCCTCCGCGTTCACCAGACCTCACACCACTAGACTTTTTTTATGGGGATACTTAAAAGACAAGTCTACGCTATAAAACCTGCAACAGTCGCTGAATTGAGAGCAGCCATTGAACGAGAATGCACAAATACCAAACGAAATGTTTCGTGATGTTTGCGATTCCATTGCTTCGCGTTATCAGCAGTGCCTGGACCAGAACGGACGTCAGTTTGAAAACAGGCGTTGACAAAACAATTAAATAATGTCTGTAGACTCTATTACATTTTGAAAATGAAATGTATTTTAATAAACACTGCCTTTATAATTATTTAAAGTGTGTATACATTTTTTTGGGACGCCCTGTATATATATATATATATATATATATATATATATCTATATATTATATATATATATATAATATATATATATATATATATATGGAATGTTTTGAAAACATTGACCCAGTTTTTTTTGTAATGGTGCTTAGAAGGATTTTTATTTAAAATATAAACCTAAGATTCATCAGATAATTTAAAAAAAATACCTCGCGACAAATCTTAAGCTCATATCAGAAGTCTGCACAGGCACGGCTAGACCCGTAAGCCCGTGTCCGGCCCGACCTATGGGCCGGGTATGAAAAGCATGTTGAAAGCATTGTCGAAAGCATGGCGGGCACGGGCCACTATGACAACTATGCCAGAAAATATTTGTGTGTACCCGCATGAAGTGGAATTAGTGGAAGAAATTTAAGTGGAGCAGGATTATTCATCGAACAAAGAAGAACTTGCTTAAGAGAAGATAATGTTGACGATCTCTTATTCATATAGAAAGACTCATAACTTAATTTTCCTAAGTAGCAGCACTTAACATTTTATAAACTACAATGTGGCTTCTAATTATATACTAATGATCTATAAATATCGCATAAAAAGAACGAGCCTGACCGGGCCGGACCCAAAACCCACTGTTCAATATACAGGGTATCCACGAAATAATGGTTCAAAATTAATAGGTACTTTTTCTTATCAATCAGTATGTACGAGTATACCAAATATATATGTTTATATTTCCAAACTGTCCAAGTTTAAAACATTTCCACAAGATGATCATCGTTTGTCGCTTCAGTGCGCATCCGACACTCAAACTCCATTTGAGCATTAACAAGATGCTGTTGTGGAATGGATCCAGTGACCTCTGTTTCTTTGACGTAGTTCTGCCAGACAACTAGGTTTGTTACACTATACATGTATTTTAATATACCCCCATAGATAAAAATCCAGTGAGGTTAAATCAGCTCATCGAGGTGGTCATGCCATCGGTCCTCCACTACCTATCCATTCCTGAGGAAAGGTTGCATTTAGAAAGTTGCAAACAGCAACAACATAGTGAAGAGTCGCCCCCGTCTTGTTGAAAGATTACACTCCTCATATTAACTCCATAGCCTTTAGTTGGAGAAGAGAAGATGTTCGCAGTATATTAAGATAACTCTCTCCAGTGACGGTACAATCGTCAAAGAAAAATTAATTGATTATACAGTCACGTGATATAACACCAAACGTTAAATCTCGGTGAATCTCGTTTCTGTTGATGTGTTTCAGTGCTGGATAGACCACCTTGATCACCCGATCCAACTCCTTTGGACTTTTATCTATGAGTTTATGTTGAAACACATATGTATCATGGCAAACCCAAAGATCTGGCACTACGTTAAAGAATCAGGGGTTACTGGATGCATTCCACAAGAACACCTTGCTAATGCTCTAATGAAGATTGAGCGTCGAATACACACTGCAGCTATGAATTATGGTCATCTTGTTGAAGTGTTCTAAATTTGAAGAGTTTGGAAGTGTAAATAACTATAAGAAAAATGACCAGTTACTTTTGGAGCATTGTTTCTCCGACAAACTGCACTTTAATTATCTCATACTGTACTACTAAAACATACTGATGCTTTGCTAATAGTAAAATGTTGAGCACAGTAATTACTGTTTCATAGTGTGTGTATGTACAGTACATTACAGAAATATATAAACTCAGAGATTAACTATTTTTAAGTGAAAAACTCGTGTAATGTTACAATTTTACAGTTGAAATTATTTCCCGTTAGTCATAATCTTCATAACTGTAAATCTGCTTTCAATGCGATACTTGCAGGGACGTAGCCAGGAATGTCCCAAGGGGGGTGGCGAACTTGAGCTACGTTCGTCAGGTTCCGTGGTGAATGGGCGAGCCCATACAGTTAGGGGGTCTGGGGGAGAGCTGGAAGCTCCCCCAGCGGGGTCCTGGACAGAGCCCCGTAAGCCATCGCATTTTAAGTTTATTTTGTGTAAAAACTGTCTGAAAATGTCAGTGCAACTGCCATTTTTAAACAGCCACTATACAGCCATCCACATGAAATATGTACCCTTTCCAACAAAAGTTTGGAGAGGACAGTCACATTGGTGCAATCTAAGCTATATTATGATGTAATTACTTGTATTTTCTGAAATTTGAAATCGGGTATTGATCCTATAGATTTCATATTTAACAAAGAAAGTAACTATTTTATTCACACATTTATTGATTTAAAGCATACAATTATTTAGTGTATACACATTTAACAGTATAACATATCTATGAATAACGAAATCATTAGAAGAGATCCAAATGAAACTCTCACGTATAAGGCAAGTCAAACGGATATAGAAGCAGCTAGATCAGTTGAGATAGAAGAAACGCACATCTGTTTAACATATATAAAATTTTAAACAGGATAATCGCGTGGAAAAATAATTTAGGGGCTACATGACAAAAAATATGTACTTTATCAAATACGCAATTACTTTACTAAGTCAAAATCGAATACTTTAGTAAATACGCAATTTACATATAGGACTGTTATTATAGGTACACCACAGAATCACATTACCGCCCACCGTCCGTTTTATTCCAGTAACAAATTGAGTCATATATATATATATATATATATATATATATATATATATATATATATATATATATATATATATATATATATATACGTACATATATTATACAGACACTCCTTCCATTATTATATACTGTAGATACCAAATTGTTAAATGTTATAGTTTGGTGGTGAACCTCGGTTGTAATTACCGTAGAAGTTTTTCCTGGACTTTCCAAGGGGTTGGCGATCGCCTCCGTCGCCCCCCCCCCCTTGGCTACGTCCCTGGATACTTGTGCATGCTTTGTATATGTTAATCTTCTTTTGTTTGATTAAATAAACTAAACACAAAGTAACACATAGAGTCAATTTCATTGCTTTGTTTTAATTGCGATCATTAATGAGAAGCCCGATTAACATGAATATAAATAAAGCTACAAATGGAATTAAAACTTTCAATGTTTCAGATAACAGTTCTGGACGCTCATTTTTCCGTGCTATCCAAAACGTACATAATTCTTCTAACGGGAATGATAACTGTGCCGTCTTGTTAGAAGAAAGGTTAATGAGTTTAATGCGAAGGTGTCCTGCAAGTTCGGTTGATTAATGATCCACCCGTCACCAAGCTTTCCATCGTCGCGTAAGAAAAAGTTCGGGAGCTGTTTTTGTAATCAAAGTATGTGCTGCATCATGATTCAGGGAAGTGGGGTAGCTAATATTTTTATGTCAAAAGGGTGTCGCCAGCTCTAAAAGGTGGAAAAACACCACTCTAAGGCCTCGACCTAACATTAATTAATATAAATTCTTTTATAATTTTCCCACGCATGCTAGATATTATTCTTTGTTTTTATGACTTTTACTAATTGTTTTATTGTTTATTTTCCTGTTTTTTATTGGAAATAAAAAAGCTGAAAATATTTATTAAGCTTTTGCTGTAGGCACTAAGTCAAAGTTTGAATAAAAATTAAGTCTATTTTATATATTTAAAATATATGTATATACATATTTTTTTCTTTTTACAACATAAAAAGTAATTTATTGAAACTATATATCTGTATAAAATGATTTTCTATTGGATAAGGCAAAACTACAAAAACCAAAAACCTGTTTTTACAAAAAAACACGAGCAAAAAATAAATATGACCTGGTGGTGTACTGATTAATCGGCATCGACATCGGTACCAGCAGAATTGGCCATTTTGGGGGCATCGGCATCGGCCAAATTTAGCCGAGTCTCTCACCGATTCTTTGAAATTTTAAAATTTTCATTGCAAAACAAAATCTAGATTTATAGAAAACTGAACAAACAAAAGACACTATTTATGATAATTTATACCTATCTCAAAAAGTCTTTTAATAATTTTATAAACCATATCTCTTTTTTTCATTCAAATTGGCCACCAGGACTTGAAATTTTAATGAAAAATTTTGTTGTTTACATTGTTGAAGAAAGAAAATACCTTGAACATAAGGTAAACCAATTACAGTACTTTAAATATTGGTATTCAATTTATGAAACTAACATAAAATTATTTTATCATTTTACTGAATAATAAAACTTTTTAACATAATATTAGCTGTGGTATATGAGTAACAAATTCTGATACCATATATTGTGGAGTGAGCTAAGGAAAAACATTTTAACAAATTTGAAATGTAAAAATATGAAAATTGAAAGTTTTCACATTAGATCGATAAAATTTATGAAGGGAATTGAATTTTAAAATATAGGCAAAGAATCGGCATCAGCATCGGCATCAATTAAATTTAGAAATCGGTACATCATTAATAAGAACTCTGTCAAACAGTGGCACCAACCTTTTCAGTGCAAAAGCCATTACAAATATCTAAAATATAATTCCGACAAACGCTAAACCGGAAATCTGACTTAAGTGTAGTTGTATTCTTGGCAGGGCCGGCTCAAGGCTCTGGCTAACCAGGCGGTTGCCTGGGACGCAATGTGATGGGAGGCGCCAAAAAACGGAGAGAAAAAACTTAAAATAAATAAATAAAATGAAATCCAAAATATAAAAATCGTCTGACATGCAGTAAAACTGTTCAGGAGTGTCTATTTTATTTCTTATTGTCGTGGCGAGACACCTATTCTTTATTCCTATATTTGTAGTTTTCTTATCAATATGAAATAATGATAAAAATGGTAAAAAGTGAAAGTTTTACCAGTTACCATTATACTTAAGGGCGCTGAAATTCAATTTGCTCGGGGTGCTGACAAATCTCGAGCCGGTACTGAGTCTTGGAAACTGTGTTTGTAATGTAATATATCTGATAAACTGGCCAGTTTAACACTATTATTATACAATAGGTTGGCTAGTGAAAATGATACTACCTCAGATTTTTCGTTTATTAGGATAATAATAATAATAGTTAACTAACGTAAAATGCTATATTATTATTATAATATTATTTCTATAACCTTGGTTAACCTTGATTTTGCTTCCGCCAAAATTGCTCATTCTGACGAAGGTCAAGCTTGTCACTCCACCTTAGACCTATAGTTGAATGTGGAATCCGAACCACGCCCCACCAGCAGCCCAGCGTCTTAACCACTAGGCTACCCAGGGTACCAATTTATCTACCAACCAATTTTTTATTGTGTGGAAAGGTGAACAGCTGGGTTTTGCTGCGTGCCGCCTGCCGTCACCGGGTCTCAATCCCGGGACCGATGGATTCGTAGTCAGCGACGTTAACCACTATACCATCGAGGCGCAATATATATATACCCTATGTAATTTAATTTCGGCGAAATATCTTAATACAGAACTTACTTGCTCTTAGAATGGGTTTATCGAAAAGTTTATATCTACAGCTCAAATTAACAATTTAAATAAAGCTTCATAATTTACCTCATGATTTGCGTACTGAGCTAGACCTGAAGATGCCATATTGGTATCTTTTTCCAGTGATGAATTAGTTACCAAACTATTTGCAACGTGATGTGTGTTTGGGTCTCCATATACTGAGATAAAAGCTTCCTAATGGAGAAAAATATTCACAATTAGGTTAATGAAGTATGTTATTTCATATTAACTCATATTAGCTTCCCTAAATATGCTTACGATATATGGCGTCTCTTTGGTCGACCGAGAATAGGGCCAGCTTATATGAATATGAGTAGAAGTAAGTCTCATTATACTGTAAAGCAGCCATAGGACGATGTAAACAGGAGATTTCATTCGAGCTGCAAAAGCCTGAGTTAGGGTGTGTCAATTTTGTCAACTTTTTTCAAATCAATTTTGGTAGTGAAAATATATTGTCTTTTCATGTCAAAACTTGAAATTGGCCAACCAAAATGAAATAAAATAACCCTTATCTACATCAATTTTACCTTAAAGTTTCAGAAATTGACTCTTTTACTAAATAATAGGAAATAAATTGATTAACTATTCATCTGTCACAGAATTATCCCACTGATCGCATATAGAGTGTTTTCAAGGTCATATAGTTGTTGTACAATGTACAAGTCACAGCATGAATAGAACTGTCCCTCACTCTCAGTCCTCAGTTGCCTCTTAGATGTCATAGACAGTGGTTTGCTGTTATTGCTCTTGTACCTACTTCATAGTTATTCTACTAGACGAATACTACAGTTTAACTGTAAGTATGGATTATTGATTATTACAATTATTTATTATTATCATATTATTCTGTCTAATTATGTTGTAATCCCATGGAATATTTTTTTATTGAATTTTAGAACATCGAATGACTAAACTTTGAAACATCGTAATTGATATAAAATACTTAAATGTTTTTCTTTCTTTTCAGATATTCCTAAGATGCCAAAGAGCTTCCCGTATCAGAACTACCAGCAGTGCGAGACATGCTGAGACTAGGGTTACTCCTTCGTGAACAAAATACAAAGGATAGAAGGAACTACACAGAGAAAGAGCTCATAAGGGACATGATTCCCCCTCTTCTGCATCAGTGGAAAAAAGCTAATGTGTTATTCAAACCACCTGTACTCAATCAGTATAGAACTATTGAGCTAAAATTAACAAAGCTGTGGCACAAAGCAGTTGAGATATCACTTGGTAAAGGAAAACTAGCAAAGAAAAATAAATTTCTGCACACACTTGATACTCTTCTTGACATTTTTAACTGCCAGTGTCCCATAGAGTTGTGTTCTGAAGCCAATTGTTCTCCCTCATGCAGAAGAGAACCTCACCCTCACATTGATTGTCGCTGTCCTCGTGAGAAGAAGATCCCTGGCTGGCTTTCATAAAGGCGCAGAGAACAAAAGCAGGAGGCCGAGGAAGTATGCAGATTGGTTCGGCAGATTATTCAGAAACCAAAAAACAGATTGTTATTGCTAAGAAAAAAGAGAAAATCGGAGAGAGGGAAGAAAGGAAGAAAAAGAAGAGTGAAGAAGCCACCCAAAGAGATGAAGAGCTCTATCAAGAGGTTTCTCACTTCTTTGAAAGCTCTTCAGATGAACAGAAAGAAGCAACATCAGATGATAGCTCCAAAATGCCATCTGAACCTTCGCCAAAGAGAATGAAATACAACACTAAAGACATCTCAAACATTGCCCTTGCCAGTATTCGCCACCATACGGGGCTACGAGAGACTGCAGAGATTGCCACTGCCGCTTGGATAGATGCAGGCCTCATCAGCCGAGAGGATACATCCTTAGTGATAGATCATAATAAGATAAGAAGAGCACAAGAAAAAATAATTAAGGAAATATCTGATCAGCATGAAAAAGATTTGAAGGAGGAAGGTCTCGCTTGCCTTTTGTTTGATGGAAGAAGAGATAACACAAAAGTTCTAGAGGTAGAGGGAATGGACAGAAAGTTTCCCGGTCTCATCAAAGAAGAACACTACTCTGTGTGTTCCGAACCTGGTGGCCGCTATTTGTTTCACTTTGTTCCTGAAGCAGAAGTAGAAGGCAAGAAACATGCAGAGGCAATTGCTGATCAAATAATATGTTGGCTTCAAGAAAGAAGACTTGACAGTTCACTGCAGGCCGTTGGTGGAGACTCAACTGCGGTGAACATTGGATGGCAGGGCGGTGTTATGACGCATTTAAAGAAAAAACTTGGAAGAAGGCTTGTTTGGATTGTATGTGATTTGCACACAGGGGAACTACCTCTTCGTCGTCTCATCCAGAAACTTGATGGTCCTACAAAGAGCAACAACAGGTGGTCAGGCCTCCTTAGCAACATGCTAGATGAAGCAACGGAATTAGAAATAAATACAAAATTTCCAAAGGTCGAAGTAGGCCCTCCCCTTCCAGTGTTGTCTGAAGAAGTTATCAAAGACCTCAGCACGGATCAATCTTACGCTTATCGTATTGTTCAAGCAATCAGATCAGGAGAGTTGCCTCAAAATCTGGCTCTCTTGGAGATTGGACCCATAAGTCACAGTCGTTGGTTAACTGCAGCGATTCGTTTCTGCAGGATTTGGGTTTCCAATCATGCACTGAGGGGCAAAATGCTACAGAATTTGATGTTGATTGTTGAATTTATTATTGGGTTTTATCTTCCTCACAGGTTCAATGTAAAACTTAATCCAATGTGGATGGAGGGGCCCAACCACATCTTGTTTCAATTACAGCTACTGAGAACCCAAAGGAAAGTAGTGGTGGACATCGTGTTACCTGTGGTGAGAAGGTCCGCTTGGTATGCTAGGCCAGAGGCAGTTCTGCAAGCAATACTCTGCAGCCAATGTACCAAAGAGCGAACTGAGGCTGTGGAAATCATTCTAAAGCTTAGAGGAACATCACTAGATGATGGCCAGCTGGGAGACTGCTCTGTTCAGACAAGGAAGGTACCTCCGATAAACGTCAATGCCATGAAATTGTCAGAATTAGTTAACTTGAGTTCGGAAGTTTTGGAACCACCACTGACAACATGTATAACAAACAAAGATTTAACACAACTTAAAGAGGCCACAATGCAAGTGCCAAAGTGGCCTTCTCACACTCAGAGTGTGGAGAGATGTGTGAAAATGGTCACAGAAGCAGCTAGTCAAGTTTACAGTCACGAGACGCGAGAAGGCTACATCAAAGCGCAAGTAGCAAGCCGAATGCTGATGTCAAGGAACCGCAGCAAAAAGGACATGACTGCATTGGTTACTTTCAAATAAAGACTCTGAATGATATCTTATTGCCACTTTAAATGTTGATAGGATGTTTGCGCACATTTGTTATTTTGTTACGAATTTATGGAAAAATGGAATTTTTGAATTAAAATTGATGTAGGTAGGAGTTATTTTTTATTGTTTTTGAAGCAAGGATATTATTTTGTATGCCAAATGATTACATTAAATTGCTACCAAATCACATGTTTTTCAATTTAGTCATTTCACCCCCAAAATTGACACACCCCACTGTGAGTGTAACTTAAATAATAATAATAAAATTTTTGGAAATTTGTCAAGAAAGAAAAGAATGCTAAGAATGACATCCAATCAACAATTGAGGGAGTGTCTGGGAAGGAAGAAATAGCTACGTTATGGAGAACGTGATACTCAAACATCCTTAACAATGTAAGGAGAGTTAATCTTTATGTAGCCTGCAATGAAACGTCAATACGAAGACTTCAGTACCTGAAATTAAGAGTCTGATTAAAGAGCTAAAGAGAGGTTCTGTCCCATTTATAGATAACCTGTGGAATGAACATTTAAAGTTTGCTAATGATGCTCATTTAAAGTGCGCTAATGCTGATGTCAAGGAACCGCAGCAAAAAGGACATGACTGCATTGGTTACTTTCAAATAAAGACTCTGAATGATATCTTATTGCCACTTTAAATGTTGAAAGGATGTTTGCGCACATTTGTTATTTTGTTACGAATTTATGGAAAAATGGAATTTTTGAATTAAAATTGATGTAGGTAGGAGTTATTTTTTATTGTTTTTGAAGCAAGGATATTATTTTGTATGCCAAATGATTACATTAAATTGCTACCAAATCACATGATTTTCAATTTAGTCATTTCACCCCCAAAATTGACACACCCCACTGTGAGTGTAACTTAAATAATAATAATAAAATTTTTGGAAATTTGTCAAGAAAGAAAAGAATGCTAAGAATGACATCCAATCAACAATTGAGGGAGTGTCTGGGAAGGAAGAAATAGCTACGTTATGGAGAACGTGATACTCAAACATCCTTAACAATGTAAGGAGAGTTAATCTTTATGTAGCCTGCAATGAAACGTCAATACGAAGACTTCAGTACCTGAAATTAAGAGTCTGATTAAAGAGCTAAAGAGAGGTTCTGTCCCATTTATAGATAACCTGTGGAATGAACATTTAAAGTTTGCTAATGATGCTCATTTAAAGTGCGCTAATCTTCATATCCCATTACTCTTCTCAGCCATACTTGCTCACAGTTATATTCCTGCAGATTTATGAGAGTCAAAAATAAATATGGGGACCATATATCGAGCGATAACTATATTGCTGTTGCTTTTGCTACGCCAACTAAATGATGATAGTATTTATGGACGTCTCGTAATCAGTTTGCTTTTAAAATGTCCCATTCACCTGACCTGTGTATTTATGTTCTGAAGAAGGTTGTATTTAAATATACTGACATTATTCAACTATTCATAGTCGAATTTTGGATATAAGCAAAACATAAGATAGTGTGTGAATCACAATATTCTTTTTAAAAAATTAGAAGACAGTAATGCTTTACTGTATGTTTTAAATATAATGAAATTTTGGTACACTCACCAAACTTTTGTGGTTAGATGGGACAATGTATTGTCCGAATGTTTTGGTTTCTCATGCGGAGTTGGACAAGGCTCCTTGCTGTCTTCTCTGCTGTTTAATGTGTATATTGATGTATTAATTACTTCTCTTGATAAGGCAAGAGTGGATAAGATGAAGATAAATAACTTGATCTATGCCGATAATATGGTATTAATGAGCCCTTCAGTTAAAGATCTGGATCGTGTTATAAAAATTTTCAAATTATATTTACAGAACCATGATATTAATTTTAATGTAAGTGAGTCTGAGGTTATGCACTTCCATCCCAGAAACTCAAACCAAACAGTTAATACTACTGGGTGATCCAGATAAATGGGACCCATAAAAAAAAGCCAAATATCCTTAATATTTAATTCCTTTCATAAAAACTATATATCATTCGAAAGAGTAGAGTTACAAGTTTATTATGAAATATTTATTTTTTAAAAATGACTCCTTTCAAATGTGCTCCATTAGTTGCCAAGTATTCCAGTGTTCTCGCTTGTAAGTTCTGCATCACTTTTGCAAGAGTGTGCGGTGGTATGGCCTGTATCTCATTTGTGATGACGGCCTTCAATTCTTGCAAGGTCGTTGGGTTATTTCTGTAGACCCTACTCTTTAAATATCCCCAGAGATAATAATCTAAGGGAGAAAAATCCGGAGACCTTGCGGGCCATTCAACGTCTCCAAATCTTGAGATTAACTCGCCTGGAAACGTTTGAAGGCAAAACTGCCATGCAGTTCCTCGTGGTATGGCAGGTAGCTCCGTCTTGTTGGAACCAGTGGTTTTCTAGACAAAGATCTCTTAATTTAGGAATAAGGAAATCGGTCAACATTTTTTCGTAGCGATCACCATTTACAGTGACCGTGTTTCCGGTGGAATCCTCGAAAAAGTACGGCCCTATGATCTGAGATGCAGTAAGACCACACCAAACAGTTACACGCTGACTATGCAACGGGACTTCGGTAATATTCAATGGATTTTCTGTTGCCCAGAAACGACAATTTTGTTTGTTTACAGTTCCATTCAAGTGAAAATGGGCTTCGTCTGACATAATCAAAGTTGCTAGAAAATTGGTGGTGTCATTTACCTTCTGTTGGATCCATTGACAGAATTGTCGTCTTCGTGCGAAATCTCCATCGTTTAGTTGTTGCACTGTTTGAATTTTATATGGAAAGAGCATTAAATTTTGCTTGAATATACGATGTGTTGTTCCATATCCAACTCCTAACAGCTGAGAAGCACGTCTGATGCTTATGTTAGGATTATCCTGTACAATTTCATGAGTTCTGTTAATGATCTCGTCTATCCTTGCTGTGCGCACTCTTCCAGTTGGTTTTCTTTTTCCAATGCTGCCAGTTAGGGAAAAATTTCTGACACACCGACGGATTACTTTCTTAGAAGGTGATTTTGACATCTGAAAATTTGTCTTGAAAGATCTTTGAGCTGAAACTACACTTCTTCCATGCTCATAATATTGCTCAGTTATGAAACGCAGCTGTTCCACAGTCCATGCAGTCATCTTGAAGGGTTAGTTTTAACTAACACTCTTATTTTGTTTTGTATCTTATCTTGTCTTGTATTGTCAAAACCTATACAATCCTGTACAAACTTGTAACTATCCTCTTTCGAATGATGCGTATGATTTTATAAAAGGACTTATACTTTAAGAGTTACAGGGGTTTCTTTTGGGTCCCATTTCTCTGGATCACCCTTTATTTTCGGACGTTTTCCAGTTTATGTACCGTTTTCTACAGTACATTACATACAGCATAGTAAACATCCTGTGCCCAAGTGACGAAAGTTATAATGTGGGTTAGGTTAGGTTACGTTAGGTTAGGTTAGGTTAGGTTAGGTTATCAAGAACTCATTTTTGATCACTCATTTTTGATCTGAAAAGAAGCAAAAATAAATTATATGAAAAACGGTACACAAACTGGAAAAGGTCCCTATTTTCCAAATGAGAGGCGAACCAATAGAACGGGTACAAGACTTTAAGTATTTGGGTCAAATTATCATTAGCTCCTTGGGTGACGACTCAGATATAAGGAAACAATATCGAAGTTACTGTGCTAAAGCAAACATGATTATAAGGAACATCAGATTATGTACAAACGAAGCTGAAGACACACTTTTTGGTACTTTCTGCGGTAATATCTATGGGCAACAACTCTGGGTTAATTATATAAAAACGTTTCTTGCAGAACCCTCATTTTAGTTATAACAGTTACCTTCAAAATGCTCAGCTTGTCAAATGTTTGCCTTCCTTCACTTTTTATTTGTATTTTTTAGTATTATAGAATGACGAGCCCTTCCTGCCGGGGCGTATGCTGGCTTCCGGTACGCCTCAGATAGAATAATGCCAACCCCAAATGCGTGAGTCTAGTGCTCATGCGCGAGACTTGGGATGTTATAAAAGGCCGAATCGAGCCGCTCCCTGAATGATTCTAGTTACCACTATAACCCATGCCGTATGCATAAACCCTGTACCGTCAGGCCAGTTCATAAGGTACCATTAGCATCACAATAAATTATGTAAGCCAGCCTCATTCATTAATCAGCTCCATTTAGTGGCTTACAGTCGTAAGCATCGACGCCATCCCGATGCTCGAGAATTTATAGGTCCATGGGGCAACACCGATACTCCGAGGCGAGTAGATTCGAACCCCGCCACGATCTCCAATCCTCACCAATTTGGAGTCGCAACAAATCTTCAATATTAATATTAGCCTATTATTAGTATTATTGTAGTTTAATTTAATTTTTAAATTTATTGTTTAATAATTAGTTGTACCTTTTATTATCTTGATGAGTATTGTATTTTTCTATGGAGTTTGTCTCCTGCCATTAAAGTTTATCATTATCATTATCATCATTATTATTATTATTAATAATAATAATAATAATAATAATAATAATAATACAATTTACCATTTATTGAAGAAAACCATGGCGAAGTTACAAGCTTTACAGGATTAATTAGATATATTTAACATTAGAGAGTGAGACGCCTACAAATTCTAGTGAGTTTCGCTGTTGCGAGGTGAAGATTTTTTCTCTAGTACATATCCTCAGAATTCCTCGCACAGATAAGTATTTTATAGTAGCTATGATATCAGCATTAAAGTAACCACAATTTATAGTATTATTTCAAGATTCAAGGTTATTAAAAATCATATTTTCAAATTCATCATTAAAATTTATTTTTGTTTCTTGTGCGGGACACGTTCAGTTAATATTAGAAAGTAAAAATTTAAATTTAAATACGAAACAAAGATACGTTACCTTATTATACTGTAGTTCATTCTAAGAAACCGTATATTAATGTACATTAGACTCAGATGATCCGAATATATCTACTTCATAAATGACAATTGATGTTAGTCAAACACTGAAGTGTTTTCATTAATAAATCCAAACTGCTAAATCAGTTATTAACTTACTTGTGAAGGCCAAGGCTTATCGCTTAAGCAAGCGTTGATTGCCCATGATTTTCGGTGTTTAGTCATAAGTCGTTCGAAAAAAGTTGGATGAGCTTCAACAAGGATTCCTTTCCAGCCGTAACTATACTCAAGAGAAAGAGTGTTCGATAAAAATTCCCCGTTATACGCTCCAGCTTCGAAAAAGGTCCCGCCATTTTCAATCTACAGGATAATTCAGGAAATAAAAAATATTCACTGAATCTATAGTCCTTCCTACCTGTACATGATATAAGTACTTTACATTTGCCTATACAGTATCTCTCTCTCTCTCTCTCTCTCCTCTCTCTCTCTCTCTCTCTCTCTCTCTCTCTCTATATATATATATATATATATATATATATATATATATATATATGAGGAGAGGAGGAGATTGTAGATACCAGTCGACCAGGGAAGTAATAAGGGAGAGACGTCAGGCAGGAGACAGCAAATGCTGGAACTCCCGTTTTTTCTGTCACTGATTATCTTTAATTGATCTTTCACCGTGTCTCGTCTAACCAGTGAAGAGTCCAGCATGCTCTCAAACACACACGTCTCTCTCTATTACTCACGATACACTTTTCATAAACTTCTGCGACATTCGTGGCCTTTCCTCAAATTTTCAATCTGTTGAACACCACTTCTCCTCCTCTGAACCTCACCTCCTCCTCACTGATTTTCAGGTGTCTGGAACGAATAACAGTAACCCCCTTTCCGTACCTTCCTACATTCTCTATACTCAGTTTCATTCCAAAGGTGGATGTTGCGTATATGTACACAACGACCAAAATTGCTCTCGTATTCTCAAACATGACTCTTCGGAATTCTACACCCTCTGGCTACGGTTTACATGCCAATCTCACACTACATACATCTGCGCTGTCTACCTTTCTCCTAATTTTACTGACAGTCAAAAACTCTTTTACTCCCTCACTTCCAAAGTAGAACACAGTCTATCCCACTCTTCTTTCGCTGAAATCTCCATTTTAGGTGATTTCAGTGTTCACCATCAGCTTTGATTTCCCCCCATTTCAATGATATCCCTGGTGAAGAAGCTTACAACCCTATCTTGAGTGACCTAGATCAGATTGTTCAGTATCCTACTCGTATCCCCGATCGCAAATTCCTTCGTCTTTCTCTTTCATCTGGTACTTTTCCTTCCTGCTGGAAGTTCACTTTCATTCAGCCTGTCCCAAAGAAGGGTGACCCCTCTCAACCCTCGAACTGTCGTCCAATTGCTTTGATTTCTTGCCTTTCTAAAGATTTTGAATCTATCCTTAATAGGAAGATTGTTAAACACCTCTCTTCTTACAATCTTTTTTCAGATCGTCAGTTTGGGTTCCGCAAGGGAAGCTCTACTGGCGATCTTCTTGCATATCTCTCTGACTCTTGGTCACCCTCCTTTCGGGATTTCTGTGAAATCTTTGCTATTGCGCTAGGCATATAAAAAGCTTTCGATAGAGTCTGGCACAAATCTTTAATTTCCAAACTGTCCTTTTATCTGTGCCTTCATCTCCACTTTCCTTTCCTCTGTGGTTGTAGATGGCCACTAGGGCATAATTATCATACTCTGGGTTCAGGGTTGAAATTTTGGAAAAACAAAGTGGCTAATATGTATTCCTATGTAAAAATTAATTCTAAAATGGGTTTATTATTTGCAACTTTTCCGAAAAATCTCATTTTCATGGTCAAAATCGCGATTTTCTGATTTGAAGGCTGCCTAACGCAGCCTCAGGGCACCCAAACCAAAGCGCGCAGCTGTTCTGCATATGATTTAGTCTAAAAGCTGCTTTTCTAACCTTATCCTTGCTTTCATGCGTGTTTCAACACCTCTGGGTGCTGAAAAAATGTTTAGATTTCACGTAAAACTTAAGATTTTAACTTTTTCTTCAAAGAATAGGCGCGGCTCACCAGCTCTACTCTGATCGAGTAGCGGGAGACTTGCCACCTCCACGTGTAGATTATGATCTTATGAGGACTTTCAGCTCTTATGAGCATTAACGATGGCTTCAGCCTCTTCATCAGCCACTCGAACATGAAAAGCTCTTAAGTATGTCCTGCTTCGATCTGAACACTGGGAGCATTACTCGATGGTCTATCCTGGCTCTCACCCACCCATCTCTCCTCTCGTGACCGTACACAGCTTGGGAAGAAGTTGAGACTTCCTGTACAGCTCTCTCGCAGGACTGAGTATGAACAGAGAAAGCGTTCACTTTGAGTGGAGTTTTCCTGAGATCCTCGAGCTCAGTCAAGGTCATCTTGCAGGTGAAAATAGGCTCGTAAATATTCTCTGATTCCCAGTTGATGAGATCCTCAGGTGAAGTGGCTTGCAGATTGACTTTGGGATTTTTATGGGGCCTCACTGTCGTATCACCAAAGTCTCTTCCTTCTCTGATCTTCTCTATCTGGCTCACAGCAAAAGCTCTCTGATGCTCATCCTCACTGCACAGGAATGAAGCCAGGATGTTCTCAGGATGTGCGTGGTAAGCCCCTTATCACTGCAGCAGAGATGATGTTCCTGACCTCGGTAGTCTGGTTCCTCAGCAGCCTCAGGGTTAAAAAAACGCGTGCAGGACCAAATTTGAGGTGGTGCTTCACTTTGATGTCGTAGTACATTTTGAAGTAGAAGTTAAGGCAGAACTTCACGAGGACCTTGAGCCTCCTCAACACCTCCCCCTTCAGTCCGTGCTCCCTCATCCACAACAGCAGGATGGCCTGTGCAGTAGTGAGCCACCTGGATTGGTTCAGAGGTCCGCACTTGAGACCAGCCAACTGTGAACTGAGACTTCCAGACTTGATGGCTTTGATCAGGAGATAGCAGTTGTGCTGCTGTGTGGAGAGAGATTTGACTATCTCTACTGGCAGCTCTATGATATCTTCAGTTCCTTCCACTGGTTTGAAGTTAAAGTTGACCTCAAGTTCATTCACTTTCTCAAGAAGTTTTCCAATAGGCCCACTGAAGCCTGACCGGGGAGTTACAGGGCCGTCCAGCTTGATGATTAAGTGCCTCAGGGGGAGCTCGTTCACATGGAGCTGACAGATCATCCAGTGGCACTTGCGACCCAGCATCTTCTCCAATAGGGCTATGGCGCCTCCAGACCACCCCGTGTTGGTGTTGGTAAAGTCTCCTCCAATCATTACAAGGCTCTCGTCAGCTCCGTGATCCAGAAGCCACTCATGCAGGCCCTAAGCGATCTTATGAGCAGGCTTTTCTCCTTCCTCAGGTTCCTCGGGAGTGAAATGGAAGAGGTACTTTCCTTGAGGCTCCCACGTGATAGTGTAATGCTCCTCGATCACTTTGCCAGGATGAAATCTCCCTGTCACTTCGTCATTTTTCAACACCTTTGTGTTCCTATTCTGCTTGCCATCAAAGAATATCCCAGAGATCTTCTCCTCTGACCTCTGCGTGAGAGCTTCAACTGATGAGGCCATTACTTCCTTCTTGGCCCTCCAGACTTTCATGCCATCTATGGCCAAGTAAGCCTTGTCTTTGGAAAGATGACTGGCCTTGATGAGGTCGTTCAGGAAGCCAGTGGCAACTGCAGCTGCCGGAACATTTGCCACCCTGCACCTCAAAGCTGCTGAAGCTGTCCCTTGGATCTTCATGTAGTTTCGTGTAGCAGAAGTTGGAGTTTCGGCAGGTACTTCAGCGGGAACGTCCATAGGAGCTTCAGTAGCCTCAGCATTGCCAGAGGCTTCTTTTGCAGCTTCTTCCAAGTTTGGCTCTTCGTCCTCCTCAAAGTCTTTCATGAGAAGCTCCTCATTAGTAGCCTCCTCTTTCTTCTTCCTCTTCACAGCAGAAGCTTCTTCAGCCTCCTTCCTCTTCGCTGCTTTGATCTGTCTCCTGCTGTCTTCGAAGTCTACAGAAGACATCTGGATTCCTGAAGCTTCGGAAGTCTTCACTCTCTGGTAGTACAGCCACTGAAGGTCCAGTTTAGGAATCTTCACCTCCAAAGGACAGTTACAGTTCACATGGGCCTTGAGGGAGTATCCTGAGCATCCACTCCCCTCTGAGCCGCACAAGAAGATCTGATGCTTGCAAACGCAGACTTCACAGAGTTTATCCAAATCAGCCATCCTCTTCTCCTGGGTAGCAGACTTAACTCTCCCGTTCACAACGTCTGTCATCTCCTTCCAATTCAACAAGATCTTATATGAGAGCGATTTTTCCGTGATTGTCACAGGCGGGGAGAACTTTACATTCGACTTCCTCCACTGAGTCATCACGAGTGAAGCCAGCTCGTGAGTCATCTCTCGGATAGGGTATTTAGACCTTTGGATATCATGAATGAGGAACTTTTCCTCCTGCAGACGAATCCCTCTCTGAAGAACGGCTCTCCAAGTCGGCACCTCGCTGGGAATGAACTCCTTCCCCAGGCCCACAACATCCGAGAGCTTTGAACCTGACATTTTCCTGGTTTTGGGGGCAGATTCGGCCATCACGTCTAGTCGGTGCTTATTCTCGCTCTTGTCCAATCTGTAACAAATTCATATCAGTATGTTTAGTGTTCTTTCGCCATAAATATAGACAAGGAATATAATTTTTGGTTATAATCAGGGTTGCCAACCGGCATTTTTAATTACCAAATTAACCTAAATTTGGTAATGAATATTTATTTTGGTAATAGAAAACTGAATTTGCCATTGCAAATTTAATTTAAAATTCGTAATAATGGTGTAACATAAGCTTAACCCTTTGTCATTCAGTACCATTTTATTTTAACGTAGATTCATTTTTTTACTTGAAATATGCATAGGAGGTGTATATATAAGCATTTTTAGCAATCTTTTTTTTGTAAGAACATTTCTAAATGAAATAATTTATGTCATTAGTCAACAAAGGTCTAATAAGGTAATTAGTGGGTGGTAGTAGTACTCTCTCTCTCTCTCTCTCTCTCTCTCTCTCTCTCTCTCTCTCTATATATATATATAATATAAATATATATATATATATATATATATATATATTTATTTATATATATATATATATATATATATATATATATATATATATATATATATATATATATATATATATATATATTATATATATAATTATACAGTATAAAAACATCGTAAAGAAAAATTAATTTCATGTATCCAATTGGAAACACGTGTTATTATAGACAGAAATTCACCCTATGAAAACTTTGTGTCCATTTCGAAACGAACTTTGAATAAGGTCTTTTCTTCACAGTTATTAAAAATATTACTTAAACAAAGTAAACAGGGCGCTTCCTTAATACTTCTAGAATGAAATTATAGTCAAAACAAATATAATAATGGTGATTAAACTTAGAAAAATTACAAAAAACACTTACCGAAAAAATGGCGTCCACTCACTTCTACTTCACAATTATAACTGGCGTAATTGCTCAGAGCCATCTATTGAGAGAATGTTGAACTTCGCCTTCTGCGTCCAAATGGTTACAAAGATTCAAATGGAGTAGATTTTTTTTCTTATGTATGTATTAAACCTGTGTAAGAGTTAAGCAAAGTTAATGTGTCTAAATGGCAACAAATTATGACCAAGGATTAAAAATATGAGGATGTGTTCAATTGAATATTCGGTATTTCAACATTGAACAGAAAACCGCAATTTTGAACATGATAACGCGATTTTTGGGAAAAGTTGCAGAAAAGAAACCCCTCTTATAATTAAATTTTACATAAAAATACATATTAGCCAGAGTGAAATTCGGACTCGGAAAAGTATGATATGCTCTAATGGCCATTGTTCTTCTCCTAATGTTATTAATAGCGGTGTTCCTCAGCGCTCTGTCCTGTCACTCACTCTTTTTCTTTTATTTATCAATGATCTATTAAGTTGCACTTCCTGTCCTATCCACTTCTGTGTCGATGATCCCACTCTTCACGTCACCCGCTTCACAAAGCGTCCCTCTCAACAGTCACTCCATGCTTCGCGTAGGATGGCTATGGCGCACCTGACCTCTGATCTTTCTACTGTCTCTGATTAGGGCAGAAAAAACCTGTTACTTTCAATGCCTCAAAAACTCAGTTCCTTCATCTGTCTATTCGTCACAATCTTCCACACAACTATCCCCTTACCTTCAACAATAGACAACTCAATCCTTTCTCTTCTCTTAACGTTCTTGGCGTTTCCTTTTCTC
Source organism: Bathynomus jamesi (assembly GCA_023014485.1). Lineage (NCBI taxonomy): Eukaryota > Metazoa > Arthropoda > Malacostraca > Isopoda > Cirolanidae > Bathynomus > Bathynomus jamesi. The sequence continues at coordinate 343,031 of JAJOZX010000599.1, forward strand.
TTGAGCTTTCTTGAAAAGATCACATATATGCTCTTTCTAAAATAGCTTTTAAGAGGTTAGGTATGCTCACCCCCACTCATTTGCTGTCTCGTCTCTGTACAGACGTCTTGTCCGTTTCTGTGTGGGGTAGCTCAAACCACACAGCTCTACTTGACCAGGTGGAATCAAAGGCTTTTCGTCTCATCAATTCCCCGCCTCTTACTGACTGTCTTCAATCCCTCTCCCTTCGACGCAATGTTGCCTCACTCCCTTTTTACTATCGCTATTATAATGGACATTGCTCTTCTGAACTCTCTAACTGCATGCCTCTCCTTTATAGAGAGCACGTAGTACCAGACTTTCGATTCATTCTCATTCCTTTTCTGTCCAACTCTCGGCACTATTGCAGTTGGGTACCCCAACTCAACAAATTCAATTACATTAAAACAAAAAATTTAAAGGACAAATAAAACAAACAAGTCATTCCATGAGATATAATGCCCGGTTAGGTCAAATGTACGCTCTTGACTATTGGTTGGGGTAAGTTGTGATATTTTCGTTAGTTTTAACGAAAATATCACAACTTAACCTAACCAATTGTCAAAGGCATACAGTTGACCTAACCGGGCATTATATCCCATAAAATGAATTGTTTGTTTTATTTGTCCTTTAAATTTTTTGTTTTAATGTAATTGAATTTGTTGGGTTGGGGTACCCAACTGCAATAGTGCCCAACTCTCTAAGGGTTAACTAGTATTTTCAATTTTTCATCTACTCAACCGGTCAACTCTGGAACAATCTTCCTCACTCCTTCTTTCACCCTGACTATGACTTCCAATCTTTCAAACGCAGTGTCCAAGCATCTCGAAAACTTTGGACCTTGATTTGGGTTCACTTCTTCCTCTATGGTGGTGGCCCGTTTTTGCGGGCATTCGCCCTTGGTCTCTCCTTCCTCCCTTCATATATATACAGTATATATATATATATATATATATATATATACATACACGATGCAAACCCACAAGGAAAAAGAAAAATGGTTCCAAGGCCTTTCGTGTATTCAGAAGTACACCTCGTCAGGGAATGAAGGGAGAAGGCGAGATGACAAAAATATATACATATGTACAGCGGGACAGAAAAATAAAAAGATTAGGACATGATTGACATGAATTAATTAGAGACAAAAAGTATTTTAACAGGATATTGTCAATTTTATGCATTCCCGCACTGTTACTGAAATTATTTTTAAAATGGATAAATGCACATTCTGGAATATTCCTTTCAATTATATCTGATTTTTTAACGAGCGCGTTAGAACTATCCCACTTGATACTATGATTACATCTATACATATGGTTAAACAATGCATTAGAATTATTTGCTGTTCTACACGCATATTCATGCTGTTTTACCCTAATCTCTAATGTTTTACTCGTTTGGCCTTATATATTTTGAGTTCTTTATTTGGGGTGATTTAACAGTATTATTATACTTAAAGACGACATTGATACCAATTGCTTTAAGTAAAGTCTAAAGATATTGAAAATTTAACCTTGTTTGGTACAGGTATATAGTGATATTTTATGCCTTTCGCCTAACAATTTGGATGTTGACTTATTTCTTGGTAGGCTCAACAATTTAATCGCATCTATAAAGTTCACATGTGAAAAAGAAAATGATGGAAGCTTAGCTTTTCTGGATCTAAAAATTCGGAGATGCCTGAATCAGTTCAAATTTGAAGTTTTTCATAAGCCTACTAATAATAACTCTTATGTATATTTTTATTCTGACCATCATCCCTCGATTAAATCTTCTATTTCCTCTGCTATGTTTCTTAGAGCATTGAGAGTTGTCAGTCCTGAATTTTTAGATTCCGAGTTATGCAATATCATGAATATTGGTACTAAATTATGCTATCCTATTTCATTTCTAGATAACTGCCTTAGGAAAGTAAAAAACAGGTATTATAATAGTGTAACTGTAAACGAATTTGAACGTAAAAATATCCTTAGCCTACCTTACCATGTTAATTTTCAATATTTTCCGACTTTACTTAAAGCAATTGGTATCAACGTAGTCTTTAAGTATAATAATACTGTTAAATCACACCTAATAAAAAATAGCCCGGACACTGCAGTTGGCTGTGTGTATTCGATCGGATGTACACAATGTAACTCAGTTTATATAGGCCAAACTGGAAAAACGTTGGATATTAGGGTAAAACAGCATAAATATGCGTGTAGAACAGCAAATAATTCTAATGCATTGTTTAACCATATGTATAGATGTAATCATAGTATCAAGTGGGATAGTTCTAAAGCGCTCGTTAAAAACACAGATATAACTGAAAGGAATATTCTAGAATGTGCATTTATCCATTATAAAAATAATTTCAATAACAGTGCGGGAATGCATAAAATTGACAATATCCTGTTAAAATACCTTTTGCCTCTAATTAACTCATGTCAATCATGTCCTAATCTTTTTATTTTTCTGTCCCGCTGTTTATACTGTATGTATATATTTTTGTCATCTCGCCTTCTCCCTTCATTCCCTGACAAGGTGTACTTCTGAATACACGAAAGGCCTTGGAATCATTTTTCTTTTTCCTTGTGGGTTTGCATCAATCATTCATTTCATGTGTTTAATTGTGAAATTCATCTCATATATATATATATATATATATATCAACGTAAAGAACGACGCTTTGTATAGGAGAATTATCCGCGCAAGATGAGAGCGAAAGAACGAAACAAATGAAAAAATGAGGTACCCACCATGGAATCGAACCCGGGATCTTCCGATTGCCGGTCAGATATGATAACCACTACACCACAGGCCTCACCCAAACAAATGTCGTAATTCCTCTACATACGGGCAGAAACCAATGCCCCAAAGGGGCACCCCTCGCATGCCGTAACATTATATACATTATAACTGCAAACACGCAGTATAATTAACGTAAAGAACGACGCTTTGTGGGTACCTCATTTTTTCATTTGTTTCGTTCTTTCGCTCTCATCTTGCGCGGATAATTCTCCTATACAAAGCGTCGTTCTTTACGTTAATTATACTGCGTGTTTGCAGTTATAATGTATATAATGTTACGGCATGCGGGAGGTGCCCCTTTGGGGCATTGGTTTCTGCGCGTATGTAGAGGAATTACGACATTTGTTTGGGTGAGGCCTGTGGTGTAGTGGTTATCATATCTGACCGGCAATCGGAAGATCCCGGGTTCGATTCCCGGGTGGGTACCTCATTTTTTCATTTGTTTCGTTCTTTCGCTCTCATCTTGCGCGGATATCTCCTATACAAGCGTCGTTCTTTACGATATATATATATATATATATATATTTTTTTTTTTTTAGTTCAGGAAGAACCGATTCGCCTCTATTTAAAGGGCATATCTCAGCGGAAAAACAAAGAAAAAGTGAGAGGAAAGACAGAGGAAAAAGAAAGGGTGGAGGGGACAGTCGAAGTGGAAAAAGACCAAGGATGACAAGGACTGCAGGGTCGAGCCCCATCATCCTTGGGTGCTAGGGCCGGGAGGGCGCACGTGAAACCTCCAGGAACAAGTACGTACAAACGAGCACAAAGAGCACTCAAGAGCACGAACTTAGAACCCCCTTGCGGGGATATATATAATAATATATATATATATATATATATATATAAGTTTAAATAAACATACTCCTTCAATTAGGAATTGGTTTTATTAAAATTAAAAATTATACCCAACATTTACAGATTTATGGTAACTAGGAAACTTACTTCATCTCCCAGTAGTTCTTCCACTTTACTTAAAATGAAGTTTTGCGAAGGACTGAAAAATCGTTCTTCCTTCCCTTCTGTATTTATACCACTAAGTTGGTAGTCAATGTTATAAGCAAGTTCCGAAGGAGGATGGATTCTCCTCTTCACCCAAGCTATCAATAATGGGTCGTCCTGTTTGACGGGGCTTGACAATATTTTGTCTAAATAAACTGAAATTAAAGTTTAATATGCATTAAACGTCAGAAAAAAACTTCATCAGTTAAGTAGTTAATTTGTAAAATGACAACATCTAACAACAAAAAAATTCATTACTTAGTGTACACGTTGTGTCGTAAATGTTTTGCTATACTGTATACTGTATATAACAAGAAATGAAATTCGTGTAAGATTGTCCTACATAAAAATAATTGCTTGACAATTATTTTTACGATTTCAAAGTAATGCGCGTATGTATATATATTTAATAGAAATCTGTATTAAATATTTGATTAAGGTTCTTATTAATTTAAAACAAATTTCTTATATTTATTAGATTTTTTATAAAAGGTCAGTTTTCTGGTACATAATACTTAATTATTTAAAAATATCTAAGTCCTCAATCGAATTTCATACTTCGTTTCGTTTTCTATATTTGAAAGAAAACAATGAAATTTGAAGGAACGGCTCCATTTTAAATCTGTTACTTTATATAACACACGAGTGTATATATATATATATATATATATATATAATGGTAAAAGAAAAAACCCCAAATTTAAAAGAATTAAATTAAAATGCAACTGCACAATTAGGAATTTTAATTCTTTTAAATTTTCTTTTGGGGGATTTTACTCTTCTGTTGAATTTTGACGGTTATTATGTTCTCTAAATATATACACACACACTGTATATTACTTAAAATGTGGCTGAATACACAAAATAACAATATTTTTTAGTCGTTCACGCTCTCCTGAAGTTCCTGAGTCAAAATTGAAAGTCAACATCATAAGTCAGAAATATGTAGTCTCAGTGATCACACTCAACTCATAATTGGGCTTCTTAAAATCATGTAATGTCAGATCATCGCAAATTAACTCTATAGTTGAGTGCAGACATATGAATAAAAAGGTACGTTTTTGTAGTCGCCTGTTCGAATACTACGTCCATGTTGATACGAACGTCAGTGAAAATAACTTGTTTAGCAAATGTAATAGTCGTGAATCATAATATTTCACCCTTCATTTTTAATTCATTTGTTTGGTTGTTATATGATCGGTTGTTGCCCAAGATCGATCTGATAGTGCGATTAAATTTACAGTAAAATGAACGTCCATATATTCAGGGATCAAATCTCAACACTATCTGAAGCATGTACAATAGGGTGGCCCACTTTTCAATTTTTTTTGAAAAGTATAGGTGATCGTGGTTTTTCCCATTATTTGGCACTATACTAGCACATTGGTACCATTTTTACAAAAATTGATCAATATTTAGGGGTCTCGCATCGACCTTGAAATTACTAGTTTTTTTAAAAAAATGCGTACTTTTTAACTTTTTACTGAATCAAGATAAATCATTAAGTAGCGATGTTTTCTGAATCCTCTTAATGAGAGAAGTCGTTTGGTGTGCCTGCCAATGTCATACGACTAACGGTTTAAAGGTTGTGCCTGTATACAGGTAATACCAATGTGCTAGTATAGTGCCAAATAATGGGAAAAACCACGATCACCTATACTTTTCAAAAAAATGAGTCACCATACCCTGGCGGAATGTATAATGTATATAGGTAATTAGAAAATGCACTATGCCTGTGCCAGGTACCTAACCTATTTCTTTTTTTGCAGATCATAACATTTTGAAATTCTGTCTGAGTTCCTCATCCTTTGTCATGGACAAATCGATGGCAACCATAACTGGAAGAACTCTTGAAGCTACAAATAGAGAGTCATCAAAAGGAAAGGCGAAAATAACATCGCTACCTTCTCTAAGATCGGCCTCGGAAATTTTTTTAGTTGGCCAACCGTCGTCCTCCATCAGTAGTAGCAAATTGCCAACAACACGGCAGGTTTTGCAATACTTCTTCAGTGTTATCCAGTACACTGCTAACAGGAAAGACGCATTCAAAGAAACCGTAAACAAAGTCTTAAAGTTTTGGAACATGGCCCGCATTAAAACAATCACAAAGCTCAACTGCGAACGGAAGCTAGAGGCATTGTGGAAAGAGTGGCACTTACTCCAAAAGAGCAGAAAACGAGAAACTGACGCCGGATGAAAACGGCAGAAGTTTTCGGACAGTGTGGACAAGCTGTGGGATATCGGAGCATCTGACGCTGTCGAAGATATAAAGAAGAATCGACTGCTGTCCGACAAGGACAAGAAAGAAGACATTGACTTCTACCTCGATCAACGTGGTCCTCGGGTGGCAACAATGAGCGGGAACGATAAAGTTTTCGCTGTAAAAAGAAAGCTACAGGAAGGAAGAAAACGTCCTCGCCAGGAGCCGCAAACCTCAAAGTGTGCATACGAAACAGGAGATGAGGCCATGGAGAATGATGATACTGGCATGTCAGGAGAGTAGAGTCGGAGACAGAACTAGCGTTCCCCCTGCCGAAAGAGCCAAGTGTGTCTGTCAATCTTCCTCGCCGCATCCTTAATGCACCTGCTGTCATGGAAGTGGCTGATCGTTTCCGCATGTCCAATAATCAGGTGCGTATTGTGTATACTATACACCAGTGATGCACAAACCCTGGCCCGCGGGCCAAATGTGGCCCCCACGGGTCTTTCCAATTAACATTTTTCACATGAAAAGGGTAGCTACCCAAAGAAAAATCTGAAATATTACCCCTGGTTATAAAAATGCATATTTATAAAAAATAGAATATCTATATATCTGGCCCCTACATATAAAACAGATGGTTGGTTTGGCCCTCACATCAAAAAAGTTTGTGCACCACTGCAGTATACACAATACGCACCTGATTATTGGACATGCGGAAACGATCAGCCACTTCCATGACAGCAGGTGCATTAAGGATGCGGCGAGGAAGATTGACAGACACACTTGGCCCTTTCGGCAGGGGGAACGCTAGTTCTGTCTCCGACTCTCCTGACATGCCAGTATCATCATTCTCCATGGCCTCATCTCCGGTTTCGTATGCACACTTTGAGGTTTGCGGCTCCTGGCGAGGACGTTTTCTTCCTTCCCGTAGCTTTCTTTTTACAGCGAAAACTTTATCGTTCCCGCTCATCGTTGCCACCCGAGGACCACGTTGATCGAGGTAGAAGTCAATGTCTTCTTTCTTGTCCTTGTCGGACAGCAGTCGATTCTTCTTTATATCTTCGACAGCGTCAGATGCTCCGATATCCCACAGCTTGTCGACACTGTCCGAAAACTTCTGCCGTTTTCCTCCGGCGTCAGTTTCTCGTTTTCTGCTCTTTTGGAGTAAGTGCCACTCTTTCCACAATGCCTCTAGCTTCCGTTCGCAGTTGAGCTTTGTGATTGTTTTAATGCGGGCCATGTTCCAAAACTTTAAGAAGTTGTTTACGGTTTCTTTGAATGCGTCTTTCCTGTTAGCAGTGCACTGGATAACACTGAAGAAGTATTGCAAAACCTGCCGTGTTGTTGGCAATTTGCTACCACTGATGGAGGACGACGGTTGACCAACTAAAGAAATTTCCGAGGCCGATCTTAGAGAAGGTAGCGATGTTATTTTCGCCTTTCCTTTTGATGACTCTCTATTTGTAGCTTCAAGAGTTCTTCCAGTTATGGTTGCCATCGATTTGTCCATGACAAAGGATGAGGAACTCAGACAGAATTTCAAAATGTTATGATCTGCAAAAAAAAATAGGTTAGGTACCTGGCACAGGCATAGTGCATTTTCTAATTACCTATATACATTATACATTCCGCCAGGGTATGGTGACTCATTTTTTTGAAAAGTATAGGTGATCGTGGTTTTTCCCATTATTTGGCACTATACTAGCACATTGGTATTACCTGTATACAGGCACAACCTTTAAACCGTTAGTCGTATGACATTGGCAGGCACACCAAACGACTTCTCTCATTAAGAGGATTCAGAAAACATCCCTACTTAATGATTTATCGTGATTCAGTAAAAAGTTAAAAAGTACGCATTTAAAAAAAAAAAAGTAATTTCAAGGTCGATGCGAGACCCCTAAATATTGATCAATTTTTGTAAAAATGGTACCAATGTGCTAGTATAGTGCCAAATAATGGGAAAAAACACGATCACCTATACTTTTCAAAAAAAATTGAAAAGTGGGCCACCCTAAATTGTACAATTGTACATTATGTAATTATGCTTCAAAACCTCTGGTATGGAGGGCTACACGCGCTCTGGTGAAGCGCTAAACATGTTTCTGAATCATTTTGCAAGTAATAGAACTGGCTGAAAAGACTTATGAAAGACTGATGAAATGAAATACTTATGTTGAAATATGTTTCGAAGCCAATGCAAGGTACAGAGCTTGTATTGTAATGATTTGCAGTGATGTTCGAGGGGATGACAGTGAAGAAAGACAAATTTCAAAGATCTAATGAGGGTTTGAACGACGGTTCAGGATCGACCTGCGGTCGACCCTTCTGCAGCATCTCGTCTCATTTGCGAGATTTGGTGAAGAAGGGAATTGCTTTCTGATCTCCTCCTGCCCTCGTAGCCAGCCAAGCATGGCTGGTCAGGATCTTTGCACAGGAATGTGTCATGCTGGTTCTTGAAATTATTCAGGTTGGTGTGCTGGAGGTTCCTCACTTCTATGGGCAGGACATTAATTAAAAAGCTTTGGGTCTCGTATTTTCCATTCTCGTTTTCGTGGTCCCCTTTCCCACCGCAGCTGGAACAACACAAAATTTGCGTCTTCTCTTATTCCAGTGTGTTTCTATTTCGTTTCTGAGGTTGGGGACAAAGCCCTCGAGCATTTTCCATATGTATATTATTGCCTACTGCTCGACTCTTCTTTCCAGGGAGTAGAGTTTCAGGGATTGTATTCGAGAGCAGTAGTATTCACCTTTTGTTTCCTCTATCTTAGACGTAAAAGTCCTTTGTATGGCTTCTATGTTCGCAAAATCTCGTCTTCTGTATGGGCTTGTGAGTACTGAGCAATACTTAATTATCGGTGGGACTAGACTCTTCCATAATTTGAACGTGATGTTTGCTTTTCTGCTGCGGAAGCTCCTCCAGATGATTCCCATTATTTTTCTAGCTGTTGTAATTCCAATGTTATAGTGCTCTCTTAATTCTGCATCCGACGACATTATTACTCCAAGATCGCTGACTTGTAGGTTTGGTGTTATCTGTGTGGCTTGAAGAGTTTTATACCCTTTATTCTGTAGCACCTTGTTATTACCATATCTTAGAAGTTGGAATTTTTCTTCGTTGAACTTCATATTGTCTTCTGCCCACTTGAATAATGTTTCAATGTCATTTTGTAATTTTCTTATGTCACCTTCGTTCAATATTTCCTTGCATATATTTTTGTCATCTGCGAAACATGATACAGTACTGTCATTAATATCTGCATCAATGTCTGCAATCATTATTATGAACAGCAAAGGTGCTAATACTGTACCTTGTGGGACAGAACTTATGACTTCTGAAACTTCCGATTTAACTTCATTTACTACCACTCTTTGTATTCTTTGAGTCAGACAATTGAATATCCATCTTCCTAGTTTTCTAATAATTCCTGTACTCTTAAGTTTGTGTGCTATAATTCCATGGTCACATTTATCAAAGATATTAGCAAGGTCAGTACTATATATTACAGCTACGTTTTGTCCTCGACACAGTGACACAGTTTCCAATATTTTCTCCTGGAGGTCTAATAGCTGTGATAGGCATGCTCTTCTAACCCTGAAGGCTGAAGCCATGTTGATTTGGGTTGTATAAATTTTTTTCTTGTAGGAAGTAAGTAGTTTTGCCTCTAATTATACGTTCAAAGCACTTCATAATGTGGGAGGTGAGAACCACCGGCCGATAATTCTTAGGTATTGCTCTGTTACCACCTTTAAATAGGTGGGGGCAATGTTCGCATTCTTTAATGGAAGTAGAATTTGTCATGTGTCGAGTGATTTTCTTCATAGTAAGTATAGCGGCTTGGCAGTACTCTCTTTACATTTCTTCAGAAACATGGCACTGCATGTGATATGTGATAACGCCTTAATTACATCTCTTTCCGAGAACTCTAAGTATATTAATAGGTTCGTGCCCGAACTTGTTCTTGGCTGATTTGTGTCAATGTCGAAAAATTCATCTGGGTTTTTTACTTTCTTCTCGGCCTTAGGGGTGCTAAACACAATTAAACTTGTTCCTTAAGTAGTTTGCTAATTTTTTCTGGGTCATTTGTGTATTCGGCCCCCACCCCCGTCTATCACGGGACCAATACTCTTTTTACACTGCATTTTTCTTTTCGCAAACGTGTAGAGGTATTTTGGGTTATTTTTTGTTTCCTGCTACCTTGTTTTCCTCGTTTGTCTTATGGATAAATGTTTGTTTTAGGTCCACTTCTATTTCGCATAGTTTTTTCTAGTTTGAGTCTCCTTGCTTCAATTCTGCACCTGTGGAGATTTTTAATGGTTTGTTTCCGTTGTCTAAATAGTCCTGATTTTTCTCTCGAGCTTGCTAGGTTTTCTTTTTTGTCTCTCCGGTACATATTTCAGTAATATAGGTTTGGTTTCAGTTTCTATTATACATAGCATTTCTTCTGGAGTATTCTCGTGAAGTAGCAACTCCCAATTTACTTTCCTTAAATCTTTATTTACATTTTCCCAATCTACTTTCTTTAAATTTATATTGAAACCTTCAAATATTCCTTCTGACTGTCTGCGATGCGTTTTTGGACCTCTGGTTGCTAACTTTAATCGCATTAGGTTATGATCGGAGAAATTTGTGTGCGTAATATTTTTATTTATTATTTTCTTAAGTCTTAATTAAATCTAAAATGTTCTCTTGTCTAGTGGCTTCACAGATTTCCTGGGTAAGGGCATAATGTTCCATAACATCTAATAGTATTAATGCCTGAGTTCTATAATTTTTTGTAATGTTACCATGAAACTTCTCAACATATATAGCTTCATCAATTTTCTTCCATGTCATGAATAGCAAATTAAAATCCCCACAAATTAAAATATTTGTTGCTGGATTTTCAAGTAATTTTAACATATTTTCTATTTCATTTGTAACGAATTGGAATTAACTTTTTGTGGTGCATGGTGGTCTGTAGACGTTCATAATGGTTAGGTTCAGTTCTTTTACTTCTAAAATAATAATTTCGACTGTGCTGTAAAATAAAATAAAAATTTCAGGCGAATTTAAAAAAATTTATTAAGTTTGTTTAAAGCGAATGAACAAAATTAAGTTTAAAATGTTACTCGCAATTCGAATGGTTAGTTCAATAGTGATCTGTAGTAACTAAAAAATGAGACTGAGAAAATAAATTATAAATGTTTTGAGCGCAGTCTTTTATAGCAGGATTTCTTTTTATCTTATGATTTTGATTCAAAATCATAAGATAAGAAAAATTCCTGCGTAAAACAATGCACAGAAAACCGTTATAATTGATTTTCTTAAAATCTCATTTTCTAAGTTACATCACTATTGAACTAACCCTTCAAATTAATTACCATATATGCGACTTACAGCATTAGATTTCATTATTAAATTAATGAACTTCATATATGATACTTTTCAAGTAATTGGCTCATTCTTATTCTATACTATATTCAGTACTTACATTCTTCATTGGAAGCAAACAGAGCCTTGTTAGAATTGAAAATGAAATTGAAAGCACACAAGAAAACTGCCGTCCCTACGATGAACGAAGCTCTGTTCCTGTAGAAAAAGGATGGATCATTTAACAGTTTTTCTTATCCAGGAGAGGAATGACTGACTATAAACAATGTCAATTTTTATTATGTCGACGTTCGATCTTATGCATGTCGACATTATTCCAAATACATACATCTGAGATTTCAAATATAAATGAAAAGTATAACGTCAACGTAAATTGAAGAGATTGCATAAAATCGATCTACTATTTTATTTTTATTAATATATTGAAGATAAATAATAATTCAATTTTTTTTTCAAATTCAAACTTTACTCAGAAAAGGATACAAGTGACAGAGTTTTACAATTTTTAGATATTTCTTATGACATTAATATATTCCCAGTACTCTCATCTGAATATGCCCTTGGAAGCATGGAAGCTTTTTAGGCAAAATTAATGGCATTTACCTATTTATTACATAAAACTAGTGAAAGTAGCAAGTAATAGTAATAGAGACAAAAAAATAAATAATAATAGCAATAATAATAATAATAAATACAATATAAAGTTTACAAATGTTACATAATTTCAAATTAAATGATTTATCGTATATTGAGTAGAAAATAAGTGCTGCTTAATAAAAAAAAATGTAGAAAAAGAATAGCTTACGAATTTAAAGGTGCTTAATGAAATTTTCATAGAATATTTTAAATAGTTGATTACAAAATTTATTACTATGATAAGAATGGCAGTAGTGAACTTATACATCAGTAGTTTACATATTAACTCATTGCACTCGAGCAAAAATTACAGCAGTTGATTTAAATCTCTGGTATAACATTAAATTCCCATAAGCCTTGATGAAATATCTAAAACACTTTTGGAAATATGTGCTAAGTTGTATTAACTTTTTATCCTGTCATACTCTAGTGGTCAGCGTCCTCACCTCGTAATTAATAGGTGCTGGATTTGAATCCGGGTGAGGATATTTCTCCATTATGCAAAATCATCCGTGTTTATGCTTGATATTTTATACTGTACAGTGGCGTTCATAAGTATTCGTACAAATAAATATTTCAGCTATATTCGTCCTTATCTTTTGTACCATGCAAAAATAGTTATGAAAAGTTTACCGTTCGTTTGGAAAATTTTAACAAACAAAAATTAGTTCAACTCAAACATATGATGTAAAACTTCACAGAATTTGAAGAATGCAAAAGTTTTCGTACATTTATTTACAAAATTATTTAATATTTTGTGTGCCCACCTTAGGCTTAAATATTTTTAAATTTTTATCAGTAGCTGGCTGTTTATTGATGAGAGACTGTTGCTGTTGACAATTCTGAATTCTAGGATTTTCTCTGTGAATTTTCATGGAACACGGATGACTGTCCAAACTAAGCAATGGGTCGTCGTGATAAAGAGCTGTTATTGCTGCACGCGAGTCTGGAAAGAGTTATATGAAGATAGGAGAACTTCGAATTCCATTTACGATGGTTGCTGCAGTTATAAAGAAATGAAAAGGTTTTGGAACAATCAAAACTCTATCAAGGTGTGGACGACCTTGCAAGATTTCAGAATGTACAGTTAAACAGATTGAAAAATTGGCTGCTGCGAATCCACAAGTGATATGTACGTCCTATTTGCCAAACATTAAGACTGTCTAAGATCGATGTCCATCGCTCTACTGTATGTCGTAAGTTGAAAAGAATGGTCTACGTGGAAGAGTTGCACTAAGAAAATCTCTACTACAAAAAGCGCACAAAGAAGGGCGTTTAAAGTAGTCAAGGATCATCAAAATGATCCATTTGCATTAACGAATAAAATTCTCTGGACAGACGAGACCAAAACTGAATCATTCAAGAACAACGAGCAACGGTAGGTTTGGCGAAAATCAAATACTGCATTCGATGAAAAACCGTCCTTCCTACGTTTAAACATGGTGTTGGTAGTTTGTTTCTTTGGGGGATTCTTTGGTGCTTCTGGTCCAGGAAAGCTTGTCATCAATTGAAACTTGAATTCGAAGAAGTATGAGGAAATTATAGAAGAAAATGTATTGCCTTCAGTTCGGGAGTTGCGAATGGGTCGCAACTGAGTACTACAACAAGATAATGATCCAAAACATAAAAGTAAGATCACCACGAAATGGTTTCAACAAAAGAATTCCAAGTTTCTCGAGTGGTGCGGTCAAAGCTCAGATCTCAGTTTAATCGAGAATTTATGGTTTGATTTGAGAAAAGCTGTCCGCATGAGGAATCCTTCGAATCTAAATGAATTGCAACAATTTTCTTTCGAAGAATAAGCTAGAATTTCTACTGAGAGACGTCGAAACCTTGTAGAAAAATATCCAAAACGAATCAGTGAAGTCATTCAAGCAAATGATGGACGCGCAAAGTATTAAATAATTTTGTAAGGAAATGCACGAAAACTTTTGTCTTTCAACTTTTTTTATTTTCTTCAAATGCTTTGATATTTTACATTTTATGTTGGAGTTAAACTAATTTTTTTATTTGTTAAAATTTTCCAAATGAACGGTAAACTTTTCTTAGCTATCCTATGCATGGTACAAAATATAAGGACAAATATAGTTGAAATATTTCTCTGGACGAATGTAATTGAAATATTTCTCTGTACGAATACTTATGAACGCCGATTGTATAAAATATCAAGCATAAACACGGATGATTTTGCAGAAAGCAGAAATACCCTTACCAGGATTCAAATTCAGCACCTCTTGATTAAGAGATGAGGACGCTGACCACTAGAGTACGACAGGATAAAAATTAATACAACTTGGCACATATTTCCAAAAGTGTTTTAGATATTCCATCAAGGCCTGAGTTTGAGTTACACTCAAAGACTAACCATAGTTATGAACATGCAACGAAGTACTATTGGGGTACTGCCCTCATTGGAAGCTAATGATGTCCGTGCGCAGTGTTTCTTGGAAAAATAATTGGTTACGATCTTACATGACTCACAAGAGAATAACAAAAGAAACAGAAAATCAGTGCCTACTTTCAATTCGTAAGGCCATTTATGCACGTGCTACATTTCAAAGTCTGCGGTGTGGGATACAATTTATCCGTGGCTACGTATCCTTTGCCCAGCAATAGCTTAAAAAAAAAAAAATCTACTTACAACACTGACTTTCAAATTTTCCTTGATGGTTATCGGTCTTCTATGCAATTCGAATTTTGAATTTAACGGGATGAGCTTAAACTTATCAATAATTAATTAGAAAATTTAAGTTCTGACAACGACTTTTGGTCCCGAAAACGACTCATGCGGTTGACTGGTTATTTGGCTGACAACGAAAAACAACCCAGGAAAACCATGGTTAAGTAATGTAAAAACCCATTTTTGGTGGGGAAAGGAGCAGTGGCGTACTAAGGGGGGTGCGAGTGGGGCAGTCCGCCCTGGGTGACAGCCAGGAGGGGGGTGCCATCGGGAGAGTTGAAATACCAGTAAAAGTTTTCAAACCAAATGAAAAATTCGCCAAAGTAAGAAAAAAATAAAAAAATGTTCAAACTATTACAACAGCTTAATGTTAATTTCCACTATAAAATAAATTTTTATTTTTATTGGCAATACAAAATTTACAAACGAAAAATTAAATATTTGCTAAAAATTACATCGAAAGGCGAACATTTGTTGACGTTTTAGTCATCAGTTTGTTGAGCATAGCCAGCTGGCTGCAACTGACATTCCAAGTCTTGTTCACTTGACACTGTGACTCCACATACATGAGGTATGTTTCATTAAAGAATTATGATAAAGCATAAAGTGCTGGTGTTTATAACAATATCATGGCACTTATACCAGTGTCCAGTAATTTTTGACAATGTGGTATCATAGTGATGTTTAAGTGTTTATAAATGATAATTAATGATAATTAATAATGATAATAATAATGATAATTAATTGTCTCTGCTTGTCTGGGTTGATAATCTGATAACTCAATGGGTATCTGGAGTTTATTGTGAAATGGGATTTTTGTGAATCTTTGCCAAGCTTGTCACTGTGTTTGAGATTCTTTTAGACTGTCTGTGTGTCTATTGCTTCATGTGAAAGAAGTTTTTCTAAATTGAAATTGATAAAAAATTTCTTTCGCTCGTCCATGAGTCAGACAAGACTGACAAATCTGGCTTTACTTTCAATTGAACATGAATATGCAAAGAAGGTGAATTTTGATGTGGTCATTGATCAGTTTGCAGAAATTAAGTCTCGAAAGCAGAGACTGTGAATCCTCTCTAGGCTGAGCCTCAGCTTATTCTTCAAAGGTAAATATTCTTCAAAGGCAAATAGAGAGGATTCACGCTCAGCCGCTGAGCGTTGAGACTGAATGTCCTGGTTTTGTTTGTATAAAATAAAATGCAGTATTACCTGTTCACTGCAGGACATTAAAAATTCATTTTTCTTATTTCCAATTTGCTTATGATAGTACTGTACTGTTTAAAAATCTACTTGCAAACATAATATATTTTTCTGTCTGCTTAAATTTTAAAATTATTTATGGGGGGTGCCAAAGGAAGGATCCGCCCCGGGTGCCAAATACTTTAGGTACGCCCCTGGAAAGGAGTTCGAAATTATACTGCTGATAGTGTGAATATAAAGAAATATGGGATCACCTGAAGATCAGGACCCCCATGTATTCTTGTTTTCTGATTTACAGTACCAAATATAATAATAAATTAAATTGAATGCCCAGTTAGGTCAACTGTACGCTAGGGCGGATCGAAAATGAGGTTTTTAAACTTCTTTTCGAAATTCAAATATGGCTAGTGCGGGAAATATGTGGGTGCTATAAATAATGACTGTGCATAAATATTAGTCCTGCGAAATTATATCTTCAGGTGCCACAAAGCCGTCGAAAAAAGTGAAATATAATGATTTTCTTATATTCTGCATTAGTACAATAACTGAAACTTACTTGTTATTATTATATATTAAGTGTTCCAATTACCAAAATAGTTACTGAATTACGCAGCTCTTAGTTTATTTAGATCAATGTTCTTTTGATTAATGATCTAAATAATCCAGAACTCACCACGAGGAGGTGGCTGCGTGTCGAGCTCCACCCATGCCCTCCCAACCACCCATCCTTGCGCATGTTTTTTTCTATTAACGTTTTATTTAAACTTTATATTCAGCTTTACTTTCGAATGATGGCATTTTTTTACGTGACTGAAGTGTTGATCTTATGAAGCCATCTCGCGCGTTCAATCCAAATACTTTTGATGATGCTTCAGTCACTATTTTAACCATTCTTTCTACTACTTGTTTATGACAAGGGAATTTTCGAATGGAGGGGTACTCTTGTTTTCTATGAATTCTTCAATCTCATTTTCTGCCAGGTGTCTTGTCACAGGTGGTTCAGTGACAATGCATTTTTGCCAATTAATTAAATTAGTATAATCAGTAGCTTCAAATTGAATAACAGGTACTGTGAAACGCCTCACAACTTTTTCCTTGTTTGTTTGCCTTGCTTTCTTTATTCGCCTCCACGCTAATTCTCTTATGGCGCTGCGGTCATCATGAATCATTGATGCTAGAATATTTTCTGGATTTGCAAAAAAATGCATTTCTTTGTATGACAGGGTTTACAATATCCTTTACTTCGTCATTCAGTGTTCTTGTTAGTTCAATAGTTTTGAAAACATGTTTTGAGCCATTGACAAAAGACGTACTTTGCTTAATAGAAAACCACATTGGGATGTAGACCTTCATTATAAAAGAAGCAATGTTCATGAGGTTCTCAGATGGACTTACAGTTGAAACGTATAGACGAAGCAAACGATTTGCTGTAGTCAGCCATCGTGAATGTGCCATTTTGCCTGGACTACGATGAGCAAGATCTGGAGAGCAATATCCCTTTGTTATGGCCTGATGAATATCAATTAGATATTTTTGGTCGGTGCTAAGATCTTCACAGTCTACAGTTGGTTCCTCAGCATCAATCCTTTCAAACTCGACAATAGGAAGACTCTCACAGTTCTCTAATTCCCTGCCAATAGGACCGGTGAATCCGCGGGGGCCAGATGTTTTTCCATCCAGCTTTGCAACTAATGGCGTAATGGCAATTCATTGGCATGGAGCTGGCACACTAAATGTTGAACTGGCTTCTTCAGCTTCAATTCTATAAGCCTTATAACGCCTCCCTTTTCTCCAGTGTTGACTGCTGCACCATCGCATCCAATGGCAACAAGGTTTTCCAGGTTCATGTCATTATTTCCAATATACTCAAACATTCCTTTACATATTTCTTCAGCTGATCCAGAATTCACAGAATAATGGCCCAAATAATCTGAACCAGGTTCTCTCACTAAAGTGATATGTTCTTCTGTTACCTTCTTCTGATATACTTTGGACTCTTTTTTTTCTTGGAAGAGTGTAGAATCTTTTCGACCATCAAAATAGATTCCTCTGATTGGGACCTGATTTTGATCTTTCATAATTTCTGATCTCTTCTTTTGTCTTTCTCTTCTGATTTTACTCCTATCCACTACTTCAGATGTATTGTCAATAGAAACTTCTCCAATATCTTGCAATACTGCACTAACAATGAATGCTGCAGCTCGATCTGAAACTGCAGTCCTGTCACAAGCAGTAGCCACTGAAGGTAGATTTGTAGTTTTCCTTTTTTTGAATAATTGTTCTTCAGGTTGTTCGAGCTTTCTCTTCGAGCTAAATGGCTCTGGAAATGTATCGTCTGATATTTCGCCAGATTCACTTTCACTATTTGATGTCGATGATGATAATTCAACATTTGTATCCTGCAATTTCTCCTGTGAAGATTCTTTGGTGAGCCTCACAGCTTCTTTTTGCTTTCTTAGCAACGTAGATGCTTTTTTCTTTGAGAGTGTAATATCTACTATATCAATAAACAGTTTTCTTTCACTCCTTTGATCTAAGAGGAACGTCACTTCTTCCTTGGAACCGTTTTTTTCTTTTGGACAAGAACATTGTGTTAGTACTTTGCACTTGCACGCTGCAATGTCAAAAAGTTTCGTGTGTGCTTCTTTTTGAACATATCAATCTTTGCTTTGTAAGCTTCAGAATTTTTCTGCTTTGGTATGACTTCATAATGACACGATACTTTTCGTGGTAGCTTCTGAACATTGTTTCAATTCGCCTGTCTGACAGAATTGGGACGGAAGCACTTTCCCACATTGTTTTCAATTTATCAACAACTTGTTCTAATATTTGAGATATTGAAGGATCTTTATTAGTATTCTGTTTCAAATCGTTTCTTACAACAAGTAATATTTAAAAAACTCCTTCGTATGTAGGAAGATTCCTGTGCCACAAATCTTCCCCCATACCAAACATGGGCACTCAGTTGAGGCCCTGGTTGATTTTGCACAAACTCGAGACATTTTGAAAGTATACAAATCTGAAAAAGAAAGAGCTAATATCAATTATACGTTAATTTCAGTTAATAGTACATGGCAAACTTAGGGCAACACAATACAGAAATGCAAAATATATAAGAAATATAGTTTAGACTATCTGAGTAACGCCAACAACAGAACACCCACCTGCTACGAGAGCGACAGCTACACTGAACCGAGGTACTCACGTGACAGCTGAGTGAGCTGACTATAGAAAACTGTTTTTAGAGAATAGAAACTTTTTTTAAAGGTTTGACTGAGCTATTTTATACAAGTGTGAATAAATTCTTGTCTATTGTGCATCGTGGACTCTTCTGTAATTATTGGTTAAAATCTGCTTTTTTTCAATTTTTTTCAATATTGAAGGTCATTGTGGCACCTGAAGATATTAATGTTATGATTTTAAATTTATACCAGCTTATTTCCTCACTACTCCACACATTTTCCACACTAGCCAATTTGAAAATTCGAAAGATGAGTTTTTCACTCCGCCCTACTGTACGCCCTTGACGATTGGTTAGGTTAAGTCGTGATATTTTCACTAGTTTTAACGAAGATATCCATTTGGTAATTGAGGCTGGGGGCCCTGATCTTCAGGTGATCCGAAATATGAGCTAAAATTATTAATTTGTATATCATTGGCGTAACTAGGCATTCGCATTATACGCACGTGTGTATAGTTTAAAAGAAAATCCTTTTCATTTATATTATTGTGCTGAGAATCTCTGTATTTCGATTCTCCCACTTTATACGAACATACATATGTGTTTATACATACAACTTTAGTAAGCAAAACATTCTCACAGTAAATGTTGGTGCGTACCTTATCCCAAGACAAAACTCGTGTCACTAGTTGTTATTACAACATTATGAGTAATATGTGAGAATTGATTTCTTTTACAGTATATCCATTCACAGCTGTGCATTAATAGTAATATGTGAGAACGTAAAATATTACAATTAACTTTGATTTGCATATTGATATTAATTATTGTATATTGCTTTTTATACAACTGATAACTGCACAATACCTAAAACTGTACTCGACTCGTCTTTTAATATTTATTTGAGATTTATTGTTCAAATTTCAAATTAAACTGATTTATGACCTCGTGCGTGCATCCCAGCAAGCCCAAACACTATTCAGCCTCCTCTGAAAACACAACAAGACGCAGCCTTTTACGATACCATGTGAACTACTGCCAGTGACTTTCTAGCAGCGTCGACGTAGCTCCCAAGGATTTCCGAATAACACGATGACAGATACAGCGCTCGAACACTCCAGCCTCTGACTCCAAGGAATACTGGAGGATGGACAGATTGACTGATGACATGTGGCAAGGCATAAAGGAAAAATACATGCCTCTGCTTTCATCTCCCGCAACAGCAGTCACAGAACTGAACACTTGGAGACACTACGTAGACCCTACCAACGCTCAGATGCCCCCCACTCGACAGGATAGTGTCGTTGCCACGGCTGGACTCTATTTCAACATCCATGCCATCTTCCACACACTGCTGACCATGCCAGTCTCTACTGCCATGGCTGAGCACTAATTTAGTGCTCTCCACCAATCGAAGACGTATCTACGTGGCCAGGTGACTGGCCAACGACTGACTAGCCTCACCCTTCATGTTCACCAGGATATTAGTGTCAACATCAGTACCGTCCTTAAGGAACCTGACGTAATAGGACTCCGTCACATTGCATTCGTCTTTCATTAAATCAAATCAATGATTTATTTCAATCATTAGTCTAGTATTTTGTTTCATTCATTTATGTATTGCTTTGTATACTTATTCATGTGTTTATTTATTTATTTATCTATTTATTTTATTATTTATTCATTTGTTTATAAATAAATAATCTTAATACACTTTCTTGCGACATTTGATTTATTTTCGATTTTCACGACCTCGTGCGTATAGTTTTTGAATGTCTGGCTACGCCCACGTGTATATGACAAATTTGAAAGATAAAACTGTCATTAACATGCTACTTTTACAACTTAATTCTAACCAATGTTAAATACGAGTATCTGGATCCCATTTCATAAGGAATAATGTGGGTGTGGATAATGGTGTTAATCCCTTTACCTGAACAGCTATCGTTATTTTGACCTTATGCCATCTAACTGATATAAATATAAACAATTATACTAAAATTTACAAAAAATGAATGCCACTTTTAGGGTAACTATTACTACTAACTAATAACTAACCTAAATACCTAACTAATATTTCTAATACTAATTTATTTAAAAGTAATTTTAGTTTGTGATTGCAGTTAAACGGGGTGTACTTTGCTGCTATAGATTACTTCACACGAATATATATATATATATATATATATATATATATTTTGCTCCCATATGGAAAATCCAAAATACTTCTATAGCTATGCAAAAAGGAAAACAAAAACGCGCGCCGCTATTGGGCCCTTAAGGACGGGAAATAATGAACTAACCGACGATCCAAAAGAAATATCTGATACATTGAGAGCTCAATATGAATCAGTTTTCAGTACCCCAAAAAGTGACAAAGCGATACCTGACATAAATGCATTCTTTGAAGAGGAATTGCAAGGAGAGTATATAACAGACTTTGAGTTTACACCAGAAGATGTAGCGAGAGCTATAGAACAAATGAAACTACATTCAGCTGCAGGTCCGGACAATTGGAACGCATTATTGATTACAAACTGTAAAAATGAAATAGCTACACCTTTATACTGGATATGGAGAAGATCCCTAGACACTGGGGAAATACCCAGCTTCTTGAAAAAAGCAAACATTGTCCCTATATATAAAGGAGGGACAGATCTCAAGCAAAGAACTATAGACCATTGTCATTGACGTCCCACCTCACCAAAGTATTTGAAAGAATAGTTAGACAGAAAATTTATGATTTCCTGGAGACACGGGAAAGATTCAACGAAAATCAGCATGGATTCCGATCAGGTAGATCATGCCTATCATAACTAATAGAGCACTACAACAATATCCTAGATGCATTGGAAGGCAATGACAACTACGATGTTATATACACAGATTTTGCTAAAGCTTTCGATAAATGTGACCATGGTATAATAGGACATAAAATTAAAGACAAGGGAATAACAGGCAAAGTGGGAAAATGGATCTACAACTTCCTTAGTGATCGTCTGCAGGTCGTCAAAATTCAAGGTATATCATCATCAGAATCGGAAGTACGCAGCTCAGTACCACAAGGGACAGTACTGGCCCCACTCCTGTTCATTATCATGCTAACAGACATAGACAGCGGAGTAAACAGCAATAGTATAGTAACATCTTTTGCAGACGATACAAAGATCAGCAGAAAAATCAGCGATGTACATGACGTGGAGGCCTTGCAGAGGGACACGAACAAAATATACAAATGGTCAGAAGACACAACATGTCATTCAACGCCAGAAATTTCAGCTCTTGAGATATGGTAGAAAAGAAGAACTTAAACAGACTGCATATTATGCTCCAGATAGACAGGAAATTCAGAGAAGCATGAAGCGATTGATCTCGGGATAATAATGCAGATGATGCGAAATTCGAAACACAAAATCAGATAGCGATAAATAAGCAAAAGAGTCGCCGGACAGGTTTCTAAGAACGTTCAAGAGAAGGGACAGGACAGTAATGATTCCCTGCTAAAAACACTGATTATACCAAAACTTGAATACTGCTCCAGTTTTGACGTCCCCATATAAAAAGGAAGAAACTAATAAACTAGAAGAAACGCAAAGGCATTTCACAGCCAAGATTGATGGCTGCAAGAACTCAACTACTGGGAAAGACTACGTAAACTAAATCTGTACTCACTGGAAAGAAGAAGAGAGAGGTACATCATAATCTACATATGGAAAATGATCGAAAACTGGTACCAAACCTAAAACTAAACCCAATTACCATTCAAACACACTGGAAAATAGGAAAGGCAGAATATGTAGTGTTCCAAAATTAAAAGCACGACAAGGGACCTCCTCACCCTGAAGGAAAATAGCTTGGTTGTCAGGGGGCCAAGACTTTTCAACCAGCTTCCTAGGACCTCAGAAACGTAACGGGGGTCAAAGTTGAAGTCTTCAAGAAAAGACTGGATGCCTGGCTCAGGACAGTACCAGATGAGCCGGCGTGCCTGGCTATGTACGGTGGAGAGCGCAAGAAAAGTAACTCGCTCCTCCACCAGGCCAGACCTAGAGGCGGGGCCACCAGCTTGACCTCCGTGTGAAGAGAGACCAACACACGAAACAACATAAGGTTCATAAGGTTCATATGGGTATTAGCCACAGGACAGGGAAAGTTTTATCGAAAAAGGAACAGTCTGCCATTAGAAATCATTCTGTTAAGTGTAAGGTTGATATTTCCGTTAATAACTTTAAAATTCTTAAATCATTAAAATGCCCGTCCTCTCTCCGTATTTACGAATCTTTGTGCATTAAATTTCTGAACTCCAGTTTAAATATTGATTGTAGCTGTTACCCCCTTTATATTAATTAGAATACCTACAAACTAAAAATTTTTTTTATTTTTTTTATTTTTTCTGTTTTTTTCCCCTTGACCCTGTCTCCTTTTCGCCTCAGTTGTTTGTGGCTGTCAAGTGAGCATGGTATGTTTGGTGCACTTTTGCGTTTTTTCATTTAACTTTTTATTAGTAAAGTTTTTAACTAATTTATGTTTGAATGTTTTTAGTTTTTAAGTTTTATTTTTATCATGCGTATATTTGTCATGTATATAATTTTTACTTTTTGTTTTTGGCTTATGCTTGTTTTATGCTTTTTAATTTTTATTCTTGAAGTGGTTTATTCTGTACTATAAATTAGTTTTAGTTTTTGACATTCGTATATTTTTGTCATGCATTAATTTTAGCTTTTTATTTATTAGGCCTTGAAAATGGGTAGAGTTGCCCAAAACGTCGGCTGCAGCCAAATATAATGACTTTTTTGCTCTACGTCTTCGTTTTTATCCTAAATATATATATATATATATATATATATATATACACGGAGAGTTAACAAAAGTAAATAGACACCTTTGGTTTTTCCATAGTTTTAGATTTGATAGTAAAAGTCAATAAATGGGAACAGATTTATTGAATCAATATTTAGAACCGTGTTGCTTTTCGCTTTGCATTACTTTATGTAAAGCTGACACGCGTTCTGACATTCCAGCTTTGATCAGCTTTGCATTTGTTCTTAAGGACATTCATAGTGGTTTCTATTTACTTTTGTCAACCTTCTGTATTCTTCAGTGTCTTTTCATCCAAAACAGAAATACGAAACCTACAAAACTAATAACAGAATTACTGTGCGTACGAAGAGCCCTAAAATAGCCGAATTAATAGATCTTTCCTTTCAAAACTAGAGCCTGAAGTCACTTTATTAACCGTAAGACGTTAGCAATTCTAAAAAGTCAGCAATCCATTTCTGTTACAATCGTAAGAGAACCTTCGTCAGAAGAGCAGAATGAATGAACAGGCATAGTTATAGCAGTGTTTAGAGGTCTGTGCATATAGAAGTAGATGAATAAATAAGACTGAACAAGTAAAAGGACTATTAGGTTTAAATGAAATTTAGTATATATATATATATATATATATATATATGTGTGTGTGTAAAGGAAGTGAAATTTCCTTATTGCATATGTGCGCTTATGACGCATGTTTAAAAATAGAATACTTATAATTTTAACTTCCTCGTTAGTGAAGAGTGGCGGAGAATGCTTTTGATTTCGTGTGTGTCGTGTGTTTAAGACTTTTGGATTAGAGTCCAGGGGTTCTTAACCTCTGGGTCGCGACCCAAACTTGGGTCATTAAATTGTCATTTACCATTTATTTATGTTATCCCAAATCATTTTACCATTATTATTTTATTTTATTATCTATTATGAGTGAACTGTTTGAAGGCATTTGTCGCCGAGCTAGCCCCGAGAGCAGAATTTGGATCGCAGCCTAAAAAGGTTAAGAACCCCTGGATTAGACTATGCAAGGGTTAATATGATGTAATATTTACCAACCCCGCACTACTTCTCGACTGCCCCTAAGTAAATGTACTGGAAATGTCTACTTAACTTTTACTATACAATCTTTCGTAATCTAAACCCTCGTGTTAGAACTCTGGGCTGTTGTTAATCTGAAGGTCCTGGATTCAAATTTCGGTTCGAACTTCAGATGTCAGAGATTAAGGTACCTCTCGGTATTTCTTATGGTTGTGGCTCGGATCCCATGAAAAAATGTAAGTTTCCCTCATCACGTGACACTTGCCGTTACGGAAGGGGATACGCAACCCGAAAAATTATTAATTATTGCCCAAGCTGCCATATTCGATGTCGAACGCAAATGATTCATAAACAAGCTAACGAACGACTTTCATAAATTAAATCTGATTCGACGCATGTTCATTCCATTCAGCCATTATTCAACATTAACTACGTGAAATGAACAATTTTGTATGAGATGTACACTCTTACCAGGACTGTCCAATTTAAACTACTATTTCGAAATTGACAGGTTACTGTCCTTTTAACAATAAAAGGTTGATTCATTGAAATTTCTTCATTATATCGACATAAGTGTATCGATACTTGGATATATATATATATATATATGGGATGAATTTCACACTTAAGCACATGCATACCCACAGGGAAAAACAAAAAAGCGATTCCAAGGCCTTTCGTATATTCGTTCCTTGATAAGGTGTTCAATACACGAAAGACCTTGGAATAACTTTTTATTTTTCCCTATATATATATATATATATATATATATATATATATAATATATATATATATATATATATATATATATCTATATATATATATATATATATATATATATATACACTGTATATATGAAAAGAAAGAAAAAATTGAAGTAGAAAATTATGTAGGTATAATGACATACGAGAAGTTTGTAGAAATAGTCAGAGATGGTAAGAGAAATAGTAAGAACATGCATCAATAAGTTAAAGAAATTACCTGAATAATACTGACATTTGTGTAACAATACTTACGGCGTAAGGATTTTTACAGGCATTTTGAAATTTTTTCAAAATAAATACTAAAAATGGGTTGTTTACTCGAGAAACAAAACTAATTACTAATTTTAAGTTGTTTTAATCTTTGTATTAGTGTCTTTTAATGCACGTTTCAATCACTTTCGATTTAACACAAGTTTATTTCTTTTGTAAACAAATTTTTAATGAAAAGCAAAATGCGAACTTCGTCGTGGCTTTAACTTCCTTAGGTGAACTGAGCGCATTTATAAATAAACTTACTTCAAATAGGGGAAGACAACAAGGAAAAAAGGAGTAGAAATTATTTTCATATAACCATTCTTGAGAATATTATGGCATTTCTTCCTGAAAACACTTTCAGACAGATATGTCTAGGTTGTGTGGGAAAAAAAAAAAATATATATATATATATATATGTATATATACACTTATATACACACACACACTGTATATATATATATATGGATCAAGTAAAGATAAGCACCCCCAACCTTTTTTAGTTAGCTTTATAAGGCTAACTAACGAAAATATCACGACCTAACCTAACCAATCGTCAAGGGCGTACAGTTGACCTAACGATTGGTTAGGTTAAGTCGTGATATTTTCGTTAGTTAGCCTTATAAAGCTAACTAAAAAAGGTTGGGGGTGCTTATCTTTACTTGATCCATATATATATATATATATATGTGTGTGTGTGTGTGTGTGTGTGTCTCGTTGGTGTAGTGGTGAGCATCGCTGAATACAAATCCATCGGCCCCGGGATCGAGACCCGGTGACGGCAGACGGCGCACAGTAAAACCCAGCTGTTCATCTTTCCACACAATAAAAAGAAATTGGTTGGTAGATAAATGGGTACCCTGAGTAGCCTAGTGGTTAAGACGCTGGCCAGCGTTGCTGGTGGGGCGTGGTTCGGATTTCACATTAAACTGTAAATTTAAGGTGGAGTGACAAGCTTGATCTTCGTCAGAATGAACAATTCGGGCGGAAGCAAAACCAACGTTAACCAAGGTATATGTATATAAATTTTCTTATATTTAACACCAATAAAAGGATGAATATATATTATATATATATATATATGAAGAAGGAAACCACTCTTCAGGAAGATTTAAATTTTATTTCTTTAACATCAATACAGTTTCGGCTCCTCGCGAGCCCTTGTCAATTGGTAATCGGTTAGGGTAATTGGTGTATATATATATATATATATATATATATATATATATATGAAAATTATTTCACGAAAGTAACACGTGAGAAATATTTATGATGAATAAAACCACGAAGGAAAGGAAACACAAAAAGGTGCTCAAGCGCTTTTCATGCCCACTTCACCTTCTCTGCCCTACCTTTACGGTCTTATTAAAACCGACAAACCTGGCAACCCTATGCGCCCTATTATTAGCTCGGTGGGCTCTATTACTTATAAACTCTCCAAATGGCTTGTCAAAGTCTTGTCCCCCATTCTCGGACCTATCTCTGATTCACATGTAAAAAATTCCATGGATCTTACTGAAAAATTGAATAATGCACGTACTGAAACTAACAATAGATTGATCGGTTTTGACGTTTGTTCATTGTTTACAAAAGTGCCGATTGATAATATGCTTGACTTTCTCTCCCAAGAATTACATAAGTATGACCTGCCACTACCTTCACACATTGTTTTGGAACTTATTAAGCTTTGCATCAAAGACTGTAAATTCACTTTCAATAACGAGTATTATCAACAAGTGTTTGGGATGGCCATGGGCAACCCCTTATCGCCCCTCCTCTCCAATATTTATATGGAGTTTTTCGAAATTACTTACATTCCGAGAATCCTGGGGGTTGGCATCCCTTGGTTGCGGTACGTCGACGATATTTTGTGTATCTGGCCCATGAATCGTGACCTGGATAACTTCCTCCTTCAGTTAAATGATCAAGTCCCCTCCATTAAGTTTACTTTAGAGTGGAACAAGACAATTCAATCCCATTTTTGGATGTGCGTGTACATAGGGAAAGCCTAGGTTTTAAGTTTAGTATCTATCGGAAAACAACAAACAATTTGTCCTACGTACACTTTTACTCGGGACATGACACCCCCACTAAGAAGGCCATTTTTTCATCAATGTTTCTCCGCGCCCTTAGGATCGCCAGTCCGGAATACATCGATGCCGAATTGGAAAAAATCAACGGTATTGGAAGTGATCTGTGTTACCCATCTGCGTTTATGGAATCTTGTCTCAACAAGGCAAAACGAACTTTCTATCGTGTCAATAATAACACTCGTACTTTGTCAAAAAATATTTTAGTACTTCCATTTTTCCCGGGTTTTTAGGCATTGCTAATGTACTTAAACTTTTGGATATTAATGTAGTATTTTCATATAACAATATTGTGAAAAATATCATAGTAAAAAATAGCCCTACCAATAATTCAGGCATTATCTATAAAATTGGGTGAAACAATGTGATTCCTTTACATAGGTCAGACGGGAAAGGATTTGCACACACGTATAAAACAGCATCAATATTCCGTTAGAACAGGACAGTTGTCCAGTGCTCTTTTTGTCCATTTGTCAGAGTTATCCCACTGTATTGATTGGAATAATGCTTTAGTTTTATTTCACTCTAGCAACATTGTTACTAGAAATATTCTTGAGTCTGCCATTATCCAACTTTCAAATAACTTCAACATAAGCAAAGGGCTTTTTCAACTCGATCCTGTTGTTTTGAATTCCTTCAAAACAGATTTAGATAAAAAGGGTAGGACGCTAAATCTTTGGTAAACTTGTATGCTACTTTATTAACTTTTAATCTTCATTTTATTTTATATATATCGAAACTTGACTATAAAGGCAAAGTGTTAAAACCCGGGCAGATTTCCAGTATAAATTTGTATTTTTATAATTCATTTGATCTTGTGCTAAAAATCGATATTTTTCCTTACAAATCCGTATGCCTCTTTGTTAATCCTTTAATTTTTAATTTTTATTTTTACTTCTCCGTTTATTGCATATATATATGTATATATATGTGTAGATATGTATGTATATATATATATATATATATATGTTTGTGTGTATGTATGTTATTTATTTATTTTTTTTTCTTTCTGTAACCTATATATAGGCCGTAACCTTTTATGTACTTCAGTGTTCCTGAGGATGTCATTAGACGAAAGCGCTTGAGCACCTTTTTGTGTTTCCTTTCCTTCGTGGTTTTAATCATCATATATATATATATATATATATATATATATACACACAGTAGACCCTCTTTATTTCACGGTCCGATATTTCGTTCTTTATTTCACGGTACCCTAAATTACTCCCATTCTTTTTATATAGTACAATCTAAACACTACTTCACGCTTCATCAGCCGACTACGAGCGAAAGTTTCTCCCACTTCTTAACAGATGGCGTTGCAGGCGCGCTTGAGTCTCGCATTTCAGCCACGCTACACTCACTCGCTAGTCTGTGCACAGCCGCCGTATATTGTGATATACGCTCTGCCTTTCAACAATTTTTCACCACTTGGAACAGAAGCCAGTCACCATCAAGATGTCTAAGCGTCTATCAAGTGCTTCTCCTGCCACTCCAAATAGCAAGAAAGCTCGCAAGACTTTCACCATTGAAGAGAAAATCAAGATTTTAGACGAACTTCAGCGGGGGACTGGTTCGTCTGCTGTGGCACGCCGCTATGATGTGAACGAGAGCACAATTCGTAGCATCAGGTTAAAGGAGAATAAAATTAGAAAAGCCTATGCTTCACCTGAAGTATCGAAGAGTAAGCTACACCTGAGGCCGGCGATGTATCAAGAAATGGAAGACGCTCTCAAGATTTGGCTGGAAGACGTGCAGCATATTAAACTTCCGCTAAGTGGCCCTATGATTCAGATGCAAGCAGTAGAAATTCAAAGTCGGCTAGATAAAAGAGAAGGAAAACCTGAGGGTGAAAGTAAATTCACTGCTAGTTCAGGATGGCTTCACAAATTTATCAAGCGTGTGGGGCTACGTAATGTTAGTTTCACTGGTGAAGCTACCTCTGCCAACAAAGAAGCTGCTGAAGAGGTAAAGATACTGCTGGAAAAAGACATCGAGAAAGGTGGCTATATTCCTGGCCAGGTTTGGAATTGCGATGAAACTGGACTCTATTGGAAAAAAATGCCTAACAAGACATACCTGATGAAGGAAGAAGCCAAAGCTCCAGGTTTTAAGCAAAGCAAGGAAAGGGTCACAATAGATCTCAGCCGGCAAGTGAGGGACGATCCTGGGTTCCAGGAAATTGCCGAGGATGACGCGGAGGAGCTCCTTGAAAGTATGGATGAGACCCTAACTCCTGAAGAAGCTCTCGAACTGGCGGAAATGGAAAAACAACAGGAAGAGGAGGAGGAAGAAACGGAGGAGCCCTATTCTGCGAGGAAGGACTGGACGATTCCAAAACTCAAAGAGTATATGGGCCTCGTCGCTGATGCCATAAAATTGTCTCGCGAAAATGATCCAGACATGGAAAGGAGCGCAGAAGTGGTGGAGAGCATGAGTCGGGTCGCTATCACCTATAGCCGACTCCTAGACAAGATGATCCACGAGCAGAAGCAGAAAAAGATCACCTCATTCTTCAAGTCTATTTCTTTAGGTGAATTAAATAGTGTTTGTGTTTTTAGATTAAAATTTGGCATAGTGGAAGAAGACCATTAAATATTTTTTTATGTTTCACTTCAGCTCACGAGGGACCTGGGCCATCGACAGCTGGACGAGTGGAGCAGTCACCCAGCGAGTCAGATGTACGAGCCGCGTCATAACAGGAGTTTGTTATACACTACCTATATGTACATTGTACAGGACATACTTGCTCCGTGTCTACTCCTAGTGTATTTTTATACTTTCATATTTTTTTCAAGCTTCTCTATCAGTGTTTAGTGAAATAAACATCTTAAAGGATTTTTGGGGAGTTCCGGTCCGGTACCCCATTTTTCGCATTGTTATACGATATATCGCGAAAACAATATTTCGCGGTAATTCTCGGTCCCAATCTCGCAAAATAACGAGGGTCTAATATATATATATATATATATATATATATATATATATATATATATATTTTTTAATTGGGGTTGTTTAACCTCCTTCGCAAGCAGATGGTCAGATTGGTGGGGGTATCTCTGTATATGTGCATCAAACTTACAACTCTAACGAAGTATTTTCTCTTTGTAATAGTGACAATGAAAACCTCATTGTGAATATAAAAGAAAAAAGTAATGTATATTCTGTCCATGCAATATATAGACCACCTAATACTAATATCAATAGCTTTTTAATTCACTTAGATAACATGTTATGCAACTTCCATAAATCGAGTGCCATAGTTGCGGGAGACTTCAACATCAATTTGCAATCTGAAGCAATCTCTCATAAATTTTTAAACTTAATGAATTCTTTCTAGCTTAGTCATTCTATTACCAAACCCACTCGAGTCTGCAGCTATGGCAATCGAATAACAGAATCTACGATTGATAATATGATATATTTGTAAATAACAATGCCCTTGTAAACTCTGGAATTATAACCACTAACATCAGTGATCATTTTCCTACTTACGCTATATTCAATAACATTGTTCAGGTTGCGGACAAAACAACTATTGATTACAGAATATTCTCAGAGGTTAACAAAAGAAAATTTATTGGGGCTGTAGAAAATACTCGACTTGACTGTGACGAACCTTTAAATGACCCAGATCATATGTTTCAGTTCTTCTATGACACCTTATTCCATATTTTTTAATATTTGCTTTCCTTTAAGGAGAAAAACATTTCCGCCGAAAAGGGTCGCAATCCATGGATCATCCAGGAATTATCACTTCAATAAAGAACAGAGATAAATTATTCAAATTGCAATTGCAGAGCAAAATTCCTAAAATACAATATACTCAATACAGAAACAAATTAACTAAAATAATCAAAATTGCAAAATATAACTATTATAACAATCAATTTTCCAAACATAGAGACATAAAAAACATTTGGACAACCATAAACAATCTTCTCGGAAAACAAATTAAGAAAAATTCAATAGAGAAATTAAATGTTGATAATAAAGAAATCACTAATGATACTGCTATTGCAGACTCTTTAAATGCACATTTTACTTCAATAGCGGATTTTGTTCCTGCTACCTCTACTGAGGTCCAGAATATTATTGGTAAATTAAAAAATACAAAAAATAACATTCATAATATTCCTGTACCTATATTGAAACTTGTTAAAGATAAGATATCTGTAACTTTGGCTAAAATTATCAATCAAAGTATTTCCAAAGGAATATTCCCATCAATGCTAAAAACTGGTTGTATAACACCCCTTTTTAAAGGGGGTGATCCTACACTAGCAACAAATTACAGGCCGGTGTGTTCATTATCTGTGTTCAGCAAAGTTTTCGAAAAAATTGTAAAAAGTAGAATGCAGCGATATTTAGAATCCTACAATTTATTATTTCCAAATCAATATGGCTTCCGTAATAACAGAACAACGGAAATGGCTTTTAAATCTTATGGAAAATGTAAATATAGCTAAGGAGAACAAAGAAATAATGATATCAATATTTATGGATTTGAGGAAGGCGTTTGATGTAATAGACCATAATATTCTACTTAATAAATTGTATTGTTACGGCTTTAGAGGAGCAATCAGTGATTGGTTTAAAAGTTATTTGTCCAATAGATATAATTTTGTATCAGTAAATAAGGTTTGCTCCACTAAAGCGCTTCTCAAACATGGTGTGCCACAGGGCTCAGTTCTGGGTCCACTGTTATTTTTATTATATATAAATGACCTTCCACGTTCATCTGATATACTGAACTTCATAATGTTTGCAGATGATACAACTCTCTCTTTTTCTTGCAAAGATGTTAATACAGCTAAGAATATATTTCATTCAGAATTCATCAGTGTAATGAAATGGTTGACCACCAATAAACTCTTCCTAAATACCAGTAAAACAAATTTCATGATTTTTACTAATAAAAGAAATGTATATCTTGACGAACTTAATGTTAATGAAATCGCCATAAAGGAGTGTACTGTAACAAAATTTCTTGGTGTAATGCTAGATAAGAATTTGCAATGGAGTGATCATGTAAATTATATCGCGAAAAAGATTTCAAGGAGCGTTGCTATAATGTTTAAACTTAGAAATGTAGTCCCCAAACAAGTTTTATTAACTCTTTATCATACTCTTGTTCTTCCTTATATAACATACTGCACCCTTGTTTGGGGAAACTCCGCTAACATCGCATTAAATGGTATCTTTGTCATCCAAAAACGAGCAATAAGGTTATTATCTGATGCTGATTTCCTTGATCACTCTAGTGCATTATTTAAAGAGCTAAACCTACTAAAGCTCAACGCTATAACCAAACTCGCACATTTTATTTTTATTTACAAGTGTAAGAGCAAAATCATTAATTTGCAATGGGTAAATAGATATTTTGTAACTCATCAAGAAATCCACTCGCATCAGACCAGAAATAGATCAAAGCTTGTTATACTTCAATTTAGATTGTCTTCATCTCAAAAACTACCCATTTTCATTGGATTGAAACTATGGAATGACTTACATGCCGATATAAAAAATATTGCGAATGTAAATTTGTTTAAAACCAAGTTGAAATCTCGATTAATAATGGGATACTAACAAAAATCTTGGATTAATGTCCACTAATAATGTTTAATATTGTCCATTAATATTCTTTAAGATTGAAATACAGGTTTTAACTATTAATAATACTTATTTACTTATTTATTTATTTATTATTATTAATTTATAACAGCTAGCTGCTTATTTTTAATAAGAGCCCAGTAAAGCCTAAAGCTTACGGGCCAAATTAAATAAAAAAAATAAATAGTCGAGTTTCACAATTATTCATGTCATTGTAAAAATTGTAAATTGTAAAAAGACTACTGTATTTATTTTATTATTAATAAAGGTTATTCAATTAAAAAATTAAATCAATTAAAATTGAACATCTAAGGCCATATGACGGAGGGGACCTACAGCTTTACGTGGGATCCGAACAACGGGTCGCTACATAATCTGGGCGCGGAGGACGGTCTCCCATCCAACTACTACCCAGACCCAATGTCGCTTAACTTCGCTGATCAACGGGCACTAAACGTTTCGGGATTCTTTGCTCCCATCTTCAGTGGTCTAAATGTGAATTTCAAATAGAATTTGTTAAATTCTCTTTAAATACAACTTTGTGAACTGAATACATGTTACGAGAAATAATTAAGCCAATATAGTGTATATAATAATAATAATAATAAGATAAATAAGGATTAAACTGCTTTATATATTAAAATGTATATTGAATATCTATTTATCTGATACACGAGATGGTTATTTACGGTTGGAATATGAGAAATTGATGAATATAACTTGGAGGTTAAGAGTGATAAGAAACTGTCAGTTTGACGGCAAAACCTTTGTCGTTGAGATCTTGTTTATAACTAGTGATGTAAAGAGACTCTAATATTTAGTTTGTTGACAGATTTTTGGAAGACTTTTAAACTTGTCGGTTGTTAAAAAGGTTACCGGTTTTTCTGTTTTACGTTCTTCGCCCAAATGATGGCACTGAGATCAACTGGGAAATAAAAGGAGAACTGGGTTGAACCGAATATATTACGTGCCGAGGTATTGTCACTGCAATTGTCTCCCTATTTCTCTGACTGACTTGATACATTCCGTCGTTGGATTATATTAAAAGATGTCAGGCGAGCAGCTAAACTTCTAAATTTGGAAGGGCAAGAAACTTATCGGGATTAATGTTGATATTGTGGTATGAATACCAGTGGCGACTCGTGGTATAAATGTATGGGGGTGCGATTTCATAAAATTTATAATTTTTAGAATTCTAGTACATAAACAATCACATGGTGCTTCCGTACGGTACTTATATGTCAAAAGAAGCCATAAATTTGTATTAAAAAAATATTTCAATAAATATAAAAATAATTGTTGAATAAATTTGACTATAATAAATTTGACTATAATAAATTTGACTATAATAATGTACCACTGTACGACAACACGGACTCACAATAGGCTAGTGCGAATCCAACTGCCGCTCACAAGAGTACTGTACTTGTATTAACATATGCGGCTATGCCAGACGTACAATTCTAGTTAATTACAAATAAGTAATAATTTTAATAAAATACATATAAATGGCTTATATCATTATTACTGAAGTAACTATTAGTAAAAATAAAGTTATTATAAAAAAAATTCGCTATTGTACTTATATTTTCATTACAACAGTAAAATATAATTTATATTTACTTGAGCGAAAAATCTATCGCTCCATTTGGCTGCAATATTATTTTGTATTCAAACAGCGGTACGCTGTTTGAAGCTATGCTATAAGTTTAGAATATTATGTACTATATGAAGGCTTACTCAAAATGCCTCATGAATCATGATATGCCACACGAATTTTTAAAATATATTTCAAGAATATTTATTTTAATATCTTAAAATTAATATATTTTTTATCTGTTAAATTAATATTTATCGTTTCAAGCAAGGGGGAGCGACCGCTCCATCGCTCCTATACGCCAGTCGCCACTGATGAATACTGTAAATGTAATAACTAATAAATGTAATCAATTTATAGTTCTGTATATTATAATTTATTATTGTATTTAGTTTTAAAAGTATCTTATTTTTTACAATTTTTTTTAACATTTATTATTACAATCTTTCAATTACTTCATTTTTAGTTTGACATCAGCAATTTTTATGTGGGAAGCAAGCTAAAATTTTGGGGTGACGGTTGGCTTCCCAGGCACCCCCATGGTTACGCCATTGGAAGGTAGTTTATTTAAACAATAATCTCGGAGAGGGAATTTTGATGGGTTGTTTAAACGTTGTTCAGTTCTGGAAGAAACTCCGATATGTTCATTTATTTTACATCTGTACTGGCCCGTTGTACTTCCAATATATTGCGTGTTGCAGGTTATACAATTTATAGAATAAATTACAAACGAACATAAATCGGATGTAAGTCTTTCTTTGTGCTTCAGGAAAAAACGGATACCACCTATTTAAAAAAAAACTGTATATCGAAAATTAATTTATAGAAATAACGGGGACAATACTTTGGATGGTTTTGACTTTAGTTCGTGGTTGTATCTGTCGAGAAATGGTAGGACTAAATACTGGGTATCTACGGAGGGGGATTTTAACTGGCTTTGACAAGTATTGTCTAAGAACTGTGAAAGTATTTTTGAGAATATACAGTTCATTTCTGGCAAGCGTTAATGAGGAAAAAATTCTTCAGGTATATACTGTACTGTAACTCGTATACTGCATTTCAGGATGAAATGTTGTATAGTCGGAAAAAATTTCATATGCTTAACGTATTAAAATTTTAGAATGTTAATTTTGTAAATATAGGGTATTATGCATGGGAACATAGCATGGGTTCCTTGTTCGGTATTAGTAGGTTTTCTCTATAATGATGTATGAAATCCATTGTTTTTGGTGAAGATTAGTATATCTGAAAACGATAATAAGTGGTTATTTTTTCTTCTTTCGTAAAGGTTATACTGTATACTGCATAGGCACGTTTGTTAGTGGGGTAATTAAGAAAAAAGGCACCTTTATTTCTGTTATTGTTATCAAACAAGAGGAAGGTGTCGTCACTGTTTCTTTTGTAGAGTAGCGGTTTAAAACTATGTGAACAATCAGCAAGCCCTTGCACTTTGTGATGTGATAAAAATATATTAGCGAAAGTGCAGTTGAGTGCGAAACCCACTCCTAAGAAATCTAATTGCTTATATGGCTGATAATTGAACAAGAAATAATAATAACAATAATAATAACAATAATAATAATAATAATAATAATAATAATAATAATAATAATAATAAAAATTATAATCTTTATTGAGAAAGAACGCATTACATAAGATATACATCACATTCATATAGGTTTACACATTGTTGGCATCATGGTATTAACGTTTAATTTTGTATTTTTAGTGGCAAGTAGTTTAATTACAGCATTCTTATCTGAATATGCCGTTGTGAAGCATGACGGCTTTTCAGGCAAAAATCTTTGAGATTCATTTCAATTTTTACAAAGGAAAGTAGGAAATATAAATAGAATTAGTGGAAAATTGAAACAAAGTTGCATATAGTTAATTCTGTCATTATAAATGAAAACTGAGATAATCTTCGAAATAATACAAAAAAGAAGTGGTAAACAATACTAATAACAGAGTACCAATACAAATAACAGAAATACGATAACAGTAACAATACCAAAACCAATAACAGAAATAACAGAAAAGAAGAAATGGTAAACAACAGGGTAAACATAACATATTAAAATACCATAATTAATTTCTATTATTATAAATTAGAAATGAAGATACGCTCTTTAAGCTATAAAAATAAAGATAAATGTAGCACATTATAAATATGGCGTAATATAATGGAAACATTGGGTATTTCTTTACTATTACACCGGTCTCCGGTAGAAAGCTTTAAAAGCTGGTTTTCAATGTTTTTCATTGTGCTAGTAAATATTTACCTTTTTCTTAATTTTTTATAATTTTGGATAACGTTAGGGGTTAGGTTCGGTTAGGTTAGGTTAGGTTGTTTTAGGTTAGGTTAGGTTTGCTTAGGTTTTTTTAGGTTCGGCCAATTTTGAAGGTGAAATTTATGTTTTTCCTATGGTTTTTGATGTTTTGTATTAATCTGACTTTCAAAATCTTCGGAAACCACTCGTTTTTGTGATTCTCCCCACCCAAAAACTCCCGGTTCCCACTGGGGTCCCCCGGGCAAAAAAGGGTAAAAAAGGGTAAAAAAGGGTAGAAAGTTTTAAAAGGTTTAAGCTTCAATAACTCTTTAACAAATCATTTGCGACGAAAATGAATATCATTTTTTAATTCAGCACATTGAAAAACATTGAAAACTAGCTTTTAAAACTTTCTACCGGAGACCGGTGTAATAGTAAATATTTACCAAACTTTTAACGTATAAGTTATATAACTTGTGATTGCACCCGATTTAAGATTGTGAATTTTGTATATGTAATAGGTGACTTTCACTGTTTAGTAATATTTCGAAGTTGCTATATATATATATATATCGTAAAGAACGACGCTTGTATAGGAAGAAGTCTACCGCACCAAACCGAGGACATTGGAAGAACTGGAGGACCGAATTCGGGAAGTCATGTCCTCCATCCCGCCGGAGTTCCTGCTAAAGTCAGTGGACGCCATTCCTGGGCGGCTCCAGAAGCTGGTGGAAAGAGTTGGAGCCCACATTGAATTTTAGAGAAAACCTACCATGTATGCCTACCTTTTCATATTATTTCTTCTGAAATAAATGGATAATATACGTATTTTTTTACCAATCCAAAATAGGGAGCTACTTTCCGCCACCCTGTATATATATATATATATATATATATATATATATATATATATATATATATATATATATATATATATACACACACACGCACTCACATACATTAATAGGCGTTAATAAAGTGTTTCCTTAGTGAGTTGCAAAGCGAAATTAATGATGGTACTTGTCTGACAATTATAAGTATAGTGTTCCAGATATCTGCCCCTTTGTAGGAGAGAGCATTTCCTGCAATTTGCAGTGAATAATTTGGTTTGTGTATGAAATCATTGGGATCCTTGTATTATGATTATGGTTGGTTTGATCGAGGAATTTCTCAAATCGATCCAAATCTGTCTATATTTTTGCAATCATACTACTACGGTCCATAATGTCAGAGTCCTGAAATCCAATTTACTAAACTCATTGATTGTACTGGTCAAGCTGTATACAATAGTTTATGAATGAAGATTTGTATAGCTTTAGAGAGAGAGAGATAGAGAGAGAGAGAGAGAGAGAGAGAGAGAGAGAGAGAGAGAGAGAGAGAGAGAGAGAGAGTTACAAGGAAAAGAAGTACCTCAAAAGGCCTTGCGGCCCATACCGAGGAGGTATGAGAGATGATGATGGTTCAAAGGGACTGTATGTCGAAGCTTGCCATAAATAAGTGAAGACTGTAGGATATGACTGAAGTTGCAAAGAAAATTCAAAGGAGTTTAAGACGACATGCTGTTAATATTGGGCGGACCGGGACCCTTGCTTTGTGGGTTTTGGGGAGAATGTATAGGGAACCTGGGGTTTATCCTGAACTTAAAAGGGAATTGTGGTTGAAATTTGGTTCTAGCTGTGTGGATGTAATTAACTTTAGCTACATAATTTATTCTACTTAGAAGTTCTACTTCCTTACCTTTGTTTGGATGTGTGATTATGATATATTTGCCTTTGGCTAGATTGCGAATAATAACAGTAATTAGGTAGGAGGGCCAGAAATTGGCACAGCTCTCAGACTAATTAATGCGGCCCATTGCGCTAACTTCCGGATTATTATTCTCAATATCATCGGGATTCGAACCCCCGACTTTGTTTGTAGAAAAACGGTATTGCTAAGTTGCGGTGTTGCTAAATTGCGGGTGGGTTTAAACTTTATGTTAATTAACGGAAAGAATATTTTGTCTGGTTTAAAATTATAGAAAAAATTACGTGCCATGTTCGATATTTGTGCGGTTAAATATGGAATTTTATTACTATCGATAATCTGACACGTTTTAAGTTTAAAGTTTAAGTTCTCAAAATCTTAAAAATAAAGAAATTCAGTTTAAAAATAGGTAACTTGAAATCTAACATTAGCGATAAACTTCTCCTTTCATTAACAGTTAATAATCGTTGTGAGTAAATAAAAATGACTGGATTTAATGGTAGAAGTTTCGGGTTTAATCCTGAAGCAAAAACGTTTTCTGTTTGAATTTAATTTCACAAGTTTAATTCCCTTGGCGCTACTGACATAAGTATAATTCTATAAATAAAAAGAAATTACATAACACTTGATGTAGTGGGTGGGCAGTTGCCCACCTACAGGAAGATTTCACCCACCTTCTAAAATAAAATAAGAGTATATATATATGAGTATATATGCATCAACATATACATTGATTTGATTTGTGTTATTTGTGATCAAATACAACTACAAAAAAACTATTTTAACCCACCCACTAAAATTTTCTTAGAAGTAGGAAGACAAATATTTCCTTCTTGGATATTTTTAACACCTTTCTCAAGCTCATATCGAAAGCCATCACAAAAGGTCAGTTTTGGGATAGTTTCAAGTGCTCGTACATATTCCTATGTTGACATGAAATGCCTGGAATTCATCGTGGAGCACTTATCTACGTCAGAATTCAGTACCGTCAGCAAGAAGATACTTTTCTGACGTAGGTTTCCTCACAGCTGTGTGAAAATACCACAGAGTTGGGCTTTCTGTGTTTACCCGTACAAGGCTACAATCGCTCGAAAATGCTGACAAAGGCTTTCTCTTACACCTGCATCACAAACATCTTAAAGGTTTTTCATTCACCGAACGGTTAACGAGTGAGGTTTCAAACAACAGTCAGTCTTCAAGCACCATCGTATAAACATTTTTGCTTATATGCTCTCGCTCCCTATAGCCTACGACTTTCTTTCATATAAGCTCAGTGTCTATAACTTTTTGCATAGGCCTAACTAACTTGGCCTACTCTAGTTAAACACGCTCAAGATTTATATAACTCTGTCCACAAATGTAAAGGGTAACTAAATAATTGTATTGACAAATTTTCAGAAGTAAAGGTTGCCTACTTAGTAATTTCTCAATATATTTGCGGATAGATTCAGGTGGACTGATGGATGATATGTAGGCTCTTCGAAAATCTCTTCGTTTCAACTTCATAGCAATTATGAAAATATAAGCTAACGAAAATATTCCAACAGAGGCCAAGGCTAACGTACCATTCAACTTTAGGGGAATGTTGACAGAAAAATTTGCCTTGAGAATTACAATATGGCAGGGAGTAATTTAATAAATATAACCACTATATACTCTAAATATGCTTACAAGCATTATTGGAAGTTGTTCCTTGCCTGAGTATGATAATAAAAGAAGAGTTAGTTATTCATTTCTTCGTCCAGTTATCAGCAGAGTATGTCCGGAACAGTAACATATGACATTGCTGAATATTTGAACGATCTAATTAGACCTTTTTGAAATGAGAATTATATTATGAAGACATTTGATAAACTGATTTGTGAATCTGTAATATGAAAATAGAAAATTTAAGTGTCTTAAGTAAAGTGATGGTGAGAAATTGATTTCCAATGTTCACGTAATGGCGATGATTCACATTACACTAAATTTTCTATATAATCTGTTGGTCCCATCTTTGCTGACGTATACCGTAGATCCTACGTCGAAAATAACTTATGAACAAGGATTTTGAGTTGGACCCCGAAAATATATATTCAATACGTTGATAATATGCTGCTAGCGTCCAGTAGTTTAGTGGGCAACACCGTTTCTCTATAAGCGAAGTGAAAACATTGTAGGCGGGGGTTTGAATCCGATGATGCGGGTAATATTAATACATGAGTTAGACCAATGGGTCACATTAGTTGGCTTAAGTGTTGTGCCAGTTTCTGGCCTTCCTCACTAATTTTTATTATTGATGATAGGTTCATTTTGTTCATAAGGCCAAGTGACATACCATCGATTGCAAAAGTTGGAATACAATGGCAAGAAAGTTAGGTGTGGACCAGTCAATGAAACCACGTTAGCTTTCTGAGTATTACAATCACTTAATCATAAAACCTGTTAATTGTGATTCGCCAATTCCTTGGAAACGAGTAAACTTAGATTAGAGACGATGAAGAATAAAAAAAAGAAAAACACTAATGAAAATTAAGAGGAAGAGAGGAAATGTGATGAATAATTGAGAATTTTGAATTCACTACCATTTTAGAAAAAACATAAAAAGGCCTGTGACAATAACATCTGAAAGAATTTCGCCATTCTTTTCAGAGAATTTTTTTGTATAGCTTAACGCTACCAGATTCTACACTTAATACTGCCAGAGAATAATACACACACACACACACACACACACACACACACACATATACATATATATATATATAATATATATATATATATATATATATATATATAGAGAGAGAGAGAGAGAGAGAGAATTACTGCCACATTAACTAGTACATAAAACATGAAATAGTGCTGAAGCGCTTTCGTCTAATGCTACCCTCAAGAACACTGAAATTATGATAGTAACAAAAGTAAGACTATAATATATAATTCACAAGGAAAAACAAAAAATAATATGATTAATGTGAAGAATATATGAGGAGGAATATTATTTTCATCATAAATATTATTCACGTGTTACTTTCGTGAAGGAAGTTATATATATATATATATATATATATATATATATATATATATATATATATATATGTCAGAATCATCTCAGGTGCCAAAACCAGCCGAGAACACAAACCCCATATGTTCAGATCCCTAAAATTTGTTATGCTTAGTGATCTACATAAGTTGAATATCTACTCACCTCTTCCTAAAACATTCTATCGCGAAACTCCTTCTTAATTATGAAAATCATATCAAACAACCAAGTAAATAGTGACAATGAACCTAATACATGATAACTTTTACTTCCAAAAATCTTCATACGAAAGAATTGATGTCTGCAATAATCTGAAAACAAATTTAAAAGAGACACTTTCTCATAGAAGTTTTGTTTAAAGTTTCGATGTAAAAGAAAAATCTTTGATCGGTATGAGCGTCTCTCCCTCTTCGCCCTTCTCCCCATATCCTATTATTTCATTTTTAACCAAAAATCTTTCAAAAAGTGAATTTAATGTGTAAATGAATGCTTTTTCAAATTAAAAATATTTACCTAATTTAAGTTCACAAAAATCAATAT
Source organism: Bathynomus jamesi (assembly GCA_023014485.1). NCBI lineage: Eukaryota > Metazoa > Arthropoda > Malacostraca > Isopoda > Cirolanidae > Bathynomus > Bathynomus jamesi. The sequence goes on from JAJOZX010000599.1 coordinate 385,847, forward strand.
TAACCAATGTATACGATTGAATTATTTTATTGTATCACGAATGAATCCGAATTACTGTATATAAATATTATGATCTTATGTATATAAATTGTGTATAATATAAGTACCATGAAAGGAAACTGTCGTTGCCTCATGTTTGACAGTTCCCAAGAGGTAGTATTTGAAATTTATAGTTATATCCTTACTAAAATTTAGTACTGTATTCAATTATTCATGTACTTTCTGCACTGTCGTTCGGACAATGAAGAATTTTAATTATTATTATTATTATTATTATTATTATTATTATTATTATTATCCTCTGACATCTATCCTGTTTATCTTTTACATAAATTACTTCCATCGATCACTCGGTGGTGTAGGAGTTAACGTCGCTGACTACGAATCCATCGGCAGCGCGCAGCAAAACCGAGCTGTTCATCTTTCGACACAATAAAAAGAAATTGGTTGGTAGATAAATGGGTACCCTGGGTAGCCTAGTGGTTAAGACGCTGGGCTGTTGGTTGGTCGTGGCTCGGATTCCACGTTAAACTGTGGTATCTAAGGTGGAGTGACAAGTTTGACGTTCGTCAGAATGAACAATTTGGGTGGGAGCAAAACCAAGGTTAACCAAGGTATATAACTCGTCCTGTTACCTGTATACAGGTGACATGACAATCTTAACTTCAAACAAGCCCTTATTGCCACTTCAAGCAGCTACCAACAATGAACTCCAAAGTATGATATATATGTATGGCTTAAGCTAACACGCACAAACTATCCTTAAATATAAAAATAGCAGTTTATACATTTATTGCAAAAAAGAAAACGGGTGCAATAGGTCAGACTCTGAGAATTATTCTGGACGCAACCCTGTTATTCAAAGAGTATACTGAAGATATATGCAATAAATTAGCAGAAGTCTCATGCAAGCTAGAAAAGTAAGTGCATCACTCCCAAAACAAGTTCTTAGATCCATATATTCACTATTGTGAATATATGGATCTACTGTATAAGCGCACTACCGCTAGTAGTATAGCCGCAAAAGGGGAGAGTGCAGGAATGTTGCAGGTTATTATGTAATGTTGCAGGTTATTATGTAATGTTGCAAAGGGGGTGGTTTGTTGCAAATGGGGAGGGGGTTGTTGCACAGGGGGTTGTTGCAAAGGGGGGTTGTTGCAAAGGGGGTGGGGGAAAACTTGGAGGCGGCGTTATCCCCCAAGAGAAAGGAGGAGGAGGAGAGAAAGGAGGAGAGGTGTTCACCTGGCAGGAGCCAAGTGCACATTAAGACTTCAGCCGAGTTGGCGTTGTTTTATAGGCTCCTAATCAGCCAGAATCAGCCAGTTGGCTTGAGTTGCCAGATACCGCGATACCATTGTATACATTATTATAGACTTCTAATCAGCCAGTAGGCTGTAAATGGTTGTCAGATACCTCTTTTTAGCAGTATTATTGCATACATTATTATTATATACGCCTAATCAGCCAGTTGGCTGTAAATGAGTTGCCAGATAGCGCCATGTATTCCGAAGACAGAGTTGCCAGATACCATTGTATACATTATTATAGACTCCTAATCAGCAAGTTGGCTGTAAATGGTTGCCAGATACCTCTTTTTAGCAGTATTATTGCATACATTATTATTATATACGCCTAATCAGCCAGTTGGCTGAGTTGCCAGATAGCGCCATGTATTCCGAGGAGAGAGTTGCCAGATACCATTGTATACACTATTATAGACTCCTAATCAGCCAGTTGGCTTAGAAGGCTTAAATATTGCCAGATACCTGTTGTATACATTATTAGTAGAGCCCGGATGTTCAGGCAAAATGCCATAAATGCCTTTTTTTGCCTTTTTTGGGAGTATGAGTATGATAATGCCTATTTCGTTGAAAATGCATATTTTTGCCTTTTTAATTAGATTATAAAGAAAAAAGACATAAATAGGCATTTATAGGAAAATTATCATGTATTAGTTACGACTAGACTAACCAGGAATGCGCAGATAACGTGAATGAAGATATCGTGGAATTTCATATTGCGGAAATGACGTCATGTATGATTGACGTTATCAGCTGAGCGCAGTATCTGAAAACTAGCCTCGCACGGCCATTTCCTCATATTCGTTGTTCTGCTTCGTGCGTGTGAGGGTGTGCGATCATCAGTGGTATTTGACTAAACTTGAATGATATTTAGAAGACGTTAATATGCCAAAAGTTAGTTCATCTTCAAGTAGTAAACTGAACCAACATGTTCGTGACTTTGGAAAATATCTTTTCCACAGATGGCACAGTGTTATTTTGTAAAGTGTGTGACAAAGCAGTTAATAGTGAGAAAAGGTACTTTGTTTCCCAGCATGTGCAGACCGTTAAGCACAAAGCTTCTGCTGAAAAGATGAAACCAAACAGCCTACAAACGTGTTTGATGACAACATTTGCTTCAACGTCAAGTCGTCAATCTACCTTTTCCTTGGAGCTATGCAAATCATTTATTGATGCTGGAATTCCACTGTGGAAGTTGGAAAACAAATCATTAAAGACCTTTTTAGAAAAATACACAAAACAAGTTATTCCAAGTGAGTCCACTCTTCGAAAAAATTATGTGGATACAAACTACGCCTTTGCAATGCAGAAAATACGTGAAGGCGTTGCAGATAACAAGATATGGATTTCAATAGACGAGACCACCGATTCCATGGGTAGATATATTGCTAACGTGATTATAGGTACTTTGGAAGCTGATCAGACGCCGAAAGTTTATCTGCTGACATCAGAAGAGCTGCCAAAGACCAACAGCTCAACAATAGCTCAACTTTTCACAACATCCCTCGCTTTGCTTTGGCCAGAGGGCATCCAGCATGAAAAAGTTCTTCTCTTCATGACAGACGCAGCGTCGTACATGAAGAAGGCAGCAACAGCATTGAAAATTCTTTTTCCACAAATGCTACATGTTACTTGTTTGGCTCACGCACTTCACCGTGTTGCTGAGCAGATACGAGGCTTGTTCCCCAATGTCGACAAATTAATTTCTAATGGAAAGAAGATATTTCTTAAGGCACCATCAAGATGTCATATGTTGCATGAAATAGCGCCTGAACTCGCATTGCCGCCACAGCCCGTTTTGACGAGGTGGGGAACCTGGATCTCGGCTGCGTTGTATTACACGTCAAATTTTGACAAGTTTCGAGAAGTTGTATCAGCACTTGACATCGAAGATGCTTCATCAATCCGCATCGTGATGGACCTCATTGAAGATAGATCTCTTCGCAATGAACTTTCATACATCACTTCCCACTTTGCAAAAATACCTGAGAACATTACTGCTCTTGAAACTAGGAACCAGCCGTTAATCGACGCTTTGAAAATTTTTGAGTTAGTCATTGCAGGCATCAGTCAAGCGCCCGGCGAGAAAGGTGAATCTGTTCGCGAAAAATGTGACCGAGTGATACGAGCAAATGCAGATCTGGAACGACTAAAGAACATTGCACACGTTCTTGAAGGACACACTGATGCCGATGTAAGGGATATGAATCCCATGAATGTATCATGCTTCAAATTTGCTCCTGTTACATCAGTGGAAGTAGAGAGGTCATTCTCGCTGTACAAGCATGTTCTTTCAGACAGAAGAAGAGGCCTAAAAGTTGAAAACATTAAAAAATTACTTGTAATTATGTGTAATTCAGACTAATAATGTGCGACGTAGTCTCAAGGTAATGAAACTAATGATACATTCATACATTATTATATAACTTATTTTGTTTTGTGTGTTTTTGGTCGGTATAAAATAAATGCCTATTTTTGCCTATTTTATACTTTTATTTTGCCTATTTTTCAATTTTATAATGCCTAAACATCCGGGCCCTAATTATTAGAATACCGGTAGTAGAAGGTATAACAATAAACAACATTGCATCATTCTTTTTATTATAAATATATGAAAATAAATATACATTTGAGGAATATGCGTATAACAGAAATATATACACACAATTATGGATATATATATATAAAATAAAATACATTTCATATACACTTCAATAGAAATATGTACATAACAGTACAGGAGAAATATACACACACACACAATTATGGTGATATATAAAATAAAATATACATTTCATATACACTTCAATAGAAATATGTACATAACAGTACAGGAGAAATATCAAGCAAAATATATATATATATATATATATAAACACAAATCAATAGAAATATGCGTATAATCGTCAAGCAAAATATATATAAACAATTCACTTTTTTTTCAAAATACTAAACTCGGTCTTAATCGAGTTTACAATTACATCATTATTGCTCTGCATTACGCAGTATATGCGGCTTAATAATATTTCACCGCTTAAAGTATAGGGAAACCTGTATTCGATATGAATGGCTTTCATATCGTTCAGTACTATTTTTGTTCCCACTTTACAACCGGTTGGTAAGTCATCTTTAAACACGTCTAGAATACAATCAAAAGCACGCACAAAGAGTTCATCGTTAGCTACATTATTAAACACAAGTTTATAAGAACGCTTTTCCAATCGAGGGTTTATTTCTACCGACTCGAGCTTTTCAATCGTGAACTCTTCACTCAACATAGCGCAATTGAAATAATCTTCTAAATCGTTACGACAACTGCGCGTTATATAAAGAAATAGTTCTTCAGGGTGAACGGTGTAGGTGAGCTCAGCCTTGTACCGATCAATTGCTTTGTACCAAAGTTCATGGTATTTCAAAGAGTCTAAACTTTTTAAATAAACATCCAGCACTAGACCATTCTCACCAGCCCTACACTCGGTAAACCCATCGAGCAGAGCAGTGTATGCGTATTCAAGTACTGTATCAAAATAAAACATATCCGTAACACGCGCGTCTAATATAGGTTTCAGTTTACGGAATCCGACGATTTCAAACATTCTGTCGAGGATGAAACGGTTTCGCGTAGGAATAAGAGCGTTATTATCAGAAGCATTCTTCCACATCAGCCTTATATCAATGCACGGCCGATCGTTATTTATACACAACGTACATACAACGGCGTATGAGGGCGCGTCACTAATCTGCTCTCTTCTTGTACCTACGTTAGCAGGTATTTTATAACGATCTTCACACCACTTCTCAACTATCACAAGATTCTATTCATCTCCTCGATACTTAAATAAACCCGTTTGTTTGTCGGTCTACATTCCGTTTCCAGTACATAGCTAATGGTACCGGAATTACGCCTGAACACGCGCAACGATTTCGTCACGGACACATCGTACGAGGCGTTGAGAATGCTGCTCAAAGGAAGTTCCATCGTATTCGAGGAGCGCACGTCCACTCGGTCAAGCTCTGAGATAACTATGAGCCGTGTGAGGCACAGGCAGGAATGGTTCGACGGGCGGCTGACTCGATGATACGTGAATGGGCATGTTCGTACGACTCGAATTGTTGCACATATTTGTTTTTCCGTTTCGTCACTACCAGCCTACGCACTTTGGATAAGAACTAGGCGCTAATCATCTCCACACTCCGGCGCACTATTTGAGAGGAACATATGCTCATATTTTTCCTTTCTACCCATCAAACGATACTCGTCTCTAAAATCTGTTAAAAACTCACGCATGGCACTAGCCACAACCTCACTATGAACCTCATCATGATATACGTTAATATAGTGATAAAAACACCTAAGATTGTCCATGATCACGAGATTCACATTTTCAGACGTAGGGTATGAGTAATCGACATGGTGTAGCATGACGTAATACCGCTTGTCACACCACCCATCCACAAGGCTCATTATCCATACCTGCTGCTTCTCTTCTGCACGCGTTGTTTCTTTTACTTCACGGTGTATGTGAGACTTTATAAAGTTTAGCCCTGCAGCATACTTCAGCACATCGTCTGTGCAACGAAAGCCTTCAACAGTCTCACCAGAACATCCGTAGAGTATTTGTACATCTTGGAACTTCGCACAATCCAATGTGGTTTTAAAAGAGGCATAGGAGGGGGGAATAGGAAGTTTTTCGGTATCCACCACATCCTCACACTTTACTGAATACCATTTCATAAACGTTGTGCAAGCGATATTAAAGGTAGCCATTTCAATATACGTCTGATCTGAATACACGTCTGATCTCTCGGGCTTACTGCGGTCGACTGACCACGCAGGGACTCCCAGATAGTAGCATGACTCACGCAGTGGGCGGAGCTTAGAACTTTCACCTACACACACACACACACACACACACACACACACACACACAAAGGAGAAAGTGAAACGCTATTTGATTTATTTAATAAACGAGATATTCAAGTTATATATATTTACAAATACGATTTAATAAACGAGATATTCAAGTTATATATATATATATATATATATATATATATTTACAAATAGATACGATTATATACAAGACGTGTGAGTTAGAAGCATCATTGGTATCCAAAGGGTACGGTATCATAGGTGCCAGGTAACTGGTAACGTTTCCTATAGGTGTTACGGCACACCATCGTACCCCTAAGTTCCTTCACGCCTCCCAGCTTCTGCGCCCGAAAATTGTGGGTGCCTACAATTAGTTGGTGAGGTTGCAAACATACTAGATCCTTCAACGACTCAAAGTTAACAACCTCCCGATTCGCATGGTTGAGCGTAATACCCTTTGCCTTCACGATATATTTCATTTCATCCCCTACCCTGACCCGTACCCCATAAGTCTTAGGTCCTGTTGAGATAAAAGAGTCGGCGTATGCGTCGTCCCCATACTCATCCTTGATCTCATCAGTGAGCTCGCCGAGGAACTCCCCAATAGCGGGCATGTAATCACCCTCCCTCTCTGTGAATATCACGCTATCTGTATCGGCATACAATACTCTCCGCCCAAGAGAATGCAATAGACCCCAAAGTTTTATACGGGCGTAGGCTGTTGTGAAGCTCGCCACAGGTATGTTTGTAACCCTTGAGGTATCTGTGGCAAATTCAGTGTTGTTGTACTTTATTACGTAAGTATTACCTACATTCACGATCTCCATGACCTCTTTATCGGGGGCATTGGCATAATCCCAGACATCGCTATAACTTTGTGCCAAATGAATGTTCCCTCTGCCGGTATTCTGCGCAAATTTTCCCCATAGACTGTTTAGACACAACTTTGCACTAAAGCGCTTGCCAGGATTCTTTACAATTTGGACACGATCAAGTTGTATACCTTCGCGGTCGCGGTAACGTTGAATATAGGCAGACTTTTCATCTTCGGTATCAACTCCTCGCGGATACCCTGATGCTTCAACCTTATCCTTCAAAAAGGCGTTTATATATGGTGTGAAAAGGTTGGGGAGCTTCTGAAACCTCCACACCTCGTGTATCTTCAGTATTCTATAACCATGGCGTACGGCTAGGGCCAGCTCAGGACTTGTATATACGCCTCTGATCTTACGCTGGTGGGGTATATGGTTACATTCGCCGTTATCCTCTTCCGCGCACTTCACGCACAGGGGAAACATGAGCTTGTCGTCGATAACGACAGGTAAGATCGGCATCCATAAATTGCGTGGGGGGAGTACGTCTACGAAAGAGAGCCCAAAGTAATGATCATTCAAATTTTTTGAAAATTCATTGATGGAGGGTATGCTAGGTCCCACCAGTTTCTCAGGAGCGCCCACGGGGTACGGATGGCTCTTCATCACGTATGGGTATAAAGAACAGAAATCGTAGTAATGGAGCTTCACGCCCACCGTAGGTGGAAAGTATAGTCTGAATGGATTTGTACGTCCTCCAAACAAGCTATCACCACATTTGAGAGGGTCCAGCACCATTGAACGCTTGATCGTTTTTATTTCCTCACGGTATACATCGTCTGTCTCCATCCGTGCATCATATTCATGCTCCCACAAGACTTTGTGAGTGAACTGTGATCCTATAAGTTGATCGCGGGTGCGGGTCCCTGCAAGACAGTCGGCAGGAGATCTACCGTGGATATCTCCGACGATACCGCACTCAGGGCGGGGGCATCCATGCCACCAGCATCCATTAAAGGAATACACAGTCTTCACACCAGTGACACGGTTTTCACTTAACCCATCAACCCAAAAAACACGTCCATTAATCTTAATGGGTACTTCACCCGTGTTGCGGGCGTGCTTTATGTATACACCTGTTTGTTGCTGCAGGTGTATGAGCCAGTAAATAGCCTTGTGTCCGTAACTGCGGGGGTTGTTTCGGTGAATAATGGCTAAGGTGTCTTTAGGCATGAAGTTATTCTTGAACACCGTAAAACATAATGATGCGATGGTGGTTGCGACTTGCAGTGGATCGCATTTGAAACGGGCTATGTACATACTTCTAAAGGCCTGGAAACATACTCTAAGCACGCGCACATCATTCACGCAATAACGCTCACATTCATCAGCTATATTATAAGGGTTACTTTCATTAAAACTGTCGTAGTATCGATCAAAGTCTTCACGTTCATCCATGCAGTCAAAATAATGTTTGGGGGTGGTGGGCCTACGTAGTTTAAAGTCTCGCTGGTGAGGAAAGTGTATGGGAAGTACCCTTTGGAAACTTCAGCTGCTACTCCCATCACTTGGGTAGCTTTGCTAATTTACAAGGTGTGAATAATAAAGTATCTTTAAATTGTACATTGCCTCTTATCTGCATCTGTATTAATTTGTTGCCTCTTTTCAATGGATCACCTGTAAATATCTCAGAGGATTCGTGTTCAAGCAACTCCTTATAAAGGAACTGCGTGTCAAACTTTGCCCCGTTATGGGCGAGAATATACACAGTCATTTTTTTGAACTTGTCGGCTAACTGACAATATAGGACACAAATAGTTTCACAGGACTATCGCTGACATTCGTTTTAAAAACGTTTGTCCGTTTACCGCATTGGGGCACTCGTCACATTCGATACCCATACACTCATCACAGATGGTCTGGCTCACAAGTAAATGTGGAATTACCTCTTTGGTTTCAGCGTTCGTATATGTTTCTATATCGTAGTACACAGTTATACAAGGGTTATTTTTAGGCTTAGCTTTCATATAACACACATGCTTTACTCCATCCGCCTTATATTCCTCCTGGCATGTAGGACAGTGAATTACGTCGCACTTGTGCTTAATTTTCCCCAATTATCCATTGTGTGAAACATACCACATTCACAGATTCTCATTTTCCTGCACGTACCAATTGATTATGGAGATCAAAGCAGCTATTATTGAAAAAATGTGCGTCTACACACACAGTCTCTCTTCTCAGCTACACGGCTTTCACATTTGGTGCTTTTACACTGCTCACATACCAGTGACATTCTTTACAATGTCTCACTATATCATCCGCAAACTCGAGGCACCCCTTACACAAATCATGATGTCTCCATATTTTTCGACTTTTGTCATAACTCGCGTAAAGCCCCCTTATATTAACGGATGGGGAGATACGTTGTCCCTGACAATCCTAAAATAAGTAGGGGCCTTGTACGATCTCTCACACAGCTTTTAAAAACATACACAGTCCGGCGGCGATCATCCAAACCAAATATAACTATGCGCACATTCATTTCCTGTTCTACCTTTCTCAGCTCTTCAGGACCCATATTACAGTCAAATTCAAAGTTCACAGTCTACAGCTTGTTTACGGGCACGCTCAACGATCGTAGGCAGCCAAATTTTTTGAGTCCGTGTATTTTGTACAGTAAACATACGTGCTAAGAGTACTGCTATAAAGCCGCAACCACGATCGACGTTTATATGCCTTTGGTAAATAGTTGGAGAATTGAAGTTAAGAGTGTACGGTATGGCACTATGACCCGCAACACGGAATACACGGTCAATATTTACCGTGAAGTTGTCCATAGTGAAGGCTATACTACTTTGGACGGCTTGCATTATACGCCCTAATATATATTCTACATCTTCAGCAGCCAACGTCTGAACGGTACTATCACCCAATAATCGTCTACATCAGTGTTTCCCAACCGGGGCCATATGGCTCCCTGGGGGCCATGGCACATTTGAAGGGGCCACAGGAAAATTTTGTAAAATAGAGTTAAATCTGCATATTACCTACTGAAAATAATGCTTATGGGGGCCACAGGAAAAAATAAGGTTCCTAAGGGGGCCATAAGCCAAAACCAGTTGGGAACCACTGGTCTACATCACCGTCATCTGACCCGAACCCAAAGGACAGACTCGTCCTGACCTCACGCTCGTCGCGATTCTGAAGAGCAAACTCTATAATATGCTGTACTACCCTGCGTATCCCGCGCTCAATTCCATTGCTATACAGGGCTCTAGGGTCGACCCTGACTCTATACCGATTTCTAGTCAAGGCGGGGTGGGGGCTGCGGCGCACTAACTCGAACGTAATAACATCCTCAACAGAACGGGGGGCGGAATTAGGGGTATATTAGGTGCTGCTGATGGGGCCCTTTGCGTAGGAGGGTTGGGGATCTATTATTGTAGACTTAACAGAACGGGGGCGGAATAAGGGGGTATATTAGGTGCTGCTGCTGCTGGGAGGTTGATGCGTAGAGGTTGAGGGTTGGGGGTCTGCTGCAACAGGTACGTATTTCGGCCGCTTTATACCTGATGTGGGATTCTCATACCTCCGCTTTGGACGTGCAACCTGTATCGCTGGTGAGGGTTCAGGGGAGGAGATCACAACTACACTGTCATCGTCATCCGTAATGATAGGGTGCTCTACCTCATCGCCGGTTCTGTGGGAGAAGAAATATAAGGATCAGCACTCAAAATTTGTAAATATTTTGTAAATGACCCACTTAGGAGTGTGACGTGTTAGAAATGGACTCTGTAGAAAAATTCAGATTCACGAGCCCATCCACATGTATTATATCTGGACCTACAGGATGTGGTAAAACTGTGTTTATGCTTAAAATCATTAAAGAAAAGGGCGAGATGTTCTCGAAATTTGTGCATAAAGTTATATGGTGCTATTCGACGTATCAATCAGTGTTCAACGAGTACCAAGATGATATTTTGTTCCACAAAGGTGTATATGACGTTAATTCGCTAAAGGGAACTGAACATACAATCATTGTAATTGACGATCTCATGTTGGAGATGGATAAAACGTTTGCCGAGACATTTACAGTATACTCCCACCATCTTAACATAAGCGTGTTCTTCATCAATCAGAATCTATTTTTCAAAAATAGATACATGCGCGATGTGTCGTTAAATACGCAATATCTAGTCTTATTCGCGCAACGTAGAGATGTATCACAAATTGGGGTATTAGCCAATCAAATGTTCCCGAATCAGCGTAAGGAGTTTTTGGAAGTTTATAAAGAAGCTACAAGCATGCGTTACGGATATTTGCTTTGCGACCTTCATCCGCGAAACACGTTTAGAGTGCTTCTGCGAACGAATATTTTCCAAACGAGCCTGAAACGGTGTATATTCCAGAATGACAGAGACTAAAGAAATACCATGAATTAATAAAAATCTATCATCGACTGCCCCGGGCAATGCAGCAGATGTTTATTAAAAATATCGACGCCGACTTTTTAAAATGCATCTGTGAAATCTGTCTTAACGTTATAAATTGCAATGTATCAATGAAAGCCCATCAGAAGGCTCGCCTACGCCGCTACAAGAACAATACGTACACTCGCTCGTAAAAGTCAAACTGTAGCGAAGAAAAAACGAGTTATTGTGCAAACAGGAGGGTCATTTCTCCCCATCTTATTTCAGTTTTGGGTCCTTTACTGACTAGATTAATATAATGAAGAAAGTGGTAGTGATTCCCCACGAGGTGTACGCCTCACTGCAAGAGACACGGATCTAGATCCCCGTAAAAGCAGACTTAAAGAATGGAAAGCGAATTGTTAGCCCTATTAAACAGTGAAAAAACACCTGATGAGAAAAGAATCTTATACCAAGAAGCTCTGCAGAAATTTCTTCACGAGTACGAAAATTATAAGAGCCCTACAGAGATTCCTGTGGTTATTAGGCACAGCACGGGGACGATGGCGACATAGGATCTGTACCCGACGACACAGCTGACCAACCAAAAAGATTAGCCATACAACATATCGAACATGTATTAAAAAATACCCTCCCACTTACATTGAGGAGTAAAGGCTTAAGTCTTTATAATCTATTGAATGAGGATCCCGCCATACAATGGACCGATACAGGGGAGATCATTGTGGAAGGATCAAAGGTACAGGGATCGAATATCGTAGACATTGTCCATGATCTGGTGAGAAAGTGGGATAGGCCATCACCATCAGGATGAAGCATATTAAAGCAAGACTACAAAGATAAATGTCCCTAAAACGTTGATAGGAAATCTGAACAGGTTAAAAGACTTGGAACATGCAACGCCTGTGACACAGTTGAAGGCGCCGTCACCCCCGGCGGTAACACCTTTGAAGAGGAGCAAGAAGAGGTTAAACCAACCCTACCCACGTGCCTCTAAAATACGCAAATGGCTAACGTATTAACTAAACGCTATTATGACATTTCTACCCCATCCTCTTACGGGGCGTAGATAGACTGTACAGAAGTGTTTACGGAGTAGGAAAAAAAGATGTTGAAAGATTTTTGAGGGAGCAGGACGCTTATACGCTTCATAAGCCTGTGAGAAAAAGGTTTAAAACAGCCAAGACAACGGCTTCCTCGATTGATTCTATTTGGCAAGCAGATTTAACAGACATGCAAAGATATTCTGTGTATAACGATGGTTACCGCTACATTCTATTCATAATAGACGTGTTCTCTAGATATCTGTGGCTAGTACCTCTGAAAAATAAATCACCTGAAACAGTTGCTAAAGCCACCAAAACGCTAATGTTAAAAGAAAACAGGGTTCCTGGCTATTTTTGTCGGATATGGGGAAGGAGTTTATAGGCGTCGTGCTTTCAGAATATGTTGACAGAGTTTAATATCAGCTATTACACAACCAATTCTATACATAAGGCTTCTTTAGCTGAAGGAGTTCAGCGCACCATAAAGGAACGCATGCACCGTTATTTTACACATAAAAACACATACAGATTTTCTAGACATTCTGGAATCATTGGCATCATCCTACAACCGCTCACACCATCGCACGTTATGGGGCAACACCTAACGAAGTTTTTAGAAAGAGGTACGGCTCCGAGAAGAGATGGACCACCACCACCACCAGCACCACCACCACACTCTGTGCCTTCAAAATCAATGATTATGTAAGGCTGTCGCGTTCGGGGAAATAAATTCGCAAAGGGTTTTGAGCAAGGATGGACACGCGAGATTTTTAAAGTTAGGGCTGTAGACCTAAAGGTGTGATAATGATGTATTACATTGAAGATTTGAATGGGGAAAGAAATCTCAGGAGGCTTTTACGCGAGGAATTGCAAGAAGTTGCGTTTAATTTAGAAAAAAAATGTGTTTAAAATGAGAAAATTTAGAAGCAAAGGTTCAGGAAGGAGAAAAATGTACTGTGAAATGGCTAGGGTACCCAGAAAGCTTCAACACCTATATAAAGCTGATGCAATAATGAAGCTTAAATAGTGTGCAACATGGCTCCTAACCATTTCTACGTCACACTCCCGTCCTCCTCGTCCCTGTCTGTACACCCTAACAACACGCTAGCCAACTTTGTAACAGAACTCCATGGGCACATTGAATTGGGTCGTGATTCGTATGAGGTGGGGATATGCGAAATTCAGCTGGACACCGTCTTTTTAAATATTGAACATAAGAAACCGTTTTTACGATTCTTAGAGACATTGACGAGTGTGAAAAAGCTGGGGTAGCTATGGATGAAACTATGCGCATCGCTTGGACTAAGATTGCACGGTATTACAGTACAGAAGTAAGACTAGGGCCGGGTCAATATGGTTCGGCCGAGGATGTTGTGAGAGGCTTAAACGTAAGTTTAAGAAACTCAAACCTTACGAATGATTTAGTATATAAATCGTAAACAACCCTGCACATACACTAATCCTAAAATCAAAGACTAACAGATGTCTTAAAGAACATAGAAAGTTCAAAATTCTAACCAACGGCCGATATAGCGCAGCCTTCCAAAGAGACACATTTCACGAGACACAGTATAACTTGTCCAGATTAATGTATCAATTGAAGATGGAGAAATTGGCTGAAAGGTCCCCAGACATGTGCTATATTTACAGTAATATAGTGGAGCACCAGTTTGTTGGGGATACCCAGGCACGCCTGCTGCGCATTGCTCACATCCCCAACCATAGAGGAAGGAGTTTGAGTATTACATATGACAGACCCCATTATGTGAATGTCGCAACTAATTTAATAATCAATATCACAATATATATAAGAACGATTGAGGGCGAAAACTTCCCATTCGGTAACGGGAGCTTAACAGTGAAGCTACACTTTCGACGCACTGAGTTATAATGGATAGAAAACCTTTCACCGTCTATCGAGGGATGCGATACCAGCGCGGTAGTGGACTTGGATCCATTTTTTCATCCATACTACGTACGGCTGTTCCTTTGCTGAAGAGGGGTGCCAGATACCTTGGAAGGAAAGCGCTACAATCAGGCCTTAACACTGCAGAAGACATATTGGCCGGGGCTAAACCTAAAGAAGCTCTAAAAAAACATTTAAAGCGTACACGGAACGAAATCATCAAAGATGCAAAGAGAAAAATGCGTGGTGGCGGGAAGAAGAAGAGGAGGACTCCCCGGAAGAAGAAGAAGGGGTCACGTGGTATTAAACGTAAAAGGCTATCAAAAAAGAAATGCTGTAAGCGAATGAAACCTATGGTTGACCACTTTTTTGACTGATATAAGCTAAGGATATTGATCTCATGAATCATAGTTTGTTTACCACTTGTCGAGAGAGGAGTCACTATTTCGCCATGGCACGCTTCATCCACCCATGTAGTTCACAATGCTGTAAATCGGAGCTGTCCTTTTTTGAGCTCCCGCCAACCCAAGTTTCTATTGAGCACAGTGACTTTATTACAATTAACCCTTTAAACACAATTAGTTCCCCGAGTGCACCTATAGAATTCGTGATACCCAGCTCAGGTCCTTACTTTTTTTATCCAAGCTGTGTGCACATGTACGCTAAGCTACGTATAGCCCATTCTGATGGAATGGCCTGCGATGACAAATATGCTGTATACCCTGAAACAAACTTTCTGCACGCCATATTCAACCAGTGTGACGTATATTTAAATCAGACCAACATATCGGCAGGCACGGGGTACTATCATCTACGAGCCTATTTGGAAAATGTCCTCAACTTTTCCAAAGAAGCGAAGGCTACCTTTTTAAGTGCGGAGGGATATTATCAAACTAAAGATGAAAATAGTATAAAGGACAAATTTAAAAATTCTAAAAAGAAAATATACGAGTGTTTTGGACGGTTGCACACAGATTTCACTTTCCAGGAGAAGTTGCTTGTGAACGGGTGGATATGAAAATAAAGCTCACCCGCACGAGTCCTGAGATCTGCTTAAATCTGGATGCGAATCAAGAAGAGGGCGCAAAGTCCGTTGTGGTTCACATTATGGACACATACCTCCGCGTACGGCGAGTGAAATTAAGTTCACCAAAACAACTAGAAATTGAGAAAAATTTACTAAACGCTACAGTGAAATATCCTATTAACAGAGTGCAGATCAAACTATATACGGTTCCTGCAGGGTTGGCATCGAAGCAGATAGAAAACATTGCCCTGGGAAATCTTCCTAAAAGGATATTAATCGGCATGCAGGACCACGCTTCGGTGAATGGAAAATATAAAAAGAGTGCATTTAAATTCGAGAATTTCGGACTTAAAAATATAACTCTATACGTTAATGGCACTGCTTTGGGTGGAACAATGGGTACGGACTATTCATCAGACGCTGTGTTACCTCTTTGTGCCAGAGCCTATAGTAATCTGACCCATATTGCAGGTGATTGTGATGAGCTTGGTAATGGGGTAACGCAGGAAGAATTCATTGATCAATTTAACCTTTATCCGTTTGACATTACACCTGACTTATCTGCTAGCGTAAATACCCATTTAACACCACAGCAGAGCGGTAACATCTCAGTGCGGCTGGAATTCGCCAAGCCTATAGACGCTCCTATTAGTGTACTAGTATATCTCGAATCGCAAGCCCTAATAGAAGTAGATAGATTTAGAAGCGTTATCACTGACTTTTAAAATGGATGCTAATACACTTCAGAAAGTAATGGAGCGAGTCACACGTTCCAAATTTATCGGCGTGTTTGCGAAGAATGAAACATTGAGTTTGCCAAGTACGCGAGAATGCGGTAGTCTTATTGTGAACACAGATATCATCGGTAATGAAGGGATTCACTGGATCGCTGTCTATTTAAAAAATAGGCAGCGCCTGTACTATTTTGATTCACTCGGTACTCAACCCTGGAGTGACCCTATTATTGTAAAATTTCTCGCTCAGTTACATATTCCCGAAGTTGTGTGGAACCCATTTCGTATGCAGGGATATTTTACTAATGTTTGCGGAATGTACTGTGTCTCATTTCTGATGCATATGTCAAATGATAAAGAATTTATAAATTTTTTAAATTTATTTGACCCGTGTTACACTCACCGAAACGATGAAATGGTATGCAGACAGATAAAAAACCGTTTTCCAATTGTACGTACTCGTTGTATATTATAATGTTTTTGTTCGTATATTTGTAACGGTATATTCGTTTATTGTACTGATTTCTTTCATTTAATAAATTTATGAAAATATATTGTGTCTTCTTATCCCAAAAAGATCGAAAAACACTTACATTATTTGACATTGTTGACTGATTAGTATATCATCCGTATTCCCTTCAAAAGATTGTATAACTCGTGTCAAATCCTCATCGGACCTTAAAGGAATAATGAAAACATATACAGAGTATACAGACAGACAGATCCCCATTATGTGAAGATATCTTTGGTTCGAGGATGAACGCCATAAAAATTTCGATTTTAGCATAATGGGGAAATAACATTGATTGACATTTTTGACTAGTATCTATTTGACGAAATACTACAACTCTCCGTATATATATAAAATCGAATTATGGACACTTACATTTCTATGGTAGTCCCTTGCGTCGGATTGTAAGGAGCGTCACTGCAAATATCTTCTACGGTTTGCGTCGAAAATAGTTCGCTACAATCAGCCGCATTGAAAAGACTAATTGTGGTTAATGCTGCAGTATCACGTTCTTCATACAAGTCTGGGGAGACGTACAGGTCCATGGTGGAGGATGTGTGACACTGCTGACCAGTGGCGGTTCCTCATATGGGCAATATGGGCAGCCGCACAGGGCGGCATTTGTGGAGGGGCGGCATGAGCGCCTGCAAAAAAAATAAAAATAAAAATAAAAATAAAGAATAAATAAATAAAAATAAATAAAATAAAATAAAATAAAATAATAATAAAGATCAATGACTTTGCATCAAGGAAGGTAAGAAGAGTCAGGCTTTAGATGGCAGTTGTGCTGTGGTGCAATTTATTTTGTTTCTTGTTCAAAGTGTAGCATAATAATTACCCTCTCTTAAGTGTCTTATTCTATTTATGTGATAGAGCATTTGTACAATTTAGAAATTTGATTCTCTAGTTTATTTATGGCAGTTGTGCAATTTAATTTGTATTTTTTCATCATATCATAATTACATTCTCTTAAGTGAGTTATTCTATTTACGTGATGAAGGATTTGTAAAATTCAGAAATTTGAGTCTTTGTTTTGGTTCTGAAGTTCCAACAATTAGTCCAATAAAAAGTTATTTTGTGAAAGAGTTATGTCTGTCCTTTATTTTGGGGGATTCGAATGTGTGTGTGTTGGCGAACAGGGGGGGGGGCGCTGAAGGTGAGGTTCGCCCAGGGCGTCATGTAAGCTAGGACCGCCACTGCTGCTGACTGATCAGTATATCATCCATATTCCCTTCAAAAGATTGTATAACTCGTGTCAAATCCTCATCGGGCCTTAAAGGAATGATGAAAACATATACAGAGTATACAGACAGACAGATCTCCATTATGTGAAGATATCTTTGATTCGATTACCAATTTCGATTTTAGCCTGATGGGGAAATAACAATGATTGAGATTTTTGACTAGTATCTATTTGACGAAATACTACAACTCTCCGTATATATATAAAATCGAATTATGGACACTTACATTTCTATGGTAGTCCCTTGCGTCGGATTGTAAGGAGCGTCACTGCAAATATCTTCTACGGTTTGCGTCGAAAATAGTTCGCCACAATCAGCCGCATTGAAAAGACTAATTGTGGTTAATGCTGCAGTATCACGTTCTTCATACAAGTCTGGGGAGACGTACAGGTCCATGGTTGAGGAATGATTATTCACTGATGCGAAAATAGCTACTGTTACTCCCAACTGAAAATATCCCCTTTTATATGCACATTCGCCAAGCTCCGCCCAAAGACCAGATGTCCGTCGTGATTGGCTGCCGATGTAGCTGGGTGGAGCTATGACGTGTACCATTCCGCTATAACGGGTACGGACGAGTAATTGCATCTTTATATTTTCACTAATAGAATTAATGCTCTTATTCTCCTTTGAAAATTATTTGGTGATTCGTATAGAACTTTTGATATTGATTCCAAATATGGTTTCAGAAGTTTTCTATCACCCATAGTTTTCGAGAAAATAATATTTTCATTTACTCAATTTCCCGCATCATTAGTCACTAATGTAATCGAGAGGGTATAAAGAAATATATCATAATTATATTTTTAAAATAACATTCGGTTTCAACGTTAAACTGTAGGTCTAAGGTGGTCATTACACATAATAAAATAAAGTGGTTGGCAGATAAATGGGCACCCTACGTGTCCTAGTGGTTAAGACGCGGGGCTGTTGATGGTTCAAACTGTAGGTCTAAGGTGGTCATTACACATAATAAAAGAAAGTGGTTGGCAGATAAATGGGTACCCTATGTGTCCTAGTGGTTAAGACGCTGGGCTGTTGATGGTTCAAACTGTAGGTCTAAGGTGGTCATTACACATAATAAAAGAAAGTGGTTGGCAGATAAATGGGTACCCTATGTGTCCTAGTGGTTAAGACGCTGGGGGTGTTGATGGTTCAAACTGTAGGTCTAAGGTGGTCATTACACATAATAAAAGAAAGTGGTTGGCAGATAAATGGGCACCCTGCGTGTCCTAGTGGTTAAGACGCTGGGGGTGTTGATGGTTCAAACTGTAGGTCTAAGGTGGAGTAGAAAGCTTGACCTTCGTCAGAATGAACAATTCGGGCGGAAGCTAACCAAAGGTTATCCAAAGGGTATATATATATATATATATATATATGGGATGAAATTCACAATAAAACGTGAAATGAATGAATGAATGCTGAAACAAGGAGTGAGGCGAGGTTTTGCTTGATTTGACTCGTAGAAAGGTAAAATAAGGCCGACCGAGTTGGGCAGATTCTCGGAAATCCTTTCCTCTATCGGATTATGTTTTGGGTATAAAAAGGTCTCTAGGGACACGATTCGAACTGATTTAGTTTCTGCCTTTCATCGTGTGTGTGTGTGTGTGTGTGTGTGTGTGTGTGTGCATGAGTTGTTTATTATATATATATATATATATATATCAAGAGTGGTCTGGAAGGAGATGTTTCATAATTTTCTTTTCCGGACGTTTTTCCCACTGTTATTCGTGACTTAAATATTTATAATAAAAATCAAGTGTCTAAAAAGTTATTTAATAAGCAGAAATAAGATGTTTAAAAGAACAGATATTCTCCGTCCGACCCCGCTATAGTGGCTTGGGCAATTCCAAATGAATAATTTCTTTATTTTTCGTCATTTTTTCATTTTTTCGTCGCAGGAATGAGGCTATATGTTTCAGATCTGGTTTTAAAGCTTTTGTTAATGAAGAATATTAAATATACTCGTATTTATAGTAAATATTGATGTAGTCTTATGATAATACAATAACTAAAATTTTAGTTATCTCATTCACATGAATTGGAACTCTTTATTCACGTTTGCTATTATTTATTGATTGGTGCATAATTAGTTGGGTATCCCTTATAAAAATCATTTCTGTCTAACGATTTATTTATTGGGTAACTTTACTAATTCTATTAACGCGTAAATCTTTCTGAAACATGAAAATTCGATAAGTTCAATATAAATATATATTGTGGTATTTTATATGGTTCATTAGTTTATTATATATACAAGTACACGAATTATTTATTGGGTAACTTTTGGACAGAAATAAGATGTTTAAAAGGACAGATATTCCCCGCTATAGTGGCTTGGGCAATTCCAAATGAATAATTTCTTTATTTTTCGTCATTTTTCATTTTTTCGTCGCAGGAATGAGGCTATATGTTTCATAAGTTTTCATCTCGTTTGGTGGAATTGTATCGTAAATTATTTAAATGAAGTTTCATAATTAAATTAATTGGTTTTACTGTTATTTAGGAAAATTATATTGGGAGCAAACGTTACAATAATAAGCTTATGTCGATATAGTTACCCATAAAAGTTTTAATTCGGTGAGGCTCTCATAATTCGTTGGGTAACCCTTATAAAAATTCGTTTTCTGTCTAACGAAATAGGGTAACTTTGTTAATTCTATTAAAGCGTAATGAAAGAGGCGCTTGTGTTATTTATACGGTTGAATCTTGAATAACCATATAAATATATATTGTGGTATTTTATATGGTTCATTAGTTTATTATATATACAAGTACATTTGGAATAACAGCCGTCATATATGTGTTACACGATTAATGGGACACATGGCGCTATCTGGAATACCTTGCGCTATCTGGCAACTCAGCCAGAATAGAGGATTATAAAAGATCGCGAAGCTGGTGAAGAACCATTCCCCCCTCGGCTCCGGCCGAGTAAGGAGCTCTGCTCCTTCTATTTCTGGCCCTTTGGTAAACCCCTTATTGGCCTCTTAGGTTAGGGAAACGAAAATAAATTGGGGGAGAACTCCACTCTGTCCTTCAGGTGTCTCTCTCCCTCCTTCAGGTGTCTCTCTCTCTCTCCTGCATGTATCTTCCTCCTTCAGGTCTCTCTCTCTCTCTCTCTCTCCTGCATGTTTGCCTCCAGCATGTGTACTGCATGTGTACATCCAGCATGTGTACTCCTGCATGTGTGCGTATGTGTGTACCTCCAGCATGTGTACCTACTGCATGTGTACTCCTGCATGTGTGCGTATGTGTGTGTGTACCTCCAGCATGTGTACCTCCTGCATGTGTACCTATCCTCTCTCCTTCAGGCGTCTCTCCCTCCTACAGGCATCTCTCTCTTCTTCAGCTCTCTCTCCTTCAGCTGTCTCTCTCTCTCTCTCCTTCAGGCGTCTCTCTCACCTTGGCTCAGCCAACTGGCTGATTCTGCTGATTCTGGCTGATTAGGAGCCTATAAAACAACGCCAGCCCGGCTGGAAGTCTTAGTGTGCAAAAAAAAAAAAAAAAAAAAAAAAAAAAAAAAAAAAAAATGGTGTCAATAATCCAGCAGGGTTGAAAGCACCTTAAACAGAAAAAAACAAAACGAAACGAAAGTGTGCACTTGGCTCCTGCCAGGTGAACACCTCTCCTCCTTTCTCTCCTCCTCATCCTTTCTCTTGGGGGATAACGCCGCCTCCAAGTTTTCCCCCCACCCCCTTTGCAACAACCCCCCTTTCCCCCATTTGCAACAACCCCCCTTCCCCCTTTGCAACCCCCCTTTGCAACAAACCCCTTCCCCTTTGCAACAACCCCCCCCCTTGCAACAACCCCCGCCCCCTTTGCAACATTACATAATAACCTGCAACATTCCTGCACTCTCCCCTTTTGCGGCTATACTACTATCGCTTTCGGAAGTGCTCGGCAGTATTTTATGCAGCTACTGTTGGTAATGCAAAAGAGAATAATTTGGAAAATCTATAAATCGAACAAACATAACGAAAATACAGATAAAAAGTCTAACAATTTAAAAATTCTCAATCTAGCAAAAATCTACAAACTAAACATTGCCTTATACACGGTGAACCAAAAGTAGGTGGACAGTAGGTTGAATACGGTTTGTGTTATATTATATTATAACTATGGTGTTCATTATAACTATGGTGTTTGTGTTTTATTATATTAAATATTATAACTAAATTTATTTAAATTTTATTTTGTATTATAGTATACAAAAAAATTAAATATGTATTCTCAAAATAAACGTTATCATTTACTGTCCACCTACATTTGGTTCACCCTATATATGTATCAAATTGTCAATAATACTGCAGCAAAAATCATCCAAAAATATGAGCATCCTAAAACGAACACCGATCAAACACAAAACAATCAAACATATACTGTACATTAGAAAACTAGATTACATTGTAGACTGGCAACAAGATCTTTATTCTCCACAGGACCTCCACAGCTCTGGAACAGCCTCAATTAGAAAACAAAAGAATCTAACACGCTACAAACTTTTCAGAGCAAAGTGAAAGACAAATTCATCAAATCATACCAACCAAAATAAACTTTTACTTATTTCCATGCCAACCTTCTTAACAGGTTTCTTTCCTCCTACAAACTAATTACATCAAAGATAAAAATTTATGTTCCTGTACATCAAAATAAGAAAAATATTAAATGAAAAGATGAGAATATAAATGGGAAAAGTCGTCAAGGTATCTAAGATTCATTGTCAAAGTATTTAAACATACAATATACAATAAACTATTTAATTTAAAATTATGTAACAGTTTGTAAACTTTCATTAAAATAAATAGTTCAGTTTCACAATTATTTATGCCATTGTAAATTGTAAAAGTACTGTATTTATCTTATTAATAAAGGTTATTCAATACTATTATTATTATTATTATTATTATTATTATTATTATTATCTTTTGCTGCCATTATTCTATTACTTGTTACTTTCACTATTTTATGTAATATTTTCTACTAAATTTACAATAAATCATTTAATTTAAAATCATGTTACATTTTGTAAACTTTATATTGTATTTAATATTATTATTACTATTATTGCTATTATTATTATTATTATTTTTGTTATCTCTATTATTATTACTTGCCACTTCCACCATTTTTATGTAATAAATAAGGTAAATGCTATTAATTTCGCCTTAAAAGCCTCCATGCTTCCAAGGCCATATTCAGATGAGAGTACTGCGAATATACCGGGTGAGCGAAAAGTCTCTGTGCACCTTCCACTTCCAACACAGTGCAGGTACAGGTTCACTACACTTCTTGCAGGTGCACAGGGACTTTTCGCTCACCCTGTATTAATATTGTAATAAATATCTAAAAACTGTAAAACTCTGTCACTTGTATTCTTTTTTTTATATAAAGTTTTGAATGAATGAAAAAATTAATAAATAAAATAGTATAGTAAGGTATTTAATATTTAAATGCTATTTATCAGCAAAAAAGGAATGTATAATCGTATACTCGTATTTGAACATCAGTATGCATATAATTCTAAATAACGTCTTAGACTTATCATAAACATAAATAACTCCATTCTGATAACAAAGCATAAAATTTGCTGGCAAATGGCAGTTCTATGCTATGTATGTATATTAAAGCATTAATTGTCCCATTAATTAATATATAAAGGGTGATCCAGAGAAATGGGACCCAAAAGAAACCCCTGTAACTCTTAAAGTATAAGTCCTTTTATAAAATCATACGCATCATTCGAAAGAGGATAGTTACAAGTTTGTACAGGATTGTATAGGTTTTGACAATACAAGACAAGATAAGATACAAAACAAAATAAGAGTGTTAGTTAAAACTAACCCTTCAAGATGACTGCATGGACTGTGGAACAGCTGCGTTTCATAACTGAGCAATATTATGAGCATGGAAGAAGTGTAGTTTCAGCTCAAAGATCTTTCAAGACAAATTTTCAGATGTCAAAATCACCTTCTAAGAAAGTAATCCGTCGGTGTGTCAGAAATTTTTCCCTAACTGGCAGCATTGGAAAAAGAAAACCAACTGGAAGAGTGCGCACAGCAAGGATAGACGAGATCATTAACAGAACTCATGAAATTGTACAGGATAATCCTAACATAAGCATCAGACGTGCTTCTCAGCTGTTAGGAGTTGGATATGGAACAACAACACACCGTATATTCAAGCAAAATTTAATGCTCTTTCCATATAAAATTCAAACAGTGCAACAACTAAACGATGGAGATTTCGCACGAAGACGACAATTCTGTCAATGGATCCAACAGAAGGTAAATGACACCACCAATTTTCTAGCAACTTTGATTATGTCAGACGAAGCCCATTTTCACTTGAATGGAACTGTAAACAAACAAAATTGTCGTTTCTGGGCAACAGAAAATCCATTGAATATTACCGAAGTCCCGTTGCATAGTCAGCGTGTAACTGTTTGGTGTGGTCTTACTGCATCTCAGATCATAGGGCCGTACTTTTTCGAGGATTCCACCGGAAACACGGTCACTGTAAATGGTGATCGCTACGAAAAAATGTTGACCGATTTCCTTATTCCTAAATTAAGAGATCTTTGTCTAGAAAACCACTGGTTCCAACAAGACGGAGCTACCTGCCATACCACGAGGAACTGCATGGCAGTTTTGCGTCAAACGTTTCCAGGCGAGTTAATCTCAAGATTTGGAGACGTTAAATGGCCCGCAAGGTCTCCGGATTTTTCTCCCTTAGATTATTATCTCTGGGGATATTTAAAGAGTAGGGTCTACAGAAATAACCCAACGACCTTGCAAGAATTGAAGGCCGCCATCACAAATGAGATACAGGCCATACCACCGCACACTCTTGCAAAAGTGATGCAGAACTTACAAGCGAGAACACTGGAATGCTTGGCAACTAATGGAGCACATTTGAAAGGAGTCATTTAAAAAAATAAATATTTCATAATAAATTTGTAACTCTACTCTTTCGAATGATATATAGTTTTTATGAAAGGAATTAAATATTAAGAATATTTGGCTTTTTTTATGGGTCCCATTTATCTGGATCACCCAGTACATATATATTTGGGGGGGGGGGGGGGTGTACATGTACAAATCGAACACTGATTTGTATTGCAGTACCAGTATATTATTATATTATTAAATATTGGAAAGTAAATAGGATATAACTTTCCGTGTTTTTGCATCAGACATGAAAAGTGTCCATTTAATTAAATTTACGTTTGAACTTTAGAAGAAAATAACAAAATGCTGTGTGAAGTTGAATAGAGTTATGGCAATAAAATACTTCAGCCGCGCGAAGAAATTTTACTTTAATAGCTATCAACTACCCCCCCCTCCCTCACATCCAAATTTCCAGTTTTCAGTCGCCACCACTTTTTTCATTGTAATTCCCAATAACGTGTAAATTATGTATATTTATCCCAGTCTTAAAATTATATGAGAGGAAAGTGCTTTTTTTTTCATGTCAAATTTTCTGAGAAAATGTGATTATCATTATTTAATTTCGATGTTACGCAACACAACAAAAATTCATATTTTTATAATAGTTATTATAATAATAATAATAATAATAATAATAATAATGTACAATGTACAGTGTACAGTGTACATCACATCCATACAGGTTTACACAATGTTGGCTTTAGCGTTTAATTTTGTATTTTTTTGGTGATAAGTAGTTTAATTACAGTATTCTTATCTGAATATGCCGTTGGGAAGTATGACAGCTTTACAGGCAAATATAAAAAGAACACGGAACAAATGTGTAGTAGTTTATATTCTTTTTATTTTAAATGTTTCAGGCATTTGAAATTCTGGAAAATGAATGTCTGGATACGAGAACAGTTTGGTTAATTTAAAAAAAATATTCTTTATAACTAAACGAATCTTAAATTCGTGAAATGTAAGTGTGAGAGATTTACTGTATTATCGCTGTACTTTTAGCTCAGCTACAAGGATGCAGAGAAGACTTGTTTTGTTTATCTTCATTATCTAAAGATGTAATGAAATGGTTGACACCAATAAACTCTTCCTAAATACCAGTAAAATAAATTTCGTGATATTTACTAATAAACGAAATATGTATCTTGATGAACTTAATGTTGATGAAATCGCTATAAAGGAATGTATTGTAACAAAATTTCTTGGTGTAATGCAAGGCAAGAATTTGCACTGGCGTGGTGATCAGGTGAATTATATCTCAAAAGAGATTTCAAGGAGCGTTGCTAGAATGTTTAAATTTGGAAATGTAGTCCCTAAACAGGTTCTATTAACTCTGCATCATACTCTTGTTCTTCCTTATGTAATGTGCTGCACTCTTGTTTGGGGAAATTCTGCTAACAACACTTTAAACAGTATCTTTGTCATCCATAAACGAGCAATAAGGTTATTTACCTGATTCTGATTTCCATAATCATTCTAGTGCACTATTTAAAAAACTGAAACTACTAAAGCTCAATGATGTAATCAAACTGGCACATTCTATTTTTATCTACGAGTGTAAGAACAAAATCATTAACTTACAATGGATAAATAACTAATTTGTAACCCATCAAGAAATCCACTCATCAGACCAGAAATAGAACAAAGCATGTTATTTCTCAATTTAGATTGTCTTCATTTCAAAAATTATCTATTTTTATTGGACTGAAACTATGCAATGATTCAAATGCTGATACAAAAAAATATTGTGAGTGTAAATTTGTTTAAAACCAAGTTGAAATCTCGATTAATAATGGAATACTAATAAAAATCTAGGATTAAATGTACATTACTCTATTATTTATTAATTTCTCGTGTGTAATCTAGGATTAAATGTACATAACTTGTCACTTTTCATCTTTCGTGTCCAGTATTGATTTCTTTGTATAATATTGGTATTACACCTTCAATAATGACTTTGTGTTTGTTTTATATCTATGATAATAATAACTTAAGATTAATACATATCCTAATTAATAATTTTTATTCATGATTTATGTATTATTATTAATAATGACTCTGTTCTATTTTTAATTACGAGCCCAGTAAAACCTAAATCATAAGGGCCGAATTAAATAAAATAAATAGTCTAATTTCACAATTACTGTATTTTATGTTAAAACAAAAAGCAAAATTGTAAAAACTGTATTTTTTTCTATCAATAAAGTTTATCCAATCCAATTCATTTCAATTGGTTTGGGTAGATTTTATATAAAATATGTATTCATTCATTTCGTCACTAAATTAGAATGGAAAATAATAAAATAAAATACAATCCGAACGAACAGAAGAAATGTTATTGAAATAATTCTCAAAATGCTTTTCAATAATAACTCAATATTATATACCAGTGTTTTAAAGTAGGAAAGCAAGTAAATATATTAATATGTTAAAGATACTTTAATTAAGACTCTTGAGAGCATTTCAAACAAATCTAAGAGCAACGCCTCCATTCTCTCTTCCTTAGACCATCCATATATTTCAGCTCCTTCTTCACAGGCAACTGAAACACCTGAGAACAAATGGATGGGCCAATTATCTTTCTTATTTTATAAATGTTCATTCCGATGTTTGTTTCTACATGGCTCTTATACTGTACAGATTTTATATACTGTGCTTGTTTTCAGAAAAGAAGAATTTGGAAAGAAAATCTGTATATACAGTAATTAATTAAATTTTTAAGCACACATTATTTAATGTATATATATATATATATATATATATATATATATATATATATATATATATATATATATATACAAACTCAGAATGGTCCCCTGAGAAACTTATATGTTAAACACAGACCATGCATGGAACAAGGAACTCTTCTGGGAAAATTAAATCCACTATAGTCCGAATAAGTAATGGTAAATGACAATACCACAGTTTTTCTTTTTCATGATGCTAGCCCGACGTGGGCAACGGGTCTCTCGCAAAGAGGTCCCATAAATATAGCTTCCCTCACCAGCTATCTGCAAAGCAGACAGGATCCAGCTTTGGGACATGGATCTAGGGTTTAAAGCAAGCCTAGTCCCACTACATTTAGAACCTCTATATAAGTAAAAGACTCGTTGCATTCACGTCGGATTGAATAAATCAAAGAAAAAAGGGGTCACTATTGTATTTTTAGCCAAAAAAAAACAGAACTTAAACCTCAACCGGGACATTGAGCGTCCACTTTTCAAGGCACGTAACACGTCCGTTTAATATACACAAACTCAGAATGGTCCCCTGAGAAACTTATATGTTAAACACAGACCATGCATGGAACAAGGAACTCTTCTGGGAAAATTAAATCCACTATAGTCCGAATAAGTAATGGTAAATGACAAATACCACAGTTTTTCTTTTTCATGAGTTTGTGTATATTAAACGGACGTGTTACGTGCCTTGAAAAGTGGACGCTCAATGTCCCGGTTGAGGTTTAAGTTCTGTTTTTTTTTTGGCTAAAAATACAATAGTTACCCCTTTTTCTTTGATTTATTCAATCCGACGTGAATGCAACGAGTCTTTTACTTATATAGAGGTTCTAAATGTAGTGGGACTAGGCTTGCTTTAAACCCTAGATCCATGTCCCAAAGCTGGATCCTGTCTGCTTTGCAGATAGCTGGTGAGGGAAGCTATATTTATGGGACCTCTTTGCGAGAGACCCGTTGCCCACGTCGGGCTAGCATCATGAAAAAGAAAAACTGTGGTATTTGTCATTTACCATTACTTATTCGGACTATAGTGGATTTAATTTTCCCAGAAGAGTTCCTTGTTCCATGCATGGTCTGTGTTTAACATATAAGTTTCTCAGGGGACCATTCTGAGTTTGTGTATATTAAACGGACGTGTTACGTGCCTTGAAAAGTGGACACTCAATGTCCCGGTTGAGGTTTAAGTTCTGTTTTTTTTGGCTAAAAATACAATAGTTACCCCTTTTTCTTTGATTTATTCAATCCGACGTGAATGCAACGAGTCTTTTACTTATATAGAGGTTCTAAATGTAGTGGGACTAGGCTTGCTTTAAACCCTAGATCCATGTCCCAAAGCTGGATCCTGTCTGCTTTGCAGATAGCTGGTGAGGGAAGCTATATTTATGGGACCTCTTTGCGAGAGACCGTTGCCCACGTCGGGCTAGCATCATGAAAAAGAAAAACTGTGGTATTTGTCATTTACCATTACTTATTCGGACTATAGTGGATTTAATTTTCCCAGAAGAGTTCCTTGTTCCATGCATGGTCTGTGTTTAACATATATATATATATATATATATATATATTATATACACACTGTGTATATTTGGATGTGAATGAACGCATTTGTTTTCTGTTATAATACTCATTACTTGGCTGTTTAATTTGCTTGCATTGTAGTGGTTATAAAGTGTCAGCGCATTCTCGGTGATAATTTATTGAGTGAAAGTAAAGCGGAACATAGTGTAGCCAAATAAATATGTAAATATATCAGGATATGAAAAATACAGTGAACGTAAACACATTTCAACAGGCAAACAAGAGCGGAAAACCAGGAAGACAGTCATAAAACTTGAGTTTGTAAGTGTCAAACAAAATGAAGTTCGTCAGGACGGAATTCAGATTATTTCGGGGCCACCAGATTTCGGTGATCCGCCCATTTCATCCATTGGACCAGTCAGAATGAATCTTACGTCCGTGGTTAGGTTAAACCAAATATTAGAGATAACAAATCCTACCAACAGGGTGCCCCTTAAATAGGTACCCATTTTTATTTATTAAATACAACAAGCATACACAACTTTCCAGTTGAAACTTATATGGAGCAGATACAGATGCCTGGACCTGATTCGGTGTGATTTTTTTTTGGGGGAGTTTCATCAAGGACAGAGTTTATATTACGCACCCACAGTCCTTGGATGAGCTACGAGATTGCATCACAAATGCTCTTCAGGGCATATCCCGTGCTATCTGTGCAAAAATTATGGACAATTTCGTTCAACGTTTCAGACGTGTATTGAAACATTACTGTAACTGTTACATGTAAGTTTCAACTGGAAAGTTGTGTATGCTTGTTGTATTTAATAAGCAAAAATGGGTGCCTATTTAATGGACACCCTCTATATCTAGTTAGGCCACGCTATTACAAAATTTTGTACTACTTTGTGAGATCAAGGAAAAAAACAGTGAGACAATAAATTTACAAAAATACCACAGTAAAGTGTATCTCTTATTTCCTAAATATAGTGAGAAAATTTAACATTGCCTATGATCTACAGATCTACAGAAGCTAAGGCTAACAAAGACCCTAAGATCCACTCTAAGGTGGATGCCAACATTATTCTGTTTAGAATGATATGCCTGTGCTAAAAGTTACAGTTGTTAAGGATCATAGTTACGCATTCAGTACTTCGGATTTTTACAGTTGCGGGCAGTTTTCCACACAAACTTTTATTTTTTACTGAATGAAAGATGTGTGAATCTGTTTATTCTTCGAAATATACACAGTATGTAGGCAATATATTTTATATATTCAAAATTTCAAAATTCAAAATCCAAAAATCTTTATTCGGAAAAGAATAAAAGTGAGAGAGTTTTTAAATTTTTAGATATTTAATATGACATCAATATATTCACAGCACTTTAATCTGAATATGCCATTGGAAGCATAGGGGCTTTTTAACCAAAATTAATGGCATTTAGTTTATTTATTACACGAAAAAGTGAAAATGGCAAGTAATAGTAATAGTGATAACAAATAATAATAATAATAATAATAATAATAATAATAATAATAATAATAATAATAAATACAATATAAAGTTTCCAAATGTTACATAATTTTAAATTAAATGATTTATTGTATAATTAGTATAAAAAAAATAAAAAAAAATATATAAAATAGAGTAAATAACGAAATTAAAAGTGTTTAGTGAAATTAGTATATTTTAAATAGTTGATTATAAAATGAGAACTTCATTACTGTGGTAAAAATAGCAGTAGTGAACTTATACATCAGTAGGAGCTAATAAAGTGTCTTTCTAGTGATTTGCGAAATACATTTAGTGATGAAGCCTACCTAATATGCATGGGAATTGCATTCCATATATCTGCTCCTTTGAAAGAGAGTGCATTTCCTGCAGTTTATATTGTATCATATGTACAGGGTGTCTCAAAAGTCACTATCTATTTCGGTGACATTAGATGTTTTTTTAAAAGATGCTATGCTGGCATAAAGATATGTACTTCTGGTGCAAATTTGTGTATTTAAAAAAAGTTAATTGGTTTATTATCTTGACATGCTTGAACAATTCCTCGAACCTCAACTTCTTACAGATGGCATTCTTGACACAGTAGTTTTTCAGCAGGATGGAGCACCGTGCCATTATGCAATAATTGTACGTGATTATCTTGACAGACGCTTCCCCGGTCGCTCGATTGGTCGTGGAGGAACACAACCATGGGCAGCACGTTCACCCGATTTAACACCATTAGATTTTTTCGCCTGGGGTTTCATTAAGTCTAAGGTGTACAGTGTACACTGGTAGAAGAATTAGTGATGTAGCCGAACTTCGAAATCGTATTACCGATGCAGTTCATAAAATAACACCTCAAATGCTGGAAAGTGTGTTCCGGGAAACAACTTATCGCTTTGAGCTCTGTAGAGACACTGATGGTCGCCATGTGGAGACAGATAAATAAATAGCACTAATTCTTTGTGGCACTTACTTTGAAATAAATATATTTTTCATGTCTTAAACCAGTTTTTCGTAATTCCCATTATTTTTCAAAATAGATAGTGACTTTTGAGACACCCTGTATATTTAGGTTTGTGTATAATATCCGTGGGCAGTCTGGTATAATAACGATGGTGTATTTAATGGGGGATGATTGCTCTTTGAATGGGTGATGTATGTTGATTTTTATTGATAACTTTGAACATATTGATAGCAACATTGAATTTGTGTCTTTTTTTTTTTTTAATTAGCTCTTTGAATATTGCGGAAGTGACTTTGTCTGCTGTCATTATTCGAGAGTTCGCAGACATTTTTAATGAATTACTTTCAAAGGATGTTTTATAAGTTATATTTCTTTGAGATACCCCATGTTGTAATGCAATATAATAAATGTGCATGGATGAAAGAATAATATAGGGTGAGGAGTGAGTTTTGATAAAGGGCCTTTTTTAGTTTAAATAATACGAAGATAAATCTTGATATTTTGGATTTGATAAGCTGTACATGACTTTTGAAATTTAATTTTTCGCCTAAATTAATGCCAAGTACTTTAACTTTATTCACCTTTGCAAGGTGACAGTCTGACAGTTTGTATTAATATGTTTTGTGGTAAATCATATAAGGTGACTTTGTCAGGTTCAGTAAAAGTTTATTAGCACACATCCGTTTATACACACTTTAAAATTGCCTGTTCGCTTCATTACTCAGAAAGTCTGAGTATCATACGCAATTTAATGTGGTTGAGAGATGAAAATCGTTGACGTGACTAATAAATAGTAATGAGCTAAGAATAGATCTTTGTGGGACTCAATTAGTTAACATCGCCTTGTCGGATAAATTATCTTTTAGTCTTATTTACTGATGACGATTTGACAGATTTGATTTGAACCAATCGATGATATTTCCGGTTATTCCGTGTATGTGAAATTTACTGAATAGGATTTCAGGCGAAATGAAATGTTTTTGACAAGTCGAGGAAAATCAAGGCAATGTGTTTTTTGCTGTTTAAGTTCTGATACACAGTTTTTAATAGCATGTTTAGGACATTTTCCGCTGTATGTTCACCTATAAACCCAAATTGTGTTTTAGTTAAAATATCGTATTAGCTCAAGAATTTAGTAGATTTATTGTACACGATTTTTTCAAATACTTTACTTAAAGTTACTAATAGAGAAATGGGGCGACAATTGGATGGAGTGTTTGTGTTTCCCGACCTAAATACAGAGCATACGCTGGCTTCCTTTAGACTGCCACGGAATATTCCTAGTGTTACTGTTTCATTTATTAGCTTATTGAGTGGTATTGCAATTTCATCCGATACTGATTTATATATTTTTATCGGGATCGTATTGACGTCAGAATCTTTATTTTTAGATTTTTATTGCTAGAGAGATATCGTTTTGTAGGATTAGAGCAAAGAAAAATGAGTTTGGATTTGGTTGTGGCATGTATTGTCGGTAGTGAGTGTCTATAATTGGGATCAAGGCTGCAATATTGGAGCCGATATTTGCAAAGAAATTGTTTAATAAATTGGTTAGGTCTTTGGGGTCACTGTGAGAATTTCCGCCTTGTGTGAGAGAGGACAAGGGATTTGTTTTAACGTTGTTTGGGTTAATTAACTCTTTGAGTGTTCCATAGCATTTTTGGATCGGATTTTTTGGTTCATCAATGTTTGACAATAATGATCTGCGTTTGCTTTTTTAGTGACTGCATTAAGTCTGTTACAGTAATTTTTTTATATCTGTTCAGTAATAATATCAGTTTTCCATAATTTAAATAAAGTATGCTTGCATAATATATATATATATACATATTGTTTGAAAGTGTATTTTCAGAGAGAGATATGAGGGGAGTTTATGGGACTGGATTTTTTTTGCACGTTTGTATAAGAATTTGAGAGAGAGCGAGCGCGCGCGCGCGCGCGCACACCCACCCACACCCACCCACCCACACATTCTTGATCTGTTTGATTTTGTATTTTTTAGAGAGATATGAGGGGAGTTTATTTGACTGGATTTTTTTTTACACGTTTGTATAAGAACTTGGGAGAGAGCGAGCGCGCGCGCGCAAACACCCACTCATACACACCCACTCACATATCTTGATCTGTTTGATTTTGTATTTTTTAGAGAGAGGGGGAGGGGCATACGTGTTTGATTTTATATATATATATATATATACCTTATGAACCTTATGTTGTTTCGTGTGTTGGTCTCTCTTCACACGGAGGTCAAGCTGGTGGCCCCGCCTCTAGGTCTGGCCTGGTGGAGGAGCGAGTTACTTTCTTGCGCTCTCCACCGTACATAGCCAGGCACGCCCGGCTCATCTGGTACTTTCCTGAGCCAGGCATCCAGTCTTTTCTTGAAGACTTCAACTTTGACCCCCGTTACGTTTCTGAGGTCCTTAGGAAGCTGGTTGAAAAGTCTTGGCCCCCTGACAACCAAGCTATTTTCCTTCAGGGTTGAGGAGGTCCCTTGTCGTGCTTTTAATTTGGGAACACTACACATTCTGCCTTTCCTATTTTCCAGTGTTGTTTGAATGGTAATTGCGTTTAGTTTTAGGTTTGGTACCAGTTTTTCGATCATTTTCCATATGTAGATTATGATGTATCTCTCTCTTCTTTCCAGTGAGTACAGATTTAGTTTACGTAGTCTTTCCCAGTAGTTGAGTTCTTTGCAGCCATCAATCTTGGCTGTGAAATGCCTTTGCGTTTCTTCTAGTTTATTAGTTTCTTCCTTTTTATATGGGGACGTCAAAACTGAGCAGTATTCAAGTTTTGGTATAATCAGTGTTTTTAGCAGGGGAATCATTACTGTCCTGTCCCTTCTCTTGAACGTTCTTAGAACCTGTCCGGCGACTCTTTTTGCTTTATTTATCGCTATCTGATTTTGTGTTTCGAATTTCGCATCATCTGTCATTATTATCCCGAGATCAATCGCTTTCATGCTTCTCTGAATTTCCTGTCTATCTAGAGCATAATATGCAGTCTGTTTAAGTTCTTCTTTTCTACCATATCTCAAGAGCTGAAATTTCTCGGCGTTGAATGACATGTTGTTATATATATATATATATATATATAAGGGGTTCCAAAAAACCTTAGCCCCCCATTTGCAGCTTACATGTTTACTTATATCGAAATAGTTTTTAGTGATTATAAAAATATATAAAATTCTTTATTTATTGCAGGTATTAAATTACTCTAGCTGATAAAGTGATAATATAATGGCTTCTCAATTAATTGGTGATTCGGAGAGGCAACGTGTGATGGATCGCATACGAGCAATAACATTTCGCGGAGCTCGTGATGCTGGAGCCACCTTTATAACACGTTCATGGGTTGCCAAAAAGTTGCGAAGAAGTGAGGACTTCGCCAAAAGAAATTGGAATAAAACTTTGGATGAATGTGAAATGGATACAACCAAATCTGGGCGCCCAAATTTGCCACTCTCTCAGGAAACAAAGGACATCATTGAAAGCGGTACGCGTAAGCGGAAAAACAGCTGTGCTAAACTTTCTAGAGAGATCGAAGTGTTGAGAGGAAAGATCGTTAGTGGTGAGATCATTCGACTGTACCGTCATAGGCAAGGTTTAAAGCCTTGGCATGAACTTCCAAAGCCAAGAAAAACTCAACTTAACATCGATGACAGAATGTGGTTTGCCCATTATCTTGAAGATTGGGATGTGGATGATTTCATGCATTTAGCTGTCTCCGATGAATTTTTTGTTTACGTAACATGTTGGCCTAACTACCAAAATGATCGAGTGTGGGCCACAACACCAGATGAAATCGATGACAATGAACATTATCGCGAATTATTAAAAAGTCCACACTGGTGTGTTTGTTTTGTTCACTGCAAAGAAGCTCATGTGGGTGCTGAAGCCAAATGGTCAGAGTTGGGATGGACAGTATTTTCGTGATATTATTCTATCCCAGCATGTCATTCCTTTTCTAAGAAACCCAAACAATGTTATGGATGTCGATCAGGTCACACTTGTGCACGATAAGGCCCCCTGCTTTAAGGCATTAGCCACTCAACAGTTGTTGCGGAACCATGAGATCGATTTCTTTGGAAATGAAGAATGGCCAGGAAATTCTCCTGACCTGAACGTCTGTGAACACATTGGATCAGTTATAAAGGACAAGGTTGAATGTCTCTTGTTTCAAGAACCTGCAGAAAATCGATTTTCGAAGGATACAATGACGCAACACATTGAAACTGTTTTAGCAAATTTGCGTAACGATCAAGATCTATTCACGTCACTTTTGGCAAGCTACCCAAAGCGAATTCAGGCTGTCTTGAAGCCAATGGCGGGAACACCAAGTTTTAATTGTTTCTCATTAAATGCAGGATTAAATTCTCTTTTGTAAGGTATGTTTAGTTTTACTGCACCTCTAATGGTTTAGGGCGCCATGGGCGGGGGGCTAAGGTTTATTGGAGCCCAGTATATATATATATATAAGGGGCGTATATTCAGGGTGTACTAAGTGTGCGCCGCATACCCAATAGATTTTCTGTAAATTAATATTTAATTAACTCTTTGTCTCCCTCTCTCAACTTTAGTCGAGACGAAAAAGATGCCCTAACCCTTAATTCTGCGCTCGACTGTTACACTAGTCGAGATGAGAAATGAGCTACTTCAATTCATTTGTTCGGATTGTCTTCAGAACCATTCGGTAAAATGTTGGTACTGAGCGATAGAAGCGTCCCTAGAGCTTGTTTGAGGTGCGAAATTTCAGTATTGCGGTGCGGCGATATATATATATATATATATGAAAATTATTTCAAGAAAGTAACACGTGAAAAATATTTATGATGAATAAAACCAAGAAGGAAAGGAAACACAGAATGGTGATCAAACGCTTTCGTCTAATGACATCCTCAGGAACACTGAAGTAAATAAAGAGTTCAAGACTATATACAGGGTTACAAATATATATATATAGCAATAAAAATTGTGGGAGAAGCATACAAATTTGTAAGGAAAACTACCAATTTTAGCACTTTGCCCGAATTTAACACAAGATCAAATGGATTGTTTACAACCAATTTTATAGTTAATGCCTGAATGATATATGTCACAAAAAATAAAAAAAAATATATATAAAAATAAATTGAAAAATAAAAATTGTAAGAGGAGCATACAAATTTATAAGGGAAAAACTACCCAAGTTTTAGCACTCTGCCCTTCTTGTCTAAATCCGTTCTGAACGAATTCAACACAAGATCAAATGGATTGTTTACAACCAATTTTATAGATAAAGCCTGAATTATATATAGGTGCCGAATTGGAAAAAATCAACGGTATTGGAAGTGATCTGTGCTACCCACCTGCGTTTATGGAATCTTGACTTAACAAGGCAAAACGAACCTTCTATCGTGTGAATAATAACACTCGCACTTTGTCAAAGAATATTTTAGTACTTCCATTTTTCCCAGGCTTTTTAGGCATTGCTAATGTACTTAAACTTTTGGATATTAATGTAGTATTTTCATATAACAATATTGTGAAAAATATCATAGTTAAAAATAGCCCTACCAATAATTCAGACATTATCTATAAAATTGGTTGTAAACACTGTGATTCTTTTTCATTGGTCAGACGGGAAAGGATTTGCATACGCGTGTAAAACAGCATTAATATTCCGTTAGAACGGGACAGTCGTCCAGTGCCCTTTTTGTCCATTTGTCAGAGTTATCCCACTGTATTGATTGGAATAATGCTTCAGTTTTGTTTCACTTTAGCAACATTGTTAATAGAAATATTCTTGAGTCGGCTATTACCCAACTTACAAATAACTTTAACATGAGCAAAGGTCTTTTTCAACTCGATCCCGTTGTTTTGAATTCGTTCAGAACGGATTTAGACAAGAAGGGTAGAGTGCTAAAACTTTGGTAGTGTTCCCGTATAAATTTGTATGCTTCTCTTACAAATTTTATTTTTCAATTTAGTTTTATATATACATATATATTTTTTTTGTGACCTATATATCATTCAGGCCTTATCTATAAAATTGGTTGTAAACAATCCATTTGATCTTGTGTTGAATTCGTTCAGAACAGATTTAGACAAGAAGGGCAGAGTGCTAAAACGTGGGTAGTTATACCTTATAAATTTGTATGCTCCTCTTACAATTTTTATTTTTCAATTTATTTTTATATTTATATTTTTATATTTTTTTATGACCTATATATCATTCAGGCATTAACTATAAAATTGATTGTAAAAAATCCTTTTGATCTTGTGTTGAATTCGGGCAAAGTGCTAAAATTGGTAGTTTTCCTTACAAATTTGTATGCTCCTCCCACAATTTTTATTGCTATATATATATATATATATATATATATATATATATATATATATATATATATATTTTTTTTTTGTAACCTGTACATAGTCTTGAACGCTTTATTTAATTCAGTGTTCCTGAGGATGTTATTAGACGAAAGCGCTTGAGCACCATTCTGTGTTTCCTTTCCTTCGCGATTTTATTCATCATATATATATATATATATTCTTCTCCCCTACTATGGGAATATAAATTTATGTTTACCCCATGCCAAATCAAATGGAAAAGGGAGAGAGCGAGGGATCAGGGCGGAGAGTGTGAGGTCTGTGTACAGAACACCTTCCATATATGGTAAAGTGGGCGGGGCCTAATTTGCCATGGCCTGCGTCAGACGGCTTCTCAGCGTTATTGCTCACTATTTTTCTCCAAAAAGAAGACTTGAGTTTATGTGTAAATAAGTTCGATGCTTCAAGGAGCCCGTAGGAAATTGGTGTTAGATTTTTTACAGTTCACCTAAATTCTCCAAGTGCTTAGTGTAATATTGAGAAGGTGGATTGCGTATGCTTACCATATTACTATTAAGATTTATTAATAAATAAGTTAACATGAATTTCAGTTATTAATTTTACTCCAGATGATATTTCGCACACCCAATTCACACAGTCACCATCCGCCGCTGATATATATATATATATATATATATATGATGAATAAAACCACGAAGGAAAGGAAACACAGAATGGTGCTCAAGCGCTTTCGTCTAATGACATCCTCAGGAACACTGAAGTACATAAAGGTTTACAGCCTATATATAGGTTACAGAAAAAAAAAAAAAAATATATATATATATATATATATATATACAGGGTGGGCCGTAAGTTTCCATACATAGGAAAAATAAACATTTTTTTATGGACAACCATTTTTATTTATAATATGCTCTACATGGTTGCCATTGTTTTGAAAACACATTTCAATACGTGTTCCCCACTGTTGATGAACACGCATTAGCACAGTTGACGTTATGCTTGTAATGGCGTTGGTGATACGTTCCTTTAGATGATTTATGTCTCGTATCTTTTCCTGATACACCATGGCCTTCAAGTGCCCCCAAAGATAGAAATCAAGGGGGGTGAGATCTGGGGATCTGGGAGGCCACTCCACAGGACCACGCCGACCAATCCAAGCATCCGGAAACTGCTGATCCAAATACCGACGCACGAGAAGACCATAATGAGGTGGAGCTCCATCTTGCTGGAAGTAAACTGGGAAGTTACCTTCCTCGTTTAGCAGGGATGGGAAAATCTCTTCTTGCAACATGTTAAGATACCTTTCGGCATTAAGATTTCCACTGACAAAAATTGGTCCAATAATTCTGTCACCCCATATCCCGGCCCACACCATCACTTTACCGGCACCTTGCATCTTCGTCGGACTCAGCCAGTTAGGGTTAGCATTACTCCAATAACGTATGTTTTGCCGATTAATCTCTCCATTGACGTAAAAATTTGCTTCATCAGTAAACAAGATCTTACGTCAAACGCATATTCTTAGGGTATCTGAAACATAAAAACAAACGTTTAATTTTTCCTATGTATGGAAACTTACGGCCCACCCTGTACTGTATATATATATATATATATATATATATATATATATATATATATATATATATATACATACAATAAACGGAGAGATAAAAAAAATTAAAAAATTATTAAACATTAAAGGATTGTGGGACGTAGGAGAAGCATAAAATTTGTAAGGGAAAAACTACCGATTTTTAGCACAAGATTAGCACAAGATCAAATGGGTCAATCCCAGAATAGGCACCTGATGTACCTCAATCCCAGATGAAGCACCTGCGTTCAACCTCAATCTCAAAATAGGCACCTTGCAAGGAATTAAATAAAAAAAACCTGATGATTACAAAATTTATTGTTTATACAAAGTTTATTACAAATGTAATAAAGGCAAAGTTATAAAAGGTTTAAAGTGGTTTAATGAATAAAGAAAAATTTTAGATATAAATTCCTGCAATATGAGCCCGAATGTTTCTGAATCCATCTGAAGCAAATCTATCTTGCCACATAAATTGGTATAGATATAGGTTAGGTTAGGTTAGGTTAGGTTAGAGTTGATTTTTTCAAATATTGATAAAAACAATGAAATTATATCTCTAAAAACTGTTGATATTTTTTTCTCCTCAATCCCAGATTAAGCACCTGTGTTTTGCCTCAATCCCAGATTAAGCACCTAAAAATGATTTCAGGTGCCTATTCTGGGATTGATCCGATCAAATTAATTGTTTCCAACCAATGTTATAGAA
The DNA here is from genome assembly GCA_023014485.1 of Bathynomus jamesi. NCBI lineage: Eukaryota > Metazoa > Arthropoda > Malacostraca > Isopoda > Cirolanidae > Bathynomus > Bathynomus jamesi. The sequence continues at coordinate 426,035 of JAJOZX010000599.1, forward strand.
AAAAAAAAAAATACAAATTTATACTGGAAATCTGACCGGGTTTTAGCACTTTGCCCTTCTTGTTTAGGTTCGATGTATATAAAAATAAATTTAAAAAAAAATACAAGTTATTTGAGTAGCATACAAGTTTACCAAAGATTTAGAGTTCTACCCTTCTTAACTAAATCTGTTCTGAAGGAATTCAAAACAACAGGATCGAGTTGAAAAAGACCTTTGCTTATGTTGAAGCTATTTGTGAGTTGGATAATGGCAGACTCAAGAATATTTCTATTAACAATGTTGCTGGGGTGAAATAAAACTGAAACATTATTCCAATCAATACAGTGGGATAACTCTGACAAATGGATAAAAAGGGCACTGGACGACTGTCCTGTTCTAACGGAATATTGATGCTGTTTTATACGTGTGTGCAAATCCTTTCCCGTCTGACCTATGTAAAAGGAATCACATTGTTTACAACCAATTTTATAGATAATGCCTGAATTATTGGTAGGGCTATTTTTTACTATGATATTTTTCACAATATTGTTATATGAAAATACTACATTAATATCCAAAAGTTTAAGTACATTAGCAATGCCTAAAAAGCCCGGGAAAAATGGAAGTACTAAAATATTTTTTGACAAAGTATGGGTGTTATTATTCACACGATAGAAAGTTCGTTTTGCCTTGTTGAGACAAGATTCCATAAACGCAGATGGATAACACAGATCACTTACAATACCGTTGATTTTTTCCAATTCGGCATCGATGTATTCCGGACTGGCGATCCTAAGGGCGCGGAGAAACATTGAAGAAAAAATGGCCTTCTTAGTGGGGGTGTCATGTCCCGAGTAAAAATGTACGTAGGACAAATTGTTTGTTTTTTCCGATAGATACTAAACTTAAAACCTGGGCTTGAAACGCATTCTCAAAGATCACAAGGACTTAATTCCGCTTTTCATGTCCACTTCACCTTCTCTGCCCTACCTTTACGGTCTTATTAAAACCCACAAACCTGGCAACCCTATGCGCCTTATAATTAGCTCGGTGGGCTCTATTACTTATAAACTCTCCAAATGGCTTGTCAAAGTCCTGCCCCCCATCCTCGGAACTATCTCTGATTTACATGTAAAAAATTCCATGGATCTTACTGAAAAATTGAATAATGCACGTACTGAAACCAACGATAGATTGATCAGTTTTGACGTTTGTTCATTGTTTACAAAAGTGCCGATTGACGAGATGCTTGACTTACTCTCCCGAGAATTACATAAGTATGACCTGCCACTACCTTCACACATTGTTTTGGAACTTATTAAGCTTTGCATCAAAGACTGTAAATTCACTTTCAATAACGAGTATTATCAACAAGTTTTTGGGATGGCCATGGGCAACCCCTTGTCGCCCCTCCTCTCCAATATTTATATGGAGTTTTTCGAGATTACTTACATTCCGAGAATCCTGGAGGTTGGCATCCCTTGGTTGCGGTACGTCGACGATATTTTGTGTATCTGGCCCATGAATCGTGACCTGGATAACTTCCTCCTTCAGTTAAATGATCAAGTCCCCTCCATTAAGTTTACTTTAGAAGTGGAACAAGACAATTCAATCCCATTTTTGGATGTGCGTGTACATAGGGAAAGCCCAGGTTTTAAGTTTAGTATCTATCGGAAAAAAAAACAATTTGTCCTACGTACATTTTTACTCGGGACATGACACCCCCACTAAGAAGGCCATTTTTTCTTCAATGTTTCTCCGCGCCTTTAGGATCGCCAGTCCGGAATACATCGATGCCGAATTGGAAAAAGTCAACGGTATTGGAAGTGATCTGTGTTATCCATCTGCGTTTATGGAATCTTGTCTCAACAAGGCAAAACGAACTTTCTATAGTGTGAATAATAACATGCATACTTTGTCAAAAAATATTTTAGTACTTCCATTTTTCCCGGGCTTTTTAGGCATTGCTAATGTACTTAAACTTTTGGATATTAATGTAGTATTTTCATATAACAATATTGTGAAAAATATCATTGTAAAAAATAGCCCTACAATAATTCAGCATTATCTATAAAATTGGTTGTAAACAATGTGATTCCTTTTACATAGGTCAGACGGGAAAGGATTTGCACACACGTATAAAACAGCATCAATATTCCGTTAGAACAGGACAGTCGTCCAGTGCTCTTTTTTTCCATTTGTCAGAGTTATCCCACTGTATTGATTGGAATAATGCTTCAGTTTTATTTCACTCTAGCAACATTGTTAATAGAAATATTCTTGAGTCTGCCATTATCCAACTCACATATAACTTCAACATAAGCAAAGGTCTTTTTCAACTCGATCCTGTTGTTTTGAATTCCTTCAGAACAGATTTAGATAAGAAGGGAGAACGCTAAATCTTTGGTAAACTTGTATGCTACTCAAATAACTTGTATTTTTTTAAAATTTATTTTTATATACAGTGTGTCCGTAAAGTCATGGTGGGATTTTAAATAGCTATATTATTGCAACGAAACATGATAATGAGATGAAACAATGCCAAATTTAAGAACAACTCTCAAAGTTGTATCTTGTAGTTAGTCTAGGCTAAGCTTAACCTTTATCTCGTAGTTAGTCTAGGCTGTCCACATGCCTATGTTGAACATGAGCGTAATAGCCCGAAAGTTAATGTGTGGTGTGCTCTAGCACGAGATCGAGTGATTGGCCCATTTTTCTTCGCGGAACCCACTGTGACGAAACACAACTACCTCGCTATGTTGGAACATTTTGCAGTACCCCAATTTATTGACAATAATGTCATCTTTCAGCAAGATGGTGCTCCTCCGCACTATGCCAACGTTGTTCGAGAATTCCTTAATGAAAAATTTCCACAGAGATGGATAGGAAGAGGAGGATGGAAACCATGGCCTCCACGCTCTCCGGACCTGACACATTTGGACTTTTATTTGTGGGGTTACGTCAAGCAAAGCGTGTACAGTGTACCCATTAGGGATATTCATCACTTGCACGAGCGAATCACGGAAGCTATCGCATCCGTCACTCCTGATGTTCTTGGGCGTGTGTGGCTGGAATTGAATCACCGCCTAGATGTCTGCAGGGCTACCAGAGGAGCCCATATCGAACTACGTTAAATAAAGTTATTCTTTTAGAGTTGTTCTTCAATTTGCCTTTTTTTCATCTCATTATCTTGTTTCGTTGTAATAATATAGCTATTTAAAATCCCACCATGACTTTACGGACACACTGTACATCGAACCTAAACAAGAAGGGCAAAGTGCTAAAACCCGGGCAGATTTCCAGTATAAATTTGTATTTTTTTTTTTTTCTATAACATTGGTTGGAAACAATTAATTTGATCTTGTGCTAATCTTGTGCTAAAAATCGGTAGTTTTTCCCTTACAAATTTGTATGCTCCTCCCACGTCCCACAATCCTTTAATGTTTAATAATTTTTTAATTTTTTTTATCTCTCCGTTTATTGTGTATATATATATATATAATATATATATATATATATATGTATAGTTTTTTTTTTTTCTGTAACCTATATATATAGGCTGTAACCCTTTATGTACTTCAGTGTTCCTGAGGATGTCATTAGACGAAAGCGCTTGAGCACCATTCTGTGTTTCCTTTCCTTCGTGGTTTTATTCATCGTAAATATTTTTCACGTGTTACTTTCGTGAAATAATTTTCACATATATATATATATATACCTTACAACCTTACAAAGGTTTCGCGCGATGATTCCTCATTTCGCGAAGGTCAAGCTTGTCGCCCCTCCTCTCGAGTTGGCCTGGTGAAGTAGTGAGTTGGTTTCTTGTGCTCTCCACCTCACATAGCCAGATACGCCCGGCTCATCGGGGATTGTTCTGAGCCAGGCGTCTAGTCTTCTTTTGAAGATGTCCACTGCAACTCCCTTCGTGTTTCTCAGGTCTTTGGGCAACTGATTGAACAGTTTTGGTCCTTTCACCACAAAACTATTTTCTTTCAGGGTTAAGGATATTCCCTGTCTCGCCTTCAATTTGGAAATACGACACAGTCTACCTTTTCTACCTTCCACCGTTGTTTGGGGAGTTATAGGGCAGTGGTGGGCGCGGTACCAAAATTTGGGGGTGCGTTACGCGGTACTGCGGTACCTCAGCATGCCCAGTGCGTTACGCGGTACTGCGGTACTTTTTCAGGTCCCCCTGGTGCGTTCCGCGGTACTGCGGTACTGCGGTACTGCACACAAGAACAACACAAGTAATAGCACATATTTTCAGAAATTGCATATCGGCGATTTCGCACCTGAACTTTCTGCCATAATGGCTAAAAATCGATCTTTGTCACAGAAATGTAACACACGTGCAACCGGCTCAAAAGCAAGCACTGCACTGAGGCGTTGTGATAGGATGGCAACGTAACATGTTCTGAACGAAAACTTAACGTGTCTAGAGTTAGGCTGATGCAACACACGCAGCATTCGTCTTACTGTACTCCTGTAATAAGGTTTACTTCAAAAAAAGTGTTAATTTTTTGAAAAGTCGTGTTTGTCGGTACCGCGGAAAGTACCGCGGGAAATTTGAATGCGGTAGCGGTACTGCTGTACTTTCAGCGATCCTTTGCGGTACTGCGTTATGCGGTACCGGTTTGGTAGTGCGGTAGTACCGCAGTACCGCAGTACCGCAAAAAATACCGCAAGTGCCCAGCTTTGTTATAGGGTTCAGAGTAAGATTAGGGACTAGTTTCTCCATTATTTTCCGACTGTAAATAATGGTGTGTGTGTCTCTTCTCCTTTCCAGTGAATTAGGTCTAGTTCGCGTAACCTTTCCCAGTAATTTTTGGGTATGATCAGGGTTTTCAGTAGAGGAATCATTACATTCCTACCCCTTCGTTTAAAGGTTCTCAATATCTGTCCCGTTATTCTCTTTGCTCTGTTTATATATATTATATATATATATATATATTCCTAAATGGCCAAATTCTTCCTACATTTTCGTCGATAGTTACTGAAGTTACATTAGCACTTACAGTTGATGTGTTTTATTTTAATTATTTACGCTGGCGTTAAGGTAAGGAAGTGTTCCATTAAAAAGTTTAGAGCATGAGCTTTTTTTACTTTATTTAATAATTATTTTTTCGAATTTCACTCACGTTACGATTTTAATTAAATCCTCGAAATTAAATTACTAATACTTCGTGCTACCTCAGGTTTTAACAGATTCAGTTTTTTGTTTTAGGTTAGGTTAGGCTAGAGTAGGATTCATTAGGTTAGGCTAACCTAACCTAATTTAGCGTAACCTAATTTAAATTGAACCCCACCCCCCAAATGTCTCCTACAACAAAGTAGGAGTTATTTTCCGAGTAAGAGGAAAGTGATACAAAAGATAGCACCGAATAGAAAGAATGTAACTCTTGGCGTGTTTAGAGACCATCTTTACCATAAAAATATTCGTTTAAATGTGCTTGTAAGGAGCCATAATCCCTATGGGCTGATAAGACAGCCAGTTTCATAATTAATACCAGCCTTCTTGACTTTAAATTACCTGTTTAAGTATGTTTGTATGAAGCTATAATCCGTATGGGCCTGATTAGCTAGCCAATTTCATGATTAGCATCCGCCTTGATTTTCCAGCCATTTTCTCCAGTCAAACCGGTTTAGTCAACCGTTTCTGGCTGATTTTCTCTCTTAGTCTCTCTTTCAGGGTGTACATATGGGTGAGGAAGGCACCGAACTTCAACTTCAAACTTTTATTAAAAAAAGAATACAATTGACAAAGTTTTACAATTTTTAGATATTTGTTGTAACGTTAATATGAGGGTCGGTTCGTAATGCCTCTTATATATATATATATATAATATACCGTTGGTTTGCTTCGTCCAAATTGTTCATTGTGACGAAGGTCAAGCTTTTCACTCCATCTTAGACCTACAGTTTAACGTGGATTCCGAACCACACCCAACAAGCAGCCCAGCGTCTTAACCACTAGGCCACCTCGGGTACCCATTTATCTACCAACCTCTTTCTTTATTGTGTGGAAGGATGAACAGCTGGGTTTTGCTGCGCGCCGGCTGCCGTCACCGGGTCTCGATCCCGGGGCCGATGGATTCGTAGTCAGCGACGCTAACCACAACACCACCGAGGTGTATATATATATAATATATATATATATATATATATATAGAGAGAGAGAGAGAGAGAGAGAGAGAGAGAGAGAGAGAGAGAGAGAGACTAATGACACTTAGTTTATTTATTACGTAAAAATAGTGAAAGTGGCAAGTAATAATAATAGAGACAATAAAAAATAATAATAATAGCAATAATAATAAAAATAATAAATGCAATATAAAGTTTACAAAATGTGACATGATTTTAAAGTAAATGATTTATTGTATATTTAGTAGAAAATATTACAGAAAACAGTGAAAGTGGCAAGTAATAGTAGTAGTACTGTAGTAGTGACAACAAAAAATAATAATAGCAGCAATAATAATAGTGATTAATAAAATTAGCATATTTTAAATAGTTGATTTTAATATCCGTGGGCATTCTGTTGTTATAACGATGGTGTATTTGATGAGTGGTGATTGCTCTTTGAATGGGTGATGTGTGTCGATTTTTGTTGATGGCTTCGAACATATTGACAGCAACACTGAATTTGTATAAGTCTTTTAGCTTAAGGCTTGGTACACGGCGACGGCTTGGTGAGGAGTGTTGGGGGAGTCCTCTACACTTAATATATATTATATATATATACCTTTGGTACTTTTGGTTCCTTTGGTTTGCTTCCGCCCAAATTGTTCATTCTGACGAAGGTCAAGCTTTTCACTCCACCTTAGTCCTACAGTTTAACGTGGCATCCGAACCACGCCCCAACAACAACCCGGCGTCTTAACCACTAGGCTACTCGGATACCCATTTATCTACCAACCACTTTCTTTATTGTGTAGAAGGATGAACAACTGGGTTTTGCTGCGCGCCACCTGCCGTCACCTTGTCTCGATCCCGGGGCCGATGGATTCGTAGTCAGTGACGCTAACCACTACACCACCGAGGCGCATAATATATATATATTATATATATATAATATATATATATATATATATAAAACTTCTATTTTTTATATTTGTCTTTCTTTGAGGATTAAAAAACCAATAACGGATTAAAAACCCTATTGACTCCTTGGGGGGATTAAAATGGATTAAGAAAAGTTCACTTTTGAGTTCCACCTCTCCCTCCCCCTCCTCCCAGTCGGTATATATACACCAATACTATTACATGAACTTCTGAACCACCGTGTATTGAAATTTAGCTATTTATGTACCAAAAATGTTTTCACAATTTTATATATCCGCGAATATACGAAAAAGACCATAACTATTGTAAATATTTAAAGTATTGTATTGTATTTAAAGTATTTTATTATAATATTGTAAATATTTAAAGTAAAAGTAAAAGAATATCAGTCTAAAATTTGGGAGAATCCTATATACTATTGAGCTAAAATGTGTCTGTGTGTCTGTCCGCTTTCTTCGGAACCGTGCACAGACTAAACGGCACATCGAAAAATTCTGCAACCACGACCAACTGATAGCCCATGAGCTGCCGATGTGCTCTGTCAAGTTTCCCGGTCCTAGGTCACTCCGCGGCCGAGGACGAGCTATTTAATATCTATTACAAGTGAACGTAAGTACTTCGAAAATGAAAATGACGAGAGCAAAAATACATAATAAACAGTTTGGTAGTCCCGATAATAGTTTGGTAGTCCCGATAATACGTCAGTACCAATATACATAAACATATATACAATATACATATATATATACTAGTGATGCACCGATACCTCAATTTTGCCGATACCGATTAATCGGCCGATACCAATTTGCCGATACAGATTAATCGGCATCAATTTATAAAAATTATAAGTATAACCCAATGTAATGTATATTAATTAATATTATATTATTTATTATTTACTTTTATTTACTATAATAAAAGCTTATTACTTAATTAGCGATGTGAGCTTGTTTTTTGTTTTTTAATAAAAGTTTTTTATTGATACTCCAAAATATTATTCACTGAGAATATTCGAGAATTTTCTTTTTTCTTAGTTTTAAGAGAGTTTTAGATTGTTTTACAGCTTTTTATAGAATTCTAGAATATTTCAGAACCTTATGGAACTTTCTAGAATGTCTTAGAATATTCTAGACGATTCCAGAACATTTTGGAATACTCCGGATTTGGGAGAAAATAGTACCTATATAAAGGATGGCAAATTATTTTCTTGGTTAGTTGTGGTTGTGTATAGCAAAAGCAAGTATCTACATGTGATTGTGATATTGTCTGTTGAGCCTTTTATGGTAGGCCAGGTAGTTCTTTTTGAAGTTTTTTTTTTTGCCATTTTGGATAATAATTTGAATAACAAATTGAAAGTGTTATTAAACTGGTTTTCTTAAGCTTAGCATTATTTATAACTGCTTGATCAGCTTGAATCATTCAAAATTATTTCAAATTTGTTTTTAAATTTATACATTTAAGATTGAATATTAGTATTGTTTTTTTAATATTATTTGGTTATTTACAACAAAAATATAGTTGGTTATTTACAACAAAAATATAGTACCCTTGATAAGGTAGGGGAAATTTACGTTAGGTATAATAAAAAGTCCATACATAGCCTGCCTACATACAAATCCATACATACATACTGGTATAGATGCTAAAATACATACTATTGCAGTTACTTAAATAATTACTAATATAGTTACTAAAATACATACTGATATAGTTACTAAAATATATTTTGATATACTGTAGTTACTAAAATACCGTACATACTGATATAGCTGTGTGAGTTAGTGATGTGTTATGTGGAATTGGCAATCTAGTTCTTATAATGGCAGTTGTGATTGTGGTATGATATAATTGGGTGTTTTCCGGTTTGTCTTTTATATTTCAATATACATATCGCTACGGTTTTACCTGTAACTGTATAACGGGAACCATAACAATAGCTAATAAATACGTTCTGATATATAGTTACTAAAATACAGTACTAAAATAAATTAGTTAGTTTATTTATTTCTTCACTCATCCTATCATTCACTTCTGACTTAGAATTTCTCCATTTTGACAGGAACTGAAGTTAAGTTGTATCAGAATAGTTGAAAACCCCCTCAAATATTCTATAAAAGAAAATTATCAAAAATTCTCGGTTCAGAGAATATTCTCCTAAAGATTATTCCCGAGAATTTTACAACACTAATATAAGCTATGTCTAAATCTTCCAAAACCAGCCCAATTTGGGATTTTTTTGCCATCTGTTCAGAAGATAATAGCAAAGCAAAGTGTAAAGTATGTGGTGCGCTTATATCCAGAGGAGGAAAGGAAACACATAAAATGACTACATCAAACCTCAGAAGCCATCTTAAATCTCAGCACAAAGCTCTTTTTAACAAACTTGAAGCTCTCAACAAGCAACAACATCCAGTAAAAAAAACATCACTAACAAGTCAAAGCATACTCATGTCCACTTTTCTGTCAAAGAAAGTTACTGACTCTCCAAATGACGAATCATCAAATAAAGATAGAAAAACTGAGATAGTTTCGTTGGAAAAACCAGGCCCCTCCAATAGGAAATCATTAGAAGAAACTATATCAGAATTTGAACATGTAGAACCAGAAGTACATGAACTACAATCATCAGACAGCAAGTTAACAAGTCAAGATAAAACTCTGTTACAACCATCATTGGAGAATCTACTGGAAAAGAAAAAGAAATGGGCAATCAATGATAATAGAGCTAGAGTTATTACTTTGAAGATTGGAGAAATGATCTGCTACGATCTGTAACCCTACTCAGTTGTAGAAGACATTGGCTTTAAAAATTTGATAAGCCATCTTGAGCCTAGATACACTATACCATCGAGAAAGCATTTTGCAGAAAGTGTCATCCCCTTCATTTACCAAAAATTGGAAACTACTCTACGTACCAAGCTTGATAATGCGTCATATGTCAGCCTTACTACAGATGGATGGACGGCTAGTCATAGTCTGCATTCGTTTTATAGCTTAACAGCCAACTGGATAAATAAGGAGTTTGGACCTGAGCAAGCTGTTCTACAAATGTCCCATTTTGAAGGCTCACATACTGGAGTTAAAATAGCAAAGTTTTTAACAGACTCCCTCAAAAAATGGAACATCAATAAGGAAAAGATACAAATGATCGTAACCGATAATGCGGCAAATATGAAAGTTGCTATTAGAGAGAGTGGCCTAGAAAACTCCTCATTTTGTTGTGTTATACATACACTTCAATTATGCATACAAGATAAAGTTATTAAAGAACAAAGAAGCGTAAAGGACATGCTTGCGGTTGTACGAAATTTGGCAACTCATTTCCATCACTAGTTCAGCACGAGATGCTTTAAAGGAAATACAAAATAAAATTAAATTACCGCAGCATGCTATCATCCAAGACGTATCAACTAGGTGGAATAGCACCTACAGTATTATATGCTAGCACGCATTGTTGAGCAAAAGAAAGCAATAATCCTATATTCTATAGGGAAAAAGCATACTTGCTTAACAGATGACCAATGGGAGCTTGCCGAAACACTTGTCATGGTTCTCAAACAGTTTGAAGTAGCGACCAAAGAGATGAGCTTTGCAGATGCATTAATTTCTCAAGTCATTCCTTTTATTGTATCAATGGAAAAATATCTGGATTTTGCTGTGACAAATGTCAAAGGTATTCAAACCATTCTTGAGGAAGACAGAGGTAGTTTTAAAGAAAGATTTAACAAGTATAAAGAAGAATCTAAACTAATTCTAGCAACAGTACTCGATGCACGGTTCAAAATGAAATATTTTGTTACATCAGAAGACAAGGAGAGAGCCCTAACAGAACTATATAATGCTTCAGACAAATTTGCAAAACCAAAAACTGATGGTAAGTCAAATAATATTTATATTTTATTCTTATTTTCCAAGATTACAATTTTATTTTCATAATTTTTTTTTAAAAATTGATTCTAGGGTTTAGGATATTAACTTTTTAACTCAGTCAGTAGTTATTTTCATTAGCCAAAATACCTATTCATTGTTATTTAAAATAAATAGATCTAATGTTCCTTCAAAATTAGTTCATCTGTTTCCTTATTTTTTAAATTACAAAGTAAATTGGTGCACTAAAGTGATTTATTCTTATTGGCAAAGTTGATTTTTTTCAGATTTAAACTAAAATCTCAAAAAAAAAAAATTAGGTTTTATGACACAGTTACCAGTGTTGTATGAACTTTAATAGCTATACTTAAATTACAGAATACAGCACAAGTTTAACTGACTCAGAGCTTTCAGACTCTGGTTCTACTGCTTCTGGATCAGATGCTGAGTCGACAACCTCAGGTTCACCCTTAAAAAAGCTAAGAATGCAAGATGATATATATAAATTTTTTGAAGAAGGGGAAAGCAACTTGGAACAGTCAAAAAGGGTTACAAAAAAGTCGAAATCAATCCACAAACAACTTATTAAAGACAAAAAGATAAAATGGTTAGCAACATTTTTTTTTAGGTGACTTTATATTTAAATTATTCATGTAATGTAACGTAACACTGCATGATTGTATGTATTTTCTATTTATTTCAGGAAAGAAGAAGTTGATTTCTACCTATCATTTCCTGCAATAGCAAAGAAAGAATGTCCATTTCATTGGTGGAACAATTATGATATGGGCAAACATGGAAAGAAATCAACAGAAAATGAACAACAGCTAACTACACTCTGCAAAATGGTCAAAAAATATCTGTGCGCTCCTCCCTCTTCAGTTTATAGTGAAAGATTGTTCAGCACAGGAGGAAATATCTACGAATCCAAGAGAAACAAATTAACGCCCGAACATGGGGAATAATTGGCATTAATTCATTGTACCATGAAATTTTTAAAATAAAAATAAAAAATTTTCCAACACTTCAAGCAGCTGTAAGGAATATATTGAATAAATAAACCATTTTTAAAAAGTTAATTTTTAGTTATTTTAAGGAAAATATTTTTATATGAAGATAGCTACCATAGCTAGCTACTTTGAAGAATTTGATTGTTTTTTACCAGGATGCGTGTTTTCAATAAAGCTTCATTTCGGTGTGGTCTTAATCATTTATGTTTGGTTAATGAAGTTTATTTCGGTTGAAATAAGGTAGTTTTTTGTAAAAATTTTGTCTTCTATACATGCGACTCAGTGTAAAATGATTTTGATGTTCCTAACTGCTGGATTTAAAAAAAAAGACACAAAAGGTTAAAGTGTTGTGATTTAGTGGTAAAAACTAGAAACAATTTTAATTATAGTTTTAAGAATGTCGCATCAGCAAAAAAATCATTTCCTATTTGGTGACCCAATTCGCCCCAGTCGACGCTACCTATGCCAAGCTTGCCGATACCGATTAATCGGCCGATATTAAGAAAATAATCGGCATGCCAGGTGCCGATACCGATTAATCGGTATATACAGCTACCTGTGACATATACTGCTACATATACTGTGACATATACTGCTACCTGCCCGGAGGGCGATAGCGAGCGATAGCGAGCTACCGCTTGTAATAGAGCTATTAATATTTTTATAAATTAGTGGAATGATTATGCAGTATACATACTGTAAATGTTTTTTTGTATATTTACATTGTTATTTACATTATGAGATAAAGATTCAATAATGCTTTAAACGATATGCAATTTTATATGAATACTGCTCTGAAATTATATATATATTTTTTTTTTTTACTCAGATTTATATAAAGGGAAATAAATTTCTTCTGAAGTCATACAAAATTGGATAGAGATAAAAAGGGGAAATTCTCAGAGTTGGGAGAGTTATCTTAATTCTGAAAATTTCATGGGAAAAGTGTGAAAAGTGAATTTCACAGTATGAATGTAATAATAATAATAATAATAATGCTCTAAGGGAAATTCTTAATAATGAAGGACATTTGGATAAATTGATTATACTACAAACAATGGAGGTAATAATTCCAATAAGTAATCGTAATATACGCGAGAGTTATGATAACATTATTATTCGAAGAATGGTCTTGCTTATAATATTATTTATTTCTCCGTTTTAATGAATGACGGGGATTGTTTCTCAATTTGCTGAATGTGCCTAAGTCTTATTGAATTTCTTAATTGATTCAATGTTAAACTGATTATGCTGGCTTAGTCTTCTTATGAATAGGATCTATCTCGAAGCCACAGTTACACGTCATTATTATATATATATATATATATATATATATATATATATATGAGAATAGGGTGTTTTAGTAAGATATGGTCATTTTCATAAGTTGTTATTGAAGTTATTTACAAACTATAAGAATTTATATTCTACAATATTCCTTTGTATATTCCTTTTTAAATAGAATTTTTTAACCTTCCCAGTAAACAATGATTATTTCCGTACATATGGATAAACAACACATTAGAATTATTTGCGGTTCTACACTCATCTGTTGTTTTGCCAGATTGACCCATTGTTTGGGCAGATTAACCCATTATTTGGGCAGATTAACCCATTATTTGGGATGTTTTTAACTAAACGAAACTGAAGAGTAAGTTTATTGTTAAAAACTGCCTTTACTTCCAATTGTCGGGAGATACTTATAGTCTACATGTTAAGGAAGACCAAGAAAATTTCTCTGAACAAACTCCTTGTGAATTACGTTATTATAGTATTTGATATTTATCTTTGCTTAATTAAACAATTTTCTAGAAATGTAACAAGAAAACATAGTTTACTATCAAATTTCATAATACTGCAAAACTTAAAACAGAGAAATTCTTGGAAAGCAGCCCAAAAAGTTGTAAGAAATAATAGAAGACAAAATGGAAAATTCTTTCGAAGGGTGATTGCCTCAATAAAAGTGAAAATGAGTTATCAGTTCGTTTGTGAAAGACATGAAATTTTAATTGGCTTGCACAGCATCAGATATTAGATCCAGAAATAATATGTCATTGTCATTTTTTAAAGAGTAAATATTATAGATGAAGTTAAATTATAATTATTGAGCTTAAGGAGTTCATCGGCAATCAACTTATTAGGCCAGAGACATAAAACGTCACCTGTACACCAATGTAAATAATATTGAAGGTTACAATATAGGACAAAATCTTGGTTTGAAAAAATTTCATTCTCTAAAAAAAAGAAAAAAAAAAGGTTCAGAAATTTACCAAGAATTAGGAGTTCAAAGGTCATCTGTATATCGATGACTTGAGAGATGGGTGTCACAAAAAATCTTCAGGATCGCCACTGGACGGCCATTAAAAGAAAACCTACACAACGACAGATGAAGTAATTTCAGCTGAATAACTCTTTAAAAGGATGTTGAAATCAAGTACGACCTTGATTTGCCAATTAGCTCAAGAACTATTCAGCGATTTTCCCGGATCTGGAATTCGAGTTTCGACGTGCAAAGAAAATTTAACGGAAATAGACAGGCAAGTTCGCTTGAACTTTGCCCAATACCACCTTAGTGATGACGTAGATTTTTGGAGCATTTTTTTTTCCCTGATGAATAGACCTCCTGCTAAGGAAATTACTATAGAATTCATTGCTGACGTATTAATAACTTCTGATACTCCCGAGGAAATATTCTATTATAGTTGGAGCGAGAAGTAGACAATTGTCTGCTAATGCAATGTCTCTGATAAGTGGGTTTAAAGTAAGAGAAATGACGAGGATGGAAGGAAGGTTTACATTAGGTCAGTATATTGAGATCCTTCAAGAAGTGACACTCCTATATTCGGAACGCATAATATTTATGCGTGAAAGTTGTCTAGTTCATACGTCAAAAGGAGTTCAGCGGTTTTCCCAGGAGCAGACTTTAACTGATCTGTTCGGCTCTCCAAGCGGAACATGCAACTTGAACCCAATCAGAAATCTTTTGAGAATAATGGTGAATGAATGACAAATGAAGATGGAAAGGACAACTACTGTAATGACATCTGTCAATATGTTATTAAGGTGTAGAAGGGAATAAGATAAAGATTCTCCATTATTGAGAAGCTGGTGAACCCACTGCCGATCAAATGCGTGAGGTAGTTGAAAATGATGAAGACTGAATGAAATATTAACATGTTTTTGTTGTAGTTTTTGATCCTCTATCTCTAATATGTAAGCGTACATAATATAGATAATTAATTTTTCGAACAAACTTTTCTTAACACTGAAGATATAATGCTTAGCTTATCCTTTGTTTTCCCTCGTTTGGACGAAGAATGTAAAATCGCACAACCAACCAAACCTCTGCCTCAAAATTTAGACCTCTACTAAATGGCGCACAAATATTTAAATTTTCATTTTGAATGTTGGAATAAGTAAGAGATGAAGCAGCGCGTTAAATTTGCAAGGCAGATAAAAAAAAATCAAATCGATGAAAGCAAAAATCAAAATCAAAATTACCTAATTTGTTCCGACCTCCGAGCAGAGCAGATGCTTTGCCACATAGCTCCTCTATAGCGTGGCAGCTCATAGGCTCTCGATCCTACACCCTGATCAAAACTGAGTACAGAAACCCGCAGCTTTTACGATCTCGTGAGTGATTACATACCGATTAACTCATCCCGTTTTTGAATCCCAGACCGTGAGTCGCTCTCCATCATGGCACATAGAAGAAGAAACATAAGAAATTTATCCTCTACTAGGGCTATCAAAAAAGCTTCTTTAGGTTTGATGTCGGCCATTACATATTCAGACGTATTAATATCTGATTGTACAGCCTTCCGTCCTAGGTATTTGGTACCACTCTTTAGTACGGGCATAGCTGTTCGTAGTATAGAAGAAAGAACGAGCCGAGACCGTTCCCGCGTTGGCACCTCACTAAAGGTTTTTGTTTCATGCTGTAACACGCCGAAGGTGAAATTTAACGATTAAACTCCCGCAACCGAATGTATAGTTTTGCATACAACCTTCTTATATGTATCTCAATACTGTTTAGAGGCTAGAAGTAACTGGGACATAGTGGGGGTTATCGTGTTATGCTCAAGCTTTTCTCCCCATGCTCCGATATATGCACAATGCGTAACAAACACACCTGACTCTCGCCTACAAACTAATGTTTCACGATATTACTGTACACATAGCACATAGGAGGTCTGTTTAACAGCTTATCCAGTTTTAGATGATAGACTAAATTAGCCTTATCATCCAGTAGCTCGTGAAAAGTATCTCTTTCGAATGCGTAATTGCATCTTCCGTTAGGGAGCGTCTTGAACACTTCTTTATCCCGTATATTGCCTCTGATTTTAACAATCGAGCGTACGCTAACCTGCATCAGTTCGGCTAAAGATGCTTTATGCACCGAGTTGCTGCTTTTATAACTAATGTTAAACTGAGACATGTTTTGAGAAGAGTGCCCTTAAACTCTTCCCCTAAATCTGTACAGAAATACTGTAGGATGGGATTATAATTTTCTTTCACTCTGGCATCTGTTGTTTTGCCAGATTAACCCATTATTTGGGCCAGATTAACCCATTATTTGGGCAGACTAACCCATTATTTGTGCCAGATTAACCCATTATTTGGGCCAGATTAACCCATTATTTGGGCTGTTTTTAACAAAGCGAAACTTCATATCAGTTACCCACCTACCATACAGTGTCGATTACTGGGGCTTTGCTTTAGCAGTCTTAAACCTCTTTCGCACAGGTTTATGAAGTGTATAGGTATCTTCCTCAGGCAAAGAGTTCTCGACCTCTTTTTTCTTTACCCCTTCACCATACGTACCTCTGAAGTTTCTCAACCCCCCCCCCCCCCCTCGTAAGAAGTAGGGTTAGAAATATTGCAATAACGAGCCTCTAATATGTTAGCTATTTAGCATTTTAGAAGGACGTGGGTAGGGGAAAGTGTTATCCGCTCTCTTCTTCTTCCTTGAGTTTAAGCCAGACGCTCTTGGTACGGGTGTGGGGTGTTGTGTGGAGGACGTTGTTTGGTCCTGAGCTATTATTCTGTTAGCGATAGTCATTTACAAGCTTTCGCAGGAAACGGGTAGGGTTGTGTGAAACCAACTCTCTTCTTTTCGCAGATTTAAAACAAGCGTACTTGGTAGAAGCGTGCTCTAATGTATGGCAGCAATTGTTTGTTCCAGAACTTTTATTCTGTTTTAGATACCAATCAATGTTTTTGGAATGTTTATCTGCTGCAACCTTGCCTTAATATGATCCCATTCTAGTGGAAATGGTCTCTCTCACTTTTTCAACGAATCATGGAATATGTCAATAATGTTCGAACCTAGTACCATAAACCCTCCCGCAGTAATTTCGTTCGTGTTAGACCACTGTATCTATTCAATAGATTAAGCAGACTTAATCATTTACTCCTCAATGTACTAAAAAGACTGTTTTTAACACCTTTTGATATGATGTATTTAAAAATTTCTCTAAGTTCCAGGATCATAAGAAATAAAGAATTAAAGACATTCTTGCTGGAGGAGCCATGGCAACTGGAAGGCCACCAAAAGTGAATTATAAAATGTACATCGCACCAGAAAGCGAAAGTAGTAGTTGGCAACGCGAAAGGAAGACCGTGTCAGTGCAAACGCATAAATGTTTAGTGAAATTTGAGCACGGGGATAGAATTAACTACTCAATCAGCTTCCAGGGTACTCCTTGAATTTCGACGATAGAGCACTACCTAAGTAAACATCAAAAATATTTAAAATAACTTGGAAAAGTGATTTAATACCAAATTGTTTCATACTCTGATTTGACTTATGTGGGTCAAGTAATGACAGTAGAAAATTGTCAGTTGCATTGTGTTAATGTTGGGACACTCGAAGCCGTCATCACACGGAACTAATCTTCAGTGTAGTCGTATTGTTCCGATAGGTTGTGGTAATTTTATTAACTGGTTGATCGTAAGACGAGTGATATAAAAAGTTGGGCCCAAAGGCGGAACAGGGCCTTGGTTAACATCCCGAAAGTTCTTCAGGCCCACTGCTGGAAAAGATGGGCTGGCCTTAGATACTCAGTGACCCCGTGACAATAAAGTTCTTTCAAGTATGAACCTTATGAACCTTATGTTGTTTCGTGCGTTGGTCTCTCTTCACACGGAGGTCAAGCTGGTGGCCCCGCTTCTAGGTCTGGCTTGGTGGAGGAGCGAGTTGCTTTCTTGCGCTCTCCACCGTACATAGCCAGGCACGCCCAGCTCATCTGGTACCGTCCTGAGCCAGACATCCAGTTTTCTCTTGAAGACTTCAACTTTGAGCCCCGTTACGTTTCTGAGGTTCTTTGGAAGCTGGTTGAAAAGTCTTGGCCCCCTGACAACCAAGCTATTTTCCTTCAGAGATGAGGAGGTCCCTTGTCGGGCCTTTAATTTGGGAACACTACACATTCTGCCTTTCCTATTTTCCAGTGTTGTTTGAATGGTAATTGGGTTTAGTTTTAGGTTTGGTACCAGTTTTTCGATCATTTTCCATATGTAGATTATGGTGCACCTCTCTCTTCTTCTTTCCAGGGAGTACAGATTTAGTTTACGTAGTCTTTCCCAGTAGTTGAGTTCTTTGCAGCCATCAATCTTGGCTGTGAAATGCCTTTGCGTTTCTTCTAGTTTATTAGTTTCTTCCTTTTTATATGGGGACGTCAAAACTGAGCAGTATTCAAGTTTTGGTATAATCAGTGTTTTTAGCAGGGGAATCATTACTGTCCTGTCTCTTCTCTTGAACGTTCTTAGTACCTGTCCGGCGACTCTTTTTGCTTTATTTATCGCTATCTGATTTTGTGTTTCGAATTTCGCATCCTCTATCATTATTATCCCGAGATCGATCGCTTTCGTGCTTCTTTGAATTTCCTGTCTATCTGGAGCATAATATGCAGTCTGTGTAAGTTCTTTTCTACCATATCTCAGGAGCTGAAATTTCTCGGTGTTAAATGACATATTGCTGTCTTCTGACCATTTGTATATTTTGTTCGTGTCCCTCTGCAAGGCCTCCACGTCATATAGTCACTCATGTACATCGCTGATTTTTCTGCTGATTTTTGTATCGTCTGCAAAGGATGTTTCTATACTGTTGCTGTTTACTCCGCTGTCTATGTCTGTTAGCATGATAATGAACAGGGGTGGGGGCCAGTACTGTCCATTGTGGTACTGAGCTGCGTACTTCCGATTCTGATGATGATATACCTTGAATTTTGACGACCTGCAGACGTTCTCTGAGGAAGTTGTAGATCCATTTTCCCACTTTGCCTGTTATTTCCACAAATTTAATTTTATGTGCTATTATACCATGGTCACATTTGTCGAAAGCTTTAGCAAAATCTGTGTATATAACATCGTAGCTGTCATTGCCTTCCAATGCATCTAGGATATTGTTGTAGTGTTCTATTAGTTGTGACAGGCATGATCTACCTGATCGGAATCCATGCTGATTTTCGTTGAATCTTTTTCGTGTCTTCAGAAAGTCATAAATTTTCTCTCAAACTATTCTTTCAAATACTTTCGTGAGGTGGGCGTCAATGACACTGGTCTATAGTTCTTTGCTTGAGATCTGTCCCCTCCTTTATATATATGGACAATGTTTTCTCTTTTCAAGATGCTCGGTATTTCCCCAGTGTCTAGGGATCTTCTCCATATCCAGTATAAAGGTGTAGCTATTTCATTTTTACAGTTTTTAATCAATAATGCGTTCCAACTGTCCGGACCTGCAGCTGAATGTGGTTTCACTTGTCCTATAGCTCTCGCTACATCTTCTGGTGTAAAATCAAAGTCTGTTATATACTCTCCTTGCAATTCCTCTTCAAAGAATGCATTTATGTCAGGTATCTCTTTGTCACTTTTTGGGGTACTGAAAACTGTATCAGATATTTCTTTTGGATCGTCGGTTAGTTCATTATTTCTCGTCCTTAAGGGCCCAATAGCGGCGCGCGTTTTTGTTTTCCTTTTTGCATAGCTATAGAAGTATTTTGGATTTTCCTTTTTGCGTAGCTATAGAAGTATTTTGGATTTTCCTTTATTGCTTCTACCGCCTTTTCCTCTTCCCTCTCTGTATCGTCCTTAAACAGGGCTTGTATTTCCCTATCGATACCCTCCAGTTTTTCTTTTATTGCTTTCCTGTCATTATCTCCGCAGTTGCCTAACTTCGCCTCCACTCTCTTTCTTTTGCGGAAAAGTCTTCTCTTTTGCCTCTCTAGCCAGCTCCTCTTTCCTTTTGGCTGTGATTTCGGAGCATATTTTTCTAAAATTCTCAGCGTTTTTTCTTCCAAGGTTGTTAGCATTTCTTCAGTTGTTTTATTCTCGAAAATTGTTCTCCATTCTATTTGGGCCATGTGCGATCTGATTGCTTCCCAATTTATAGTCTTGGAGTTTAAGTTAAAGGCCCCGAATTTACTTCTTTCCTCAATATGTGTATTGTCCTTTAATGCTGTCGTCATATTTGTTGATATCTCGATTAAGTTGTGGTCTGGGATAATGGTTGGGGTTATTTTTATATCAGCAATCAAGTTCGTGTTATTCGTGAATACCAGATCCAGGCAGTTATTTTTTCTGGTATTTTCTGTTATCTCCTGTGTCAGCATAAACTCATTTGTGAGAGCCATCAACATTTTTGCTTTCTCATGGTCTTCTATTGTGCCCCCCTTGTCCTGGTATATATATATACTGTATATACCTTACCTTATGAACCTTATGTTGTTTCGTGCGTTGGTCTCTCTTCACACGGAGGTCAAGCTGGTGGCCCCGCCTCTAGGTCTGGCCTGGTGGAGGAGCGAGTTGCTTTCTTGCGCTCTCCACCGTACATAGCCAGGCACGCCCGGCTCATCTGGTACTGTCCTGAGCCAGGCATCCAGTCTTTTCTTGAAGACTTCAACTTTGACCCCCGTTACGTTTCTGAGGTCCTTAGGAAGCTGGTTGAAAAGTCTTGGCCCCCTGACAACCAAGCTATTTTCCTTCAGGGTTGAGGAGGTCCTTGTCGTGCCTTTAATTTGGGAACACTACACATTCTGCCTTTCCTATTTTCCAGTGTTGTTTGAATGGTAATTGGGTTAGTTTTAGGTTTGGTACCAGTTTTTCGATCATTTTCCATATGTAGATTATGATGTACAGTGCTTACAATAAGTCTCGCGCCTCTATCATCCCAAGCTAGTCTGTTAGGTATAAAATGGGCGGTCCTTATGGCAGCGGAGGTGTGTTCGGATTGGTGCACATAATTGCTCTAACCCCATCAATGACGTCCATTATTACGTCACTTCTGCTACATTTTAGTGCTTAAAATACAAATGATTAAGAAGCAGAATGACCAAGTTTCGGATGTTGGGATGGTTATGGAGCAATCTTAGTCATCATAATATTAGCTGGGCATTACATTATACCGTCTCAATATATACTGTAGACTATAGAGAACGACTAATTCGGAAAATATCCCAAATTATGGCATGATACCTAAGTTATTTTGACGCAGGTCAAAATTATTTGCTCAAATGCAATGATTGATATTAAGTAATTGTTGGGAATTGTTGTCAATATTGTTGTTTGTGATACATATCCTACGTGAAGAATCTAATGATCAAATTCCTCAGTGAACCTCTGACGCGCTCGCATTTCGAGGAAGTCACGGTCGTCTCACTAATAGATAGATAGTTTATCCATTGTTTTAGTGGTAACCTATTTCATCTTATGAAAGTCATTAGTCTAAAGCAAGACTGGTGGGCTGTGAATCAGAGAAATTTGCATTTGATTTGTTCATCGTAATTATTACGTAATATAGTATACTGTATATACTATTATATAAGAGTTTATTGGTAGCATATCGTATGACAATTCCCATAAACATGTGATGGCCTCGATGTTGCCAGTTTTTATTTTTTTCCTGAAACTATTACCTTCTCATAGTTTGTTTCAACAATGCATATATTATCATCTCCACGAGCGTAGACATTGCAAAAAAAGATTCTAACTAAGGATAAGTAAAGTTCTTTCATGGTCACAATATATACTTTTATAGATGTCAAACATAAAAATATAATAAAATTCTATATTAACATAAATATATATTCGATACACATTTACGTCATGGCTTTAACATCAGTATTTCCTATAGCTTCCTCCGGCATCAATAATTTCTTGCAATCGTTGCGGCATAGAAGAGGCCAGATTGTAGGGAATGTTTGGTGTTTGGCGTAAGCTCTCCCAACTATTCCTCGTGTGAGCTAAAAGTGCTTCAAATGTTCTTTCATTGCGTTGCTCCCATTCGTTAATCATTATTGCCCAAAGGTTTTCAATCGGGATTCATATCAGGAGAACGTGGTGGCAGAATTAGATTAATAATCTCTGGCTCCCTTTCCTCCGCCCTTCGTAATTCCCCACCTAACCTCGTTTCCTTCGACATAGCAACGCTTACCTCCATCCTCATTCCACTTCCTTCATTAAACCTATTATCGCTTTTACTGTCCCTTCCTTCCATCCTTCAATGCCAGCGTTCCTAAAACCTAGCACATAAATTATATAATATGGAATCTAACACCTTAGATCTCTACGCATTCATGTTACTTGAAGACGCCTGTGTCTTAGGGGAATCTAAGTGTTGACAGTGGGCTTGAGGGGTAGTCTATAGATTATTGAACGCTCCAACTATTTAAAAATGATTATTTATTACGCAGATCATATGGCATAATACACACATGAATTTAAGTATCTTACACTATAGGAATGGAATTGAATCCTACCAGAGTTAAAAAGTCGCAAAATATGATAGATTAGTTTGTATTAAGAGGTTACTAAGAGAAAAGGATTTGGGATAGAGCGGAAGGCAGAGAGTATATTTTGTCGAGTTTCGGTTATTATTAACGTTATATGGATACACTGCCATGCGGTGTGATCAGAGAGAGAGAGAGAGAGAGAGAGAGAGAGAGAGAGAGTTACAAGGAGAAGTACCTCAAAAGGCCTTGCAGCCCATACCGAGGAGGTACCAATGGCAACGGGTGTCAGGGAAAATTTTCTACACACTCAAATAGTGTGCAAGATTTGGTCTAACCTTTTCTTGAAATGATCCACAGAGGAACTATTCACAACTTCTGAAGGTAAACTGTTCCACGTGTCACAGATCTTATACTAAAGTAATTCCCACACACACTAGTCCTAAACCGTTTCAAATCCAACTTCCAACCATTGTTGCGAGTTGGGTTATCATTTAAACTAAACATGCTTCTAAAATCGACATCGTTGAACCCGCGTAAGAGCTTGAAAACCTCGATCAGTTGACCGCGCAGCCTCCGAGTTTCCAGCGAAAACAAGTTCAAGGCGCGTAACCGTCGATTGTAGCCCATATGCCTAACGGAAGGGATTAACTTTGTGGCCCTCGCCTGCACTCGCTCCAGCCTCTCAATAGCTTTCCTGAGGGTGGTCGACCAGAACTGCACAGCATACTCCAGGTGCGGCCGAACCAGGGAATCGTACAGAGAGAGCACAATCTCCTTGTTCCGAAACTGAAATTGCCTCCTGATATAACCGGAGAGAGAGAGAGAGAGAGAGAGAGAGAGAGAGAGACACACACACACACACACACACACACACACACACACACAGCTTTTAAATCAGACCTTTTAAATGGTTTTGGGTAAGGGCTTCACGTATGTTATTTTAGTCCAGGGTAGTTTATGTGGAGGTGTTAACGTAACTTGCACTTGGGACTGTTAATTGTAAGACAACTACCATAGCTGGAACTGAGACACGTTATCCCCTGCATAGTCTATATATGCATCTATATACAGTATGTCTCTATATATAAATAGATAGAGTGATCGATACAATGATAATGTGGACGTCATTGATGGGTTAGAGCAATTATGTGCACCAATCCGAACACACCTCCGCTGCCATAAGGACCGCCCATTTATACCTAACAGACTAGCTTGGGACGAGACAGAGGCGCGAGACTTATTGTAAGCACTGTACCTCTCTCTTCTTCTTTCCAGTGAGTACAGATTTAGTTTACGTAGTCTTTCCCATATATATATATATATATATATATATATATATATATATATATATATTCCTATCCACCTTTTTGTATTTTATAAATGGGAAGTTAAAGTCTCCGCAGATCATTATATTGGGGGATGGAGGGTTTATGGCCTTTATTAGCTTTCTGATGTCATCAATGGCCTCCGAGAATTTTTCGGTTGGGGTGCTTGGAGGTCTATAGATGACTATTACTATCACGTTTAGTTTTTCTATTTTCACTGCTAGGAGTTCCACATAGCTGTTTGATTTACTTATTATCGTCTCTGTCATATGACCTTCCTGTACATATATAGCACAGCCACCTTTACGTCTCGTCGTTCTATCCGCTCTTAATAAGTTGAAGCCCTCTATATTTATCTCTTTCTTATCAATACAATGTTCGCAGTTTTCACAATTTCCTTGGCATTCTTTAAGATGAGTTTCTGTGAGGCATGCGATGTCCGCCCTTGTTTCGTCAATAAATCCTTTCAGGTACGAAACCTTATTGAGTGATTGGTTTGGTCTTATTCTTTGAATATTAGCCAGGACAATTTTTATGTTCCCTGTTTTTCGTTGCTCCTTGCGCATTTCAAGTTCGTTTTCCTTCGATATCGCTTGATTCGTTGCCCTGTGATCCTCCGAGAGAGATCCGTTTCCGCTTCCTTGTACTGGTAGCTTCTTGCCCGGTAGCGGTTTGGCTCAGGGGTTTCCAGCTGTGTCAACTGCATGTGGATGACATTTAGCATCCATAACGTGTCCGCGATGTTGAAAAAATTTTCTTGTTCGCTTATTGTGTTCCTATTGTTGTTCCTATTGTTGTTATTCCTATTGTCATTTAAACTTTTTCCTTTGTTCTTTGAGTCCGCTTGAGTATGCTGTTAGACCTAAACAAGTTCGGTATAAGAACTCGTTGGCCACCGCTACCAATAATTTTATCATAATAACAAAATTAAAGTATCTGTTTTGTTCGCAGTGCAAAGGCGAAAAGTGAACACCTTCAAATATACAGTTCAAAGACATTTTACTGTTCATCACTTTGCAAGCTAGTTAAGCTACCTAAGGTGAATGGGGTGGATGCTAAGGTATCAAAATATTATTTAACTTACACACTCCTCACGCGTGACACTTTGAGCTACGTTCGCCTACCACTACCCAAACAGTACTTTAACTCTAACGATATGAGTGCAAATGAACGGGAAGATTTTGGACTGAAGAAAATCTCTACAACATACTGTCTGATTGTGAACGTTATTGTGTGAACGACGTGTGCGTGCTTAGAGTATACAGTATTTCCAAACATTTGAGAAACATGTACAGTATATAATGCGTTTTAATTGCGACCCCTATAGTCATCAACCACCATTGCTTCCCTTTGTTTCACTATTTAAAAACAATTTCATGCAAAGGATACATTTTCCATCATACGCAGAAACAAGCCACGTAGTATAAAGCCCTTTACTGGCTCACACTTTCACAAAAGATGTGCATGCACATAATACACTGGATTATAATTATAATAAACTAAAATAAGCACTTGACGACCGTTTAGAAACATGAACAGTCATAAATATTCATTCAGGTGGACTTTCATTTAAAATTAATCTACAGTCAGCATATTCTTTGGATAATGGAAGTAAGTGCCAAGAACGGGAATGAAATATAACGATGTGTCCTTTATTTATACTTATTATTTTTGTTATCCACAAAGACAATTTAAAGGAACATATATGATGCAGTAGTGAATAGTAAAGAATGGCGTATCATACATAAGCAAAAAAGAAACGTCTGACAGCACAAACTAAGAATTACAGCATTACAATTCAAATAATGAAAGATTACTAGTACAATAACTCTACATAATAGTCTTAGAATTGAAAAATGTGTGAATTTCAGCAGTGCTCATCTTTGGACTCCTCGCACAGAGCTAATTACGGTAGGCGTTTTCTCTACATATTCTGCAGATGGCGAACACAGAAGCCCCGTCCGTCTGCTTTCACATCCTACACGACAGTCACACTTGTACTTGTAGGATATTGGATGGAGTTTGTCCAGAACCGGCTGTATATTTGTAGGGACTGGGATGAGGCTTCCATTGCTGAACTGCCAGCCCTAGTCACTTAACGACAAGTTGTTACCCAACCATTTCTGTACTTGTAAATACGATCTAGAGGAGTGTTGATGGGAGGCAGCACTTGTGGGCGGCAGAGTAGCCAAGTCAAAGGATGCTGTGAGCCGTTACTTCGCTACTGTGTGGTTACGGAAGAAGAAGCGAAGTTCGTCTAGATTGCTGCATTCTCCACCATATAGACCACGAATGAATAGCTATGCAGCCACGGCCACTTCTTCCGGATCTGCGGCCTGCATATATAAAACCTGCATAACCTGTTGTAAATGTGCATTTTTCTTAAGCAATTTCCATGCCGATTTCTTCTCTTTTTTTAATATAGCAGATGGGTGTCGTAGCCTGCCATCGCATGGATGAAGAGGACCCAGTTCTTCATTTCCCTTATTACTTGCTCTATGTCTGCAATACAAAATAGTTTTCCTAGTTTGTTGCTTGAGCCAAGACTGAAGAGAAGGAAACGGGCATCCGACATGGTGCGAACCACTAACATGGCCAGGATGTCGGTGTCCTCACTACGAACACGATAAGCTTGTCGGCGTCTGCCTCCACCTGGTACACAGTGACACCGGCAGCTTGGAGGTGGGGCACCAGGAAGCTAATAAATCATGCTTTATTCTTCGCGTTTTCTAGAAATTCTGGTTGGGCTGTTGATTTCGATTGAGGTGTTGCTTCTGACCCTCCTCTTTTGTTCCTCAATCTTCGTGCTGCATTTGGTGAAGTAATGGCTGGGGACATAACCTACGTACGAAGAGCACACCTAGTCGTACGTGTGGAAAGGCGTGTCCACACCACTTTGTGGAGAAGATAGCCTCTATCCACAACAAATATTGACTGTGAGATTGGCTTTCGCTGCATGGCACGATGGAATTCAAGTCAGCTAGCGATGATTTCATTGTTTTTCTCATAGATATTTTAACAAAAGACATGATTGAGGCTTTAGAGCAGGGGTCACCAACCTTTTTTTGGGTCACCTCCCACTTTTACGATTTTTTGAAAATTAAAAAAGCTTATCGCCCACCTTAGATCAAAAAGAATAAATCAACATAATCGATAAAATAAATAATGAAATAAATGTTTAATTACCTTTAATGTGAGCCCACTAGTGGGCGCTACCGCCCAGGTTGGTGACCCCTGCTTTAGAGCAAGCGCGTAATGAATGTAGTCAACGGAATCATCCCTGGATCTCAGCATGCAGACAATCCTCACGAAGAACTGCTGAAGGTTGACTGGTACAACATCATCCCTCAATTTATACTAGTATTCCAAATTGACGGCAGCTTCACCTTCCCTTTGTGTTTAAGCTTTACATCATAAAAGTTAGGTTCAGTCACGTTCAGCACTACTAACCGACCAAGGCTGCTTTCGCGGCGCCATATCTTCACTCTCATTAACGCTAGATTCAGAAATTCTATACGAAATCGATAGCTCAGATAATACAGTAAAACTTTTATTTGGGACGTTTTCCAATCCGATGCCGCTGGAATGCTTTAAATTCCAAACAACAACAAAAATTAGCTATAAAAAATACACGAAATATGGAATTTAAAAACACTTCGCACAAAAATTACTAAATCATTACCCCTAAAATGGTAATTTTTCAATAGAATATTTTATGTGAAACATTTCTGAACATTTCTGTAAAAATCGCGCATCGCTCCGAGCAACGGATCACGAGTCATAGTAGGTGGAACAAAAAGCCAAAATGGCGGCGGGTTTTTTTTTTTTTCGTGAAAATGAGGTGAAGTGGCAATAGGACGTTTTGGCACTTCCGATACGTTATTCAGCTTGGAAAACTCTACCAATACCGTGATTTTCAATATATAAGGGGCAGAGGGCAAAAGTAATCTCTCTTAAAGGAAAAAGTTTTCGCATCACATAATTTTGAAAATGTTAATTACAGTTTTTTAAACAGTTTTGACATTTGTAGTAGGTATATGTATAATAATAAATGAGGTAGCGGTACCGATATAAGTAGAGAAATGCATTCTGGTACCTAACCTTGATTATATATATATATATATATATATATATATATATATTAGGGTGCCTTGATCTTGTAGGGTAAAATTTTCAAAACTGTGACTTTTTTAGTTCCGACCCTCTCAGTTAGTTTATGCAGTTGACCGAGAAAACACCGTTTCCAATTTTTTTTAAATCGATGAAGGCTTATGGATTGCGCATAGCAAATGTTTATTTCTGTAGCCTATATTGTCTAAATAATGATTAGCATCCCTATCGTGGTTAATGATCGGTGTAAAAGCGCTGCTATTCAGGTCCCCCTCATTTGCTGTGTCAACAGTGAGTACTAGCTCCTCAAGGCGGAGTCGCATGCCTTGCAAGCACTCATTGTTGCCTAGTTCGCGCACTAGGTCTCTCTTAATGAACTTGGGGAAAGCGTGACGATGATCTTCAACAACTGCAGGAGATTCTGTTTTTTATCCTCATTATTGGTAAGTGAGGAGTTAAATTCTTGGATAAGGGCAACTCCACTCTCCGTCAAGTCATTCACAGGTCTAATATTGAAAACTGCCCTCTGTGCAATCTGAAAGCCGTTGTCGTCTGTCCAGTTGGTAGGTTCCTTTTAGAAAGGAAGGCACACCGATAACGTCGAACAGGTCCTTCGTTTTTCATGTAACGAAGTCTTTTACTTTCTTCCCCGTAGCATCTGGCACCAGCGGGGTGGATCCCCCAAGCCTTCTTTTGTGTTCATTGCTTCCACCATTTTTCTCTTGGTGACGCTACTGATGTTCCAATTGTTGGATCTGCGTACTGCTGAAAATCTTGTAGGAGACACAGGTCATTCGCCGCAGCTAACGCATGGAGCGGGTACTGAATCGATGCTTTAACTTACAGCTTGCAGATGAACACGTTTACGTCACGTAGGAGTCCCCGCAATGTGTCCTGAAAGGAAGGC
Source organism: Bathynomus jamesi (assembly GCA_023014485.1). NCBI lineage: Eukaryota > Metazoa > Arthropoda > Malacostraca > Isopoda > Cirolanidae > Bathynomus > Bathynomus jamesi. The sequence goes on from JAJOZX010000599.1 coordinate 455,022, forward strand.
GCGGGAGACCTCGATGTGAAAGTTCTGTGGGAATGATGGAAATGCTTTCGAAACATACACAATTTCAGCGAGTACGAAGCCCTTGCCATCTAGCGGACGCGATGAACTGCTCCTGGCGTCCGAAACCGGTGACCGTGAGGAAGTGTACCACCGAGAAAAATGATGACTAATTCCAGGAATAACTTTTAGTCATCCCTCGGCAACTGCTCCTGAAAGGCACTCTTTGCAAAATGTATGATCACTTCTTTCCAGCCCATAATTATATTCGCGGTGGTCTCATCGTCCGCTCCCGTCTTCAAGTCATCTTGACGAATATTTGGCCAGTAGTCTCCGAAGCTGTTGAAGATCGCGATGTTGGGACTTCTGGACACATCTTGTAAAACCGTAGTAAAGACTTTCTTGAGGATTAACTCATGAATATGGTGTCGACAGGCGATGTGAAGCACGTCATTGGTCAATCCTTGTTCCACCAGAGTATATGCACCACTGCGCAGGCCAGTATTTGCAGCAGTGGTATCGAAACAAAGTCCCTTCACTCGTTCTCGAAAATTTCACTCGTCAACTGTTTCCAGGAGCCTGTGTGCCGTTCCTTCTGCCTTAGAGTTCGGTAGCCTAGGGACAGCGAGCAGCTTTTGGGTGTTTTCTCCTGACACCAGAATAGGCAGACAATCTACCTGTTTTCAGACAGTGAGGTCTGATATCATTTTCCCCTCTCATTACAAGAGAAGGGGAACGTTAGGGGAGAAAGAGTGGTGGATTTCCTCCGCAAGAGCTCGTCGGTGTCTGATCCTCTGAGCACTTATGGCACTTCGACTCACAGAGAGCTCTTCAACATCAACTTCCATCTGCTGCGCGAAGGGGACCTGGATATGTGCTGCCTTTCTGTCGCTAGTCCGGGTCCAGTCTAGGGCAGACGTCACATCCAGAGAAATGGCAACTTTTCCTTTCCTTCGCTTGAGAGAGAGAGGTGAGGTTTAAGCAGCAATAGGGCATTCGTTCTCCGTCTCTTCAGCGTTGGTGAAGCTGCTGCCACTAGAGGATTCCAGCTGAACAGTCTCCGGATTCTTCCGTCTCCTTTTCTGCCCTGTCTCGTCCCGCAGCCTCGCTTTCAGCTCGGGCCGCTTGCCGTTCCTCCCTCCTTGTCAACCGCTTGTCCACTCTCACTATCCGTCCTCGGTGCCCCGCCTCCCGTTGCGCTATCATGAAGTCTTTGTCCTCCTAAATCTTTATTAGACTCAGGGCGTGTTGGTGAGCGACGTCGAAGAGGTTGGAGAGCTCCGCTTGCTACTCCTCTCGTCGTTTGATGGCCGATACTGATTTCCGGTTGATGTTCTCTTAAGTCCTTGCCACTCAGAATGGAGTTATTCAAACTTCTTGATGATGTCTCGCTCGTAAGACGTGAGAATCCTCGCTTTTTCCCAAACGTTCAGGATCTCACGTGTCGTAATATCAATGCTTTCCTTGAGCGATTTCTTCTCAATTTGGTGATGACCTTTTGAGGGAAGCTTGTTTCCCAAGAGTTCCGAGCTTCACTGTCTCACAGGTCGCAGTTTATTTTTTGATCGTGTTTTCGTCATTATTTATAACCTGGAAAGTTAACAGTAAAGAACGTCACGTCAAGAAATCAGGGAATCAAAATACATTGTGCACTACCAAAATGGCGCCGCTCAACTGTAAGCAAAGCTCTCTGTGCTGATCGCTACTGCCACTTGGTGGCTGAACCGTGTACTAACGTATTCCCGTTAGTCCATCCAGATATTCCTTAATAAGGCCAAATAGGTAGTAAATGGTGAATGTTTAGTGCACCTGCAGCAGCCCCTAAGTATTGTTGGATCGAAACACAATTGCACATGATTTATTCATTTCCGAAACGAAACAAAATGACAGGGTCGACGATTTAAACTTCAAAAGTTCTTGTTTTCAAAGCACCCTAAAATATATATATATCTACTCTATAAAAGCAAGTTGTGTGTGATTCTGTCTGTCTGTCTGCTCATGAACTTTTGGGGTCTCTAAAAAAAGCTGAATTTTTAAAATAATTATTACATGGTTAGAGAGGAAAAAAATTATAGTCATGAAAATCTTGAGCTTTACATTGTGTCAAGATTTGTGAAGCTTAAGATTCTCATGACTATAATAATTTTATTAACCAAAAATAATTGAACCCTCAATAATTGGGGGACCGCAGGCTCCCCAATTATTGGGGGATACGACGAAATATAAAAAACGATTTGAATAATTAAAATTTAATACAATCAACCCACCCCAAACAAGTGCTGGGCATATATATATAGTATATATATATATATATATTTTTTTAATTGGGTTTGCTTAACCTCCTTCGCAACATCTAAGGTCATATGATGGAGGGGACCTACAGCTTTACGTGGGATCCGAACCACGGGTCGTTACATAATCTGGGCGCGGAGGACGGTCTCCCATCTAACTACTACCCAGACCCAATATCGCTTAACTTCGCTGATCTCCGGGAAGCGATGTTATGACATCGGCCACGACGTAGCCCAATATATATATATATATACACACACACACACACATATATATATATATACTGTATATGAAAAGCACTGAAAGGAAACGGCATTTTTAAACCCCATCGAAAGTGTACTGCCTAGGAATTAATTGTTTTTAGCTATCCACACACAAAAGAGTAATTAAAGAAATGTTGCTTTTTCCTTACCAAATAATCAATATTTTCATTATAAATGAATTATGGCATAAAAAGGAAACTTTTCGAGCGTCAGTTATTTTATCGGAAATAATTTATGTTGCACTAGGATGCGAAAATTAAATTCTGTCCGAAATTTATTTACGAGTTTCAGAAAACGATTTTTTAATAATTCAGTTGTTTTATGCGCATTCACAACAATTTTAATAAATTGCATTTCTTTTCAATGTGAAGTAGTGTTATACAGTAATTTTGTTACTTACGAGTCGAGGGATTAGTTGAATAGCGATCTAATCCAGAAAATGAGATTTTAAGATCAGTGATAAACTGATAACCGTTTTATGGCAGGTTTTCTTTTTATGTTATGATTTTGAGTCAAAATCATGACATAAAAAGAAATCCTGCCATAATAGACTGCGCCAAAAACGGTTATAATTGATCTTAAAATATCATTTTCTGAATTAAATCACTATTGAACTAACCCCTCGAAATTTTACTACATATGGCATTAAGATTATTTAATTTATTGAATTTGGTTGTAGTGCGTTAATATTAAGATGTTTAAGCGTTTGATGTACTCTGATAAATACGTACGTTATGTAGTTAATATTTATTAATTATATGTGTTATATAATTAATTAATGTGACATATTGAATTAGTTAATTCAGATTAACCTTTTAAAGGAAATTCTTTATATATACAGAAATTCATTTAAGTCAAAATATAAAAATAAATACTAGTTTATGCTTTTAGAAAATGGTCTTAAACTGTAGAACTATTATAATTTGGGATTGGATTTTTGTTCATTAATTTTTTAACAATAGTGAACCGCTTTGACAATTTTATGGTTGCATTAAGTCTGTTACAGAAGATTTTGTATATCTCTTCAGTAATATCAGTTTTCCATAATTTTAAGACCGTATTTTGTGCTTAATGATCACAATGAGTGCTGGGGTGATTTATTGTTTTTGTATTTAGTTTTAGATATTACTTTTGGTTTAAGGGGAAAGTTTGTGTTCAATATATCAATTAATATGTTAGAGAATGTTTGAAATTTTATTCCAGTGTCATGGTTATTTTCGATTATTCCAGTCCGATCAAAAGCCATTATTTTTCAAAGGAATTTTATAGCTGCAAAATCTATAGTCAACTTTCATATTTTCCTGTGCGGATAAATGGGGGATAAGCATAGTGTATTCAGGCAAGTGATCTTTGATAGTTAATATAATTATACCCGAGATGCAGTCAAGCGGAGACCGTACTCAGATCTGATTTAGTAGAATCGAATTTCTAATGTCATTGTGAAGTCTAGTTGGTTTTGTAATAGTTAATTTAAAACCACTTGCAGTCAAGATGTTGTGAAAAAAACTTGTCTTATTATTTGAAACTTCTTTCATGAGATCAGTATTTAAGTTTCCTGCAATAACACAATTGTTACCGATATGAGTGGAGGTTAGAATTCTGTCGACAATTGTAATAAAAGCTGGCACGTTACCAGCTGGTGCCTAAAATGGAATATTGGATGTTATGAATATACATTTCGATTGCAAGTGTTTCTGAGGTATTGTCTATGCCTGTCAGTTCTTCGATACTTTTACTCTTGTAGTATGAGTCTACAAATATACTTACACCTGCACCCCTGTTGTTAGCCCAACATATATTGTAGCTTGTGTACCCTGGGATGTTAAAAATGATGTTATTACTGTCATTAATCGAGTTTCAGTTAATATAATGCATGTGGATCAGTGCCGTCTTTAGGCATGGGCCAAATGGGCACTGGCCCAGGGCCCCAATGTTTAAGCCCCCTCCCCCAAATACTTTTTAGCAATTTGTTAACGAAGTAGACTCGGTGGAGATGAGCATGAGCTAAAATGTTGATGACACTTTGTCTCCAGTATATATACCGGTAATAGTCTAGTACATATATATATATATATATATATATATATATATATATATATATATATATATATATATATATATATATATAAGAAGTTGTCAACAAAATATTCTGAGGGTATTAGCAGGAATGAATTGGAAACAAAATGTCTTCAATTTCGAGAATACTTGAAGGAAATTGATTGTACTGAAAAAAATATATCCTACATGTACAAATTGTTGGACTCGCAGCTTTTGAAGAGCAAATTTCTCACCATTGAGATTTTGTTCCGCATATTCCTCTCAATGATGGTTACTATTGTACCGAGGAGCAAAGTTTCTCTACACTTACGTCTATAAAGAATGCTCAGAGAAATTCTATCAGCCAGGAGAGATTGAACAGTCTGGCTTTGATGAACGTTGAGAGTGATCTACTTAAGACACTTGATTTTGACATTGTAATTGAAAACTTCTCTGCCAAGAAATACAGAAGATATATTTTCTAGCTTCACCATTCATTCATACTGTTTATACTAAAAATGAGTTTCTGTTATACGGTTATACCTATGTAATTAACCTAATATATAATTTTACACAACGGAATTTTGTTCTATTATTTCTCTAGATTAAGTAGGTAGGTAGGTAGGTATAGAGGAGGGGGTCTCTCTCTAAAGGAGTGCCCAGGGCCCCAGATAGCCTGGAGACGGCAATGATGTGGATTTATGTTGCAACAATTTTAGATTTGTTGACAATTCGTCAAAATGGTTTGGGAGTCTGCGAATATTTAAATTTAGAAAAGACAGGTTTCCATTGTTGTATTTTTTGTTTAAAAAATTATCGACTGAGATATAATCGGAGTTGACCACGTTTTCAGATTCAATAACTTCATTTACAGTAGTGAGAGTATTTAAAGTGTTGATCATGATCTGAAGATTAGGGTAATATGGTAATAGAAGTAATAATTCAGTAAGTAAAAGGTATATATATATATATATATATATATATATATATAAGAGACAGGAGTTGAATGGCGACGGATGGCAGTGTGTCCAGGCATCTCGAAGTATTTGGACCTTGATTTCGGCTCTCTTTTTCTCTTTCTATGAGGCGGGTAGGCGGTTTTGCGGCCGTTCGCCTTTGGCTCTTCCCACCTGCATAATATATATGTATGCAAGGCAAAATAGCATGCTCATTTATATGCACACTGAGGATACGAAGGATTCATCAAACAAATGAAAGCCATTGTTTGAGCTTTTTTTCATAACACGAGAGAATTTGCTTTATGAAGTGTTAATGAGTGAACAGTCTCCCAAAAAATAAAACGAACTCATTTTTTATTCAAATATATTTTAATTAAAATAATTTTTAAAACTTTTGATTCATTAGAACTCGAAAATATAATTATAAAAAGTAATTTATTACGAGGATTTTTCCAGTATTTTTTTTCGTTGGGACGACATATATATATATATATATATATATATATTATATATATATATATATATATACACATGGTTGGAGAAAAGTCTTTGCGGGCTATTTTTTATAACAATTGTAAAGAAAGTTTACATTTATTTCAACAAAAATATAATAAACCACCACCAAGTGCAACCACTCTTCCATACTGAAAGCTCAAATTTTTGGAAACAGGGAACCTGTAAAAGAACGTCCAAGAAGCGGTAGGCCAGTAACGGCAACAGGAGACAACAAAAAAACAACAGAAATAAACAACAAACTCAAAGAAAAACAAAAAGAACCATTTAGGGAATTCATAACAACACTAAACCACTCCACAGATACATCCAGGCTATACAAGACTATAAACAGGATTACCCACTCTAACAGCGGCACTCACACCTCACACGCAGCTATCTGTCGCAGCCAGAATAATATCCCAACATATACACAACAAGCTAACATTCTAGTTAATCACTACGCAAAGATAAGTCACTTAAACAGAGACAACAACCAGAAACGCGCAGACAGACAAACAGCCAGACACAAGAAAACCAGACACAAGAAAACCAAACAACATATCTAACATACACCTTAAACACTTGGGCCCACAGGGAATACTAGCTCTCACAAACATCAGCACATATTCATACCAACACTGTATTATTCCTGACATATGGAAACAGGGTAAAATTATTAGGATCAAGTAAAGATAATCCCTCCCAGGTCACACTAGTAAAGCAAATCCCTCCCAAAAATGACCAAGTAAAGATAATCCCTCCCAGAAAGTAAATTAAAGTGAAGCAGTCTGACATAAGGATAAAAATTAAGAGAATCTTTTTTAAAAAAATGATTTATTTGAAAACAAAATTTATTAAAATTCATTTATTACAATGGATCAAGTAAAGATAAGCACCCCCAACCTTTTTTAGTTAGCTTTATAAGGCTAACTAACGAAAATATCACGACTTAACCTAACCAATCGTTAGGTCAACTGTACGCCCTTGACGATTGGTTAGGTTAGGTCGTGATATTTTCGTTAGTTAGCCTTATAAAGCTAACTAAAAAAGGTTGGGGGTGCTTAACTTTACTTGATCCAAAGACTTTAATTAAAGCGGTATGGCGGTATTGCGGTATTGCGGTAAAGCGGTATTACCAACTTTACCAAGTAAAGATGATCCCTCCCAAAAAATGATCAAGTAAAGATAGTCCCTCCTTTTTCTGTTGGGAGGGATTATCTTTACTTGATCCAATTATTACACTACTCAAACCAAACAAAAATCCAACAGAACCAGCTTCCTAGAGACCCATTACTTTACTATGCACACCTTCCAAAGTAACAGAAAGACCAATCTTACAAATCACCAACCCACACACACCACTATCGCCTACTCAACATGGATTCAGACCTCACCACTCAACCACGACATTACTCACTAACCTCAGGCAGCACATCATGGATGGCATCAACTCCAGACGACCAGCTCAACGTACACTATTAACAACAATAGACATTATTAAAGCATTTGATGCTATCCCACGCTTCCCTCTCATAAACAAAATACTTAACACAAACATGCACAATAACACCAAAAGGTGGCTGAGCAACTATCTTTCAGGAAGATACTCACATGTCACATTTAATGGCAAGTCATCCAAAAACAAGCTTTTTCCGAACGGGGTCCATCAAGGCTCTGTTCTCTCACCAACACTGTTCAACTTATACATGCATGACATTCCAACACCCATAGATAACAAGCTTACCTAATCATCATATGCAGATGACATCACTCTAACATCCACCTACAACAACATCGACACCGCTACAAATAACCTACAACATACATAAACAGTATACAAAACTGGCTCACACACAATAGACTCAAAGTAGCGCCCACAAAATCAACCATCACCATGCTAACAAGCAACACAAAAGAACACCAGATAACTCCACAGATTACACTAAACAACACCAACATTCCACACACTCACAGGACCAAAATACTTAGGGTCACATACAACACATCATTATCTTTTGCAAACCACATTCAGGACATTAAAAACAAATGTACGTCAAGACTTAACACGCTTAGGGTACTAACAGGCACAAACTTTGAACACCAGCAGGAAACAACATCACTCTTATACAAACAATATATTCGCTCAGTTTTGGACTATGCTAGCCCATGCTGGGCACCCATTATCTCAAACACACACATAAACACCTTACAGACAATACAAAACAACGCACTTCGTATCATTACAGGATGCACTCAAACAACACCAATAGAACACCTGCACACAGAAACAAAAATACTGAAAGTTAGGGAACATTTAGACATGAGGGGAACACAATTCATGGCAGCAGCGACAACTAAGCAGTGAAGTTGAACTAACCCAAAACACCCTTGCCACTACATGTACAATCATGCACCAACACCTCGCACCATTAAGGTAACACCAGAGAGACATTATAACCAAATACTCCATTCCATACCACGCCCCACAGACATCACACAGTACAGAAAACACACACACACACACCTGACCCACAAAGCACTGACACGACTCGGTCCGAATGCGGTCCTAGGTGCGGAGCCGCCACTCATTGACAGGTCAGAGACCAGCCTGAGCAGATCGGATCGAGTTAACTTAGTACGATTCCGATGTGGACATCACCCCAACTTACAGACATATAAACACAGACTAGACAACTCCAGAGACGACACCTGCCACCTGTGCCAGGATACACCACAAACAATTGAACACATTATGACAGACTGTATCGCTCTAGCACAACAACGAACACAACACAACATCACTAGTGCGCTGAACCTCTGGTCCACTCCGGAGAGGGCGATCAGTTACCTGCGTGCCGCCGGCTTGCTCGATCAGGGTGGGCTGATTGGCTAAACAACAACAACAACAACAACAAATGTCCTCGCCACTTTTCAAGTCGATCCAACAAATTCAACGAGAAAATCACACAGGAATTGGGTATTTCCAAATTTTCAGTAGCAAAGCTATTGAAATCACAATAGATTACAAACGATTCCAACGATTGCAAACCTATTTACTCTCAGTTCATATACAACGATGATTCTGATAGACTGCTGTAGTTTGCTGAAACATTGAAACAAAAGTTCAACAGTGATCCAGATTTCGTTCGAAAGATCAAATTTTCAGGTGAATGTATCTTCGGTTTAACGAGTAAAAGGAACAAACAACGTTCACTACTGAGCGAAAAAAAATCCAAAATACGGTTGGGTAAACAGTTTGGGCATGAATTGGTTATTCAGTACTCGTTTCCTTTGACATATCGAGAGATACGATGGATGGAAAACACTCTTGCCAGATACTGAGAGAAAAAGTTTTGCCACAGTTTACTAATGGCGTTGGCAGAAATTGGCTTTATCAACATGATGGAGCGCTGCCACATTACTCTGCAGCTTCTCGTGAGAGTCTGAATATGAACCTTAAAGGAAGATGGCTAGGACGGCGCGGTCCCATCGAGTGGCCAACTAGATCACCTAATTTAACCCCATATGATTTCTGGCTTTGGGCTTATTTGCGTGACAAACTCTACATCCCCTGGTTTCAGCTATCTAAATGTGAATACCCTTGGCCACAGAGTAGATGAACAACTGAAAAGGATCCCACTCGATATGTTCAGAAGAACGATGAAGAGTTTTACAGAGAGAACCTACAAATGTATCATAGTGGATGGAGAACTTTTTAAAGATTATTGTAGGCTTTTTGTTTGATTTGTTTCATCATTTGAACACTTATCTGTATAATGTTGTTAACTAAATAGTTACATGTGTAAAATCGTTAAAGACTTTACTCCCACCCTGTATAAACAGGGTGTCCCATAATTCCGGTCTCATAGGAAAATTTATTTTAAATTAAATTTACAAAAGTAATATGTAATAAGTAAAAGTACTATTACTACTACTACTAATAATAGTTTATTCTAAAGAGGAAACCTCTTTATTATGCTTCTCATAAATTCTATTGACACTGACAGTGAATTTAAAAATCAGTGATGCACCTCTTCAACACCAAAGACAGTAAATGGAGACATCAAAGGCTATAATAGAAATTGTAAATTCTGCACATCATGGTTACATCTTAAAACCGATTTATAAGCAATGAAAAACTTTGTTTCCAAATTTCAAGTGTCTTATCATTTAAAGAGTTTTCTTTTCCTTTCTCATGAAGAAATCAATAATGGTCTTTGCGTCGAAAAATCAGAGCGATAATTCCTCAATGAAACTTTGAGAAAATCGCCAAATCTCTCACGATCATTGACCATCTGTTTTTCTTTGAAGATCGTTCAACAACTTTTATAAATCGTTCATTTGAAAGCTGATAAAGGTCTAAGAAATGATTTTTGAAAAGCGAAATGAGATAAAGGTAAGGAAAGAAAAAGAAAAATTCAAATAAAAAGTAAGATAAGAAAATAAAACTGTAAAAAGATATTTTTTTTATGTCAGAAAATGCGCCTGGACTGAAAAACAAAACATTTTTGCAAAATTCAGAAAGAAAAATTAAGAGCTTTACAAAATTTCCCAAAACAAAAGCAAAAGTATGATTAATGTATGTAAATTTACAGAAAGGCGTTAGACTATAACATTAAAATATTTTCTATTTACCACTCACTTATAGACAACGATATTTCTCGGATCGTTTGTTTTAAAAATATTTCACTTATAAAAAATATTTAATTTAAATAAAAATCAAATATTTATATAGAAGAGAATACAAGTTAATATATTCACAATACTCTCATATGAATATGCCCTTGGAAGCATGGAGACTTTTTTTACAAAATCAATGGAATTTAGTTTATTTATTATATAAAAATAGTGAAAGTGGCAAGTAATAGTAATAGTGACAACAACAAATAATAATAATAACAATAATAATAGTAAATACAATATGAAGTTTATAAAATGTTCCATAATTTTAAATTAAATGATTTATTGTATATTTAGTAGAAAATAAATGCTGCTTAATAAAAAAATATAAAAAAGAAGATATTACGAAACTAAAGTTGCTTAATGAACTTAGCATATTTTAAATAGTTGATTACAAAATTGAATACTGTGGTAAAAATGGCAAAAGTGAACTTATACATCAGTAGGAGCTAATGAAATGCTTTTTTCGTCGTTTGCGAAATACATTTAGTGATGAAGCCTGTCTGATATGCATGGGAATTGCATTCCATGCATCTACTCCTTTGAAAGAGAATGCATTTCCTGCAGTTTCTATCATATAGTTAAGTTTGTGTACATATAAATCACTGGGTAGTCTGGTGTTATGATGGTGGTGTATTTGATGAGTGGTGATTGCTCTTTGAATGGGTGATGTATGTCGATCACTACTGTATTAGTATGTCGATTGATAACTTTAAACACATCGACAGCAATTTCTATAAATAATTTAGTTTTAAAATATTTACTGTAGTTCTTTAAACATTGAAGAAGTGTGACTTTGTCTGTTGTCATAATTCGAGTGTTCGCAGACATTTTTTATGAATACTTCCAAAGGACGTTTTATATATTTCTTTGAGTTGGTGTCCCGCGAATTTGTCTACAACAATTTGTCTAAAGATACAATTCATCTACAACAATTTGTCTACAACAATTTATCTACATCAATTAGTCTACAGATACAATTTATCTACAATAATTTGTCTACAGATACAATTTGTCTAGAGAGGAAAAATGAAAGCTATTTGATGTTAATTATTATTCATTTTTTCAAAAAAATGAAAAATTTGTTTCTGCAATCGGTTTTCTTGAGAAATGATAAAGAAAAATGTTATTGGATATTGAATAAATTTATTTACTGAAACGACGCAATACACTCCATCTTTTTGAATAAGTCCGAGCTGGTGTGGCGCTTACGCCATACAAATTTACAAAAAATGACAAGAATTAGTGCGATATCTTGCAAAAAACAATAGTATAAGAAACTCGATTAGGTCAGGTTAGGTTAGGTTAGGTCAGGTCAGGTCAGGTCAGGTTAGTTTAGTTTAGGTCAGGTTAGGTTAGGTTAGGTTAGGTCAGGTTAGGTTAGGTTAGGTTAGGTTAGGTTTCTCAAGAAAACCGATTGCAGAAACAAAATCAGGGTCATCGACTGCCCTTGTTTTCAATTTCGTACGAAAATCGAGAGCAGTCCATGAAACATACTAGGTCCAATATTAGTAATAGTTTCTCTAGACAAATTGTATCTGTACACAAATTATTGTAGATAAATTGTATCTGTAGACTAATTGTTGTAGATAAATTGTTGTAGACAAATTGTTGTAGATGAATTGTATCTTTAGACAAATTGTTGTAGACAAATTCGCCTAAAACCCTTTGAGTTACCCCACGTTGTAATGAAATATAATAAATGTGGATGGATGAAGGATTAATATAGGGTGGGGAGTACGTTTTGAGGAAGAGTCTTTTTTTTAGTTTAAATAATATGAAGATAAATCTTCATATTTTGGATTTGATATGTTGTACTGTGCATGACTTTGAAATTTAGTTTTTCTTCTAAATTAATGCCAACTACTTTAACTTTATTCACCCTTGGAAGAATAGTATTTCCAATTTTTATTTGACAGTTTGTATCAGTGATTAGAACTCGAGGCCTGTCTTACCGGTCTCGAGACCTTTATTCTGGTCTCGGTCTCGGCCATAGTGGTCTCGACTACATCACTACAGAGTATGTTCATGTTCCTCAAGTGCAACAAAGATTTATCTTGTTTTAACTATGTAGTTAACTGCTGAAAAATGTCACAAACTATGAATTTGTGAATAAAGTTTAAGTAAATTTTGCAATTATCACTTGATAACCTCTTTAGAATCTTTATTCCTGAATGTGAAATACAGAGATTGAATTAGGCATTACACGATATTGAATACATGCAAAAATTGCATAGGATCTCGGTTTCGGTCTCGAGACCGGTCTCGTTCTCGGTCTCGGCCCTGGTGGTCTCGACTACATCACTGGTACAATTGTGTTAATGTGTTTTGTGGTAATAATCATATAAAATGACTTTGCCAAGTCATTTATACATATTTATACATATTTTGTAAGTATCTGTTCATTAATCAGAATTTGCATTATAATAGGAAGTAGTAAGTGTGGTATCATCTGAGTAGTGAACGCAGTTTAATGTGGTTGAGAGATTAAAATCATTGACGTGAATTAGAAATAGTAATGGCCCAAGAATAGGGCTTTGTGCGACTCCATTAGTTAGCATCGCTTTGTCGGATAAATTGTATTGTAATCTGATGTAATGATGACGATTTGATAGATATGATTTAAACCAATCGAGGATATTTCCTCTTATTTCATATATGTGAAGTTTATTCAATAGATTTCAGGCGAATTAAAACACTTTTGACAAGTCGAGGAAGATCAAGGCAGTGTGTTTTTTGCTGTTTAAATTCTGATACATATTTTCTAATAGCATGTTTAGGGCATCTTCCGTTGTATGTCCGCCTCTAAACCCAAATTGTGTTTTAGTTAAAATTTCGTATTTGACTAACAATTTAGCACGTTTATTGTACACGATTTTTTCAAATACTTTACTTAAAGTTCGTAATAGGGAAATGGAGCGATAATTGGATGGAGTGTTTGGGTTTCCCGACTTAAGTATGGGGCGTACTCTGGCTTCCTTTAGAACAGGGGTTCCCAAAGTGGTCAATATCGACCCCTTGGGACCCTTTGGGACCCCCTTGGGGTCAATGGGACTGTGCGGGGGGTCGATAAAGATCTGTGGGTCGATAGAGGGTCGATAAAGTTCTAGGGGTCTAGGTTTAACATCGATGAGCGCGGTGACTTAAGGCTCAAACTCTCAAACCTACAGCCTAATGTTCATGCCCTTGTTAATGCCCATCGGGCTCATCCATCTCATTAGAGAAGATTTAATTGTAAAGGTATTCAGCAGTTATTCATTTTCACTTAATTACTAATAATGGTAATTGTATAGCTATAATGATTAATAAATACTGATTATATTTTGATGTTTCTTGACTTCATTTCATTTAAAATTATTTTAAATACTGAGAATTTGGGTTAGGGGTCGATGATAACTTTATAAGCTCATCAAAGGGTCGACAAGCTCAGAAGTTTGGGAACCCCTGCTTTAGACTGTCATGGAATGTACGTACCTAGTGTTGCTGTTTCATTCATTAGCTTACTGAGTGGTATTTCAATTTCATCGGATAGTAATTTATATATTTTTACAGCGATCGTATTGATGTCAATCTTTATTTTTTTAGATTTTTTTATTGCTAGAGAGATATCGTATGGCAGGATAGGATAAAAAAAAATTAGTTTGGATTTGGTTGTGGCATGTATTGTCGGTAGTGAGTGTCTGTAATTGGGATCGAGGCTGCTATACTGGAGCCGATATTTGCAAAGAAGTTGTTTAATAAATTGGTTAGGTCTTTCGGGCCGTTGTAAGAATTTCCGCCTTGTGTGAGGGAGGACAAGGGATATGTTTTAACCTTCTTTGGGTTAATTAATTGTTTGAGTGTTCCATAGCACTTTTGGATTGGATTTTTGTTAATCAATATTTGAACAATAGCCTAATGATCTGCATTTGCTTTTTTAATGACTGCATTAAATCTGTTACAGTAATTTTTGTATGCCTGTTCGGTAATAATATCAGTTTTTCATAGTTTAAAGAGTGTACTCGTATGATTGCGTTTAACATTCACTTTAGCGACACCACTATCGTGAAAATCTGATAGACATCTACTATAAATGGAATTTTCAGAATAAACTTCAGGGAAATCAGTGGAAGAGATTTTAGCGGTTGTTTTAAGGAAAACAATATCCTTGACACAATAATTAAAAATAATATATATATATTATATATATATATATACATTTCAACTGCAGAGAACACGCAGTATAATTAACGTAAAGAACGACGCTTGTATAGAACATTCCGCGCAAGATGAGGAGGGAGAACGAACAAATGTAGGAGAATTACGACTTCTGATCGAGTGAGGACCATGGTGTAGTGGTTATCATATCTGACCGGCAATCGGAAGATCCCGGGTTCGATTCCCGGGTGGTTACCTCATTTTTTCATTTGTTCGTTCTCCCTCCTCATCTTGCGCGGAATGTTCTCCTATACAAGCGTCGTTCTTTACGTTAATTATACTGCGTGTTCTTTGCAGTTGAAATGTGTATATATATAGGTGCGGCATGCGGGAGGTGCCCCCCCTCGGGGCATTGGTTTCTGCGCGTATGTAGGAGAATTACGACTTCTGATCGAGTGAGGACCATGGTGTAGTGGTTATCATATCTGACCGGCAATCGGAAGATCCCGGGTTCGATTCCCGGGTGGTTACCTCATTTTTTAATTTGTTCGTTCTCCCTCCTCATCTTGCGCGGAATGTTCTCCTATACAAGCGTCGTTCTTTACGTTAATTATACTGCGTGTTCTTTGCAGTTGAAATGTGTATATATATAGGTGCGGCATGCGGGAGGTGCCCCCCCTCGGGGCATTGGTTTCTGCGCGTATGTAGGAGAATTACGACTTCTGATCGAGTGAGGACCATGGTGTAGTGGTTATCATATCTGACCGGCAATCGGAAGATCCCGGGTTCGATTCCCGGGTGGTTACCTCATTTTTTCATTTGTTCGTTCTCCCTCCTCATCTTGCGCGGAATGTTCTCCATACAAGCGTCGTTCTTTACGTTATATTATATATATATATATATATATATATATATGAAAATGAAAAGGTTTATTGGCAGACTATAGTCCATATGACAAACATTATTAATACAATGACAGTTCATATACTAAGGATAGAGATATACAGTATATACAATTGATTAGAAATAATACTGTAATGTCGAAGTTAAGTGGAGCTACAGACAGACGTTTTCGTACCAAGAGGTCCATAGCTTAGAGCAGTGTTTCCCAACCGGGGGCCATATGGCCCCCTGTGGGCCATGGCACATTTGAAGGGGGGCCACAGGAAAATGTTAAGATTTAGAGGGGCCACAGACTCCATGAAGGGGGCCACAGGACTCAACCTATTGAAGCCTAAATTATAGTTAGGCCAATAGATAATTTTAATTTATGTAGTTGAATTACATTTTAAAAAATTATTAATACATATATTTTCCTTTTTTTTAGATATTTTATAATAGAATTTGAATTTATCTGTAAACAAATATTTTGCATCTTACAAGCTTATTGTGCGGCGCACTCCATTGTGCGCTTGATCGTTATGCGCCTGGCAGCGTTGTTGACTTGATAAAAATACTTCAGGTTGAAATCCTTACAGTCTGTTTACCACGTGGATCGTCGCTGTAGTTTGTAAGTAGCTCTTATTTGTTTACCCTAATATTGCGAAGTTGTAGTAATTTTACGTTTTTTTTAATTTATAATAGATTGCTATAAGTACAGTATTTCTTTTGATTATATTTTTTTATAATTAATACATAATATAAGTAAATAACTGCAAATTTTTGTTAGCCACTGTTTAGTTTTTGTTATGTTTATAGTCCTATGTGACAAATAATATTGTACCTGAATACAAATAGTTGTTTTAATATCCTTTATATATATTTGTTTTTGTAAAATAGAGTTAATCTGCATATTACCTACTGAAAATAATGCTTATGGGGGCCACAGGAAAAAATAAGGTTCCTAAGGGGGCCATAAGCCAAAACCGGTTGGGAACCACTGGCTTAGAGGATAAATGGCAGGATTCATGGATAACTTGGATGATCGGGTTGGTTGATTTTTTAATTCTTTGCATGAGACTGTGTTGAGCACGTCTTGTTACCTCCGGGAAGCTCGGGACATTGCGGGTAGCAAACATTTGCGAAGCTGAGCATCTCGGGGGTAATTTATGTGAGTCTAAAAGACCTGTTGTACAGCAAATTTAGAGTTCTGCCAGAACTTTTTTTATAATTCGCCCACAGTTGCTGTCCATATATATTACTGCAAAAAGTACGAAAGAGAGTGTCTTTAGCTTCATTTGTACAGAATCGAAAGTTCCTTATGGTCATATATATATATATATATATATATATATATATTAGTGTAGTGGTTAACTACGAATCCATCGGCCCCGGGATCGAAACCCGGTGACGGCAGCCGGCGCGCAGCAAAACCTACCTGTTCATCCTTCCACACAATAAAGAAAGTGGTTGGTAGATAAATGGGTACCCTGGGTGGCCTAGTGATTAAAACGCTGGGTTGCTGGTGGGGAGTAGTTCGGATTCTATGTTAAACTGTAGGTCTAAGGTGGAGTGTAAAGCTTGACCTTCGTCAGAATAAACAATTCGGGCGGAAGCTAACCAAAGGTTAATTTCTCCCGGTTCTTTTCGGTTTGAAGCATTGTGAAAAAAACAAAAGAAAATAATATTTCTAGGTAGAAAATGTATATATTTGTTAAGCAAAGTACATTTTACGGTGGAGAAATGTATAATAATTTAACTAGAATAGACTGAAAATTGAGAAATGTCTTGTAAAAATTTCTCAAATATGTCTTTATTTGTGTTCTTTCGACGCCAAACGAATTCGCAAAAATAGGAGTTAATCATTTCATGTTTGGTTCCACTTTGCCGATTATTGCATCTTTTCAACACATTCCAAGTGCTCTCGATTTGCTGTCAGGATGGGTTAGGTTAGGTTAGGTTGTGTTCTAGGTAACTTACCTTTCTCAAATAGGTCTTATAATCAACCACAGTAGAATGATTGATGCGAAGTTCATCCTCGCAAAATTTTACGCTTGTATACTCATTGGACTAGCAATAAATATACACAATAATAGTTTTTACGTTCAAATAATACATTTCTCCACCATAAAATGTACGTTTCTTTCTCCTTGTTTTAATTTCCCACAAATTTATGAACAGACACTAAATTATCAAAGTTTGTTATCGGAAACTACTAACGAAACACACACACACATACACACACACACACAAACATACATTATATATATATATATATATATATATATGTATATACATTTAACTGCAATGACCACGCAGTATATTAATGTATAGAAACGACGTAAGTATAGAGGAGCGTTCTGCACACGAGGAAGAGAAATAACGAACAAATGAAAAATGAGGTGTATATATATAAATTAAATTAAAATAATAAATAAATAAATTAATAATAAATAAATAAATAAATGCAAAATCATGACCATCGTGGATTTTTAGGGATACCCCCTCATTTGTTCCAATTTGTCACAAAAACACCCTGTGAGAAATTCCAGGTCAAACAAATAACATCCAGAGGTCGCGCCCGCCAATTGAACATTTGAAAATTACAAAAAATTAGAGTAAAATCAAATTTTTTGAATTTGTTCTTATTTTTGTTGCAGGTTTGCGGAAGCAGCTTGCGGAAGAAGCTTCCGGACAAAACTAAGAAAACTCTCGTATCTTTGTCGCAACTCTCGTATCTTTGACGCAACAGTAAAATTTACGAGTATATCCATTCTATGTATCTATTGTAAATATCTATTGTATTGTATCTGTTTTATGAACAAATGGAAAAGAGGAAGGTGGTATGATAGGCCTCCTGGGGAACTTCCACTCAAAAAAAACGTAACGTGACGCTTGCTGTACCTCTGGGTGTCATGGAAATCAGCAAATTTTCAAATGGCGGGCGCGACCTCCAAATATTCGAATTTTGACCCGAAATTTCCCCAGGATCATTTTCCCACCAAATCAAACCAAATGAGAGGGTATCTCAAAAATCTGAAACAAAAAAATTTTTACTCCCCCACTTTTGCATCACCCTAAATTATTATATAATAATAACAGACAGACAGATAAAATAATATTATTTATTATATATATATATATATATATATAATTATATATACACACACACACACAGTGCGTTCGAAAAGTCTCTCCGTAGTCAACCAACACTTTAAAAAAAAGTGTTTGACAACAAGTGTAAACGAGTTGCTCTGTGCCTACAAAATGGTGGAAAACACTTTCAACACATGCTGTAAAATCAAAAGGTTATGTAATAAAATCACTAAATCATGGTTCAATGAAAACATTGTAGTTTTTCTATTTCCTTTGCGTTTAACATAGCACTGCGGAGAGACTTTTCGAACGCACTGTGTGTATATACTTATATATATATATATACTGTATATATATATATATATATATATATATATATATATATATATTATATATATATATATATATATTTTTTTTTTTTATTTATTTATTGATAGTAATACAAAAACCGAAACAAGATTACAGAAAAGACCCAAGGCTTATAGATGTCTTTCATACAACATACACAATGAAGGTGCTTGCGGTTTAATATGAAATACTGAGATTATTTTTCCATTTTGCAGCTGAGTGCAACTCAAAGTACGACTTTTCTAAGTTGAAAGAAGTTCTCCGTAAAAGTTTTACAATTACAGTCTCTTGGATCTTTTATCCAATGAGCTTTTTCATTAGAAGAAAGAAGCTAATAAAAGAAGTCTTCCATTTTTGTTTTATTTTGCTCGAACTCGGAGATTGAAAAATGATAAGAAATGGCCTATGGTTGCAGTTTCTTAATGAGAGACGACATTAACTTCTAGAACGGCAACATATAAAGGCACATGGGCAAAAAAAAAATATATATACTGTATATATAAAATAAAATCGCAATAAACACGGGGAGCTGACAATGCTTGGAAACTGGACGTAACCGCAGTGTAACAGTGTTCCTATTTTCCGTATGCCAGATTGGAATGTATTTACTTGCAGCTTCTAAGTATATATATATATTATATATATATATATATATATATATATATATATATATATATATATATATATATATATAGTGGATTAACTTTACTAAGATCATTAGGTGAGAAGGTACATACCTGCGGTCAACACTAAATGAGGGTTTGTACCCTCAACCCTTGAGAGAGGGAGGAAGAGAGAATGCCCGCCGTAGCTACTTACTACAGGAGCGGCGGAGCTGCAGTTAGATTTTTAACCTGTCTATATAGTGTTCGATATCTTCTGGTTGAGCAGTTATGTCAGCTTGCAATGGAATCCCATTTTCGTTATTAAGTATGTTACTAACCTCTGAAATTAAAGAGGCACATTAAAGAGAGATGTAGAAAATTTATTTTAAATTACAGGCATCTCCATACGAAAGGTGTAACAAAAGTCCTTATGCATAGGACTGCATTCCAGAAATTTGTGAGCGCGTAACATAGCCATACGATATTTATTTTATTGAAATGACGAGAACTATGTCAAAATTAGTGTGAATGTGTTCTCCATTGTCAGATCTACCATATTTACGTGCACGTGCAAACAGCTTTCTGGCACGTAATTCGAATATTTAATTCAGTAAAGTAAATAGACTAAAGGATAAATCAAATAACTTTCTTGTCACAAGCGTTCTTCAGCCAATATTTGCCAGAACGCGTTTATTATCGGAAGCTATTTATGTAAAGGAAGAAATAACTTTTGGATAAACTTTGGCAGTGACTATTAAAGATGGAATACACTTAAACGGAGTGGGAGATGTTCGATTGTTCGGTTAGGTAGGCTAATAATAATTATTATAGATGCGGAAATGAAAGTGAAGTACAAAAAAAAATGGCCAAATTCTAATATACTTTCGGGAGACGAACCATATGGAATCCAATTAACATTAACGAGAATGATACCATTAAAGTTTCTCGTTTATTCTGGGTTCGTTCAGTTGAAGGTTATTACTGATTATTCTAAACCGATTTACACTAACTGTAAACTTACTCTTTTCTTTAAAAACAAACTCTGAACTTAGTATTTACAATAATAACTAATATTATTAACTAATATTATTTAATAATAACTAATTTATTCCTTAACGACTAGTAGTATGTATGCATTTGGTTCGAGTGAGGGTTGGGGGTGTTAGTGTAAGATTTTAAATCTTTGATAAGATCTTTTAATCCCTGCTAAGATCTTTTAACCCCTGATAAGATCTTTTAATCCCTAGTAAAATCTTAAGCCGTAAATAGGTTTCAATTAGAAAAAAAAAATAAAAAAAAATAAAAAAGAGTTAAACTTAAGCTCATATTAAAGTTAACTGAACCAAAGAAATCTGTGATAATATTGTGGTTAGTGAAAGGGAGATAATGCGCTATATTGATAAAATGAAAATGCGTAAATCACCCGGGCTGGATTCCATATATCCTATACAACTAAAAGAATTAAAAGATAGCATTGTTGTGCCGCTAACAAATATTTTTAATGCGTCTATTTCTGAGAGGTGCGTACCAGATAATTTCAAGTTAGCAAACGTAACACCTATCTTTAAGAAAGGCGATAAAGGTGCGGCGGGAAATTATAGGCCAATCAGTTTAACGTCTGTTGTAGGTAAGCTACTGGAATCAATAATTAGGGATCGTATAGTCGAGCACTTAGTTAGAGATATGCAGCACGGTTTTAGGCGAAACAAATCTTGCTTAACTAATCTTTTAGAATTTTTTCAAAGCGTGGTTGACGTTCACGATAGTCATCGGGCGGTTGATGTAGTGTATTTAGATTTTCAAAACGCGTTTGGCACCGTACCGCACAAAAGACTCATTGAAAAAAACTAAGGCTCATGGAATCAGGGGTGTAGTAATAAATTGGATAGAAGAGTGGTTGTGAGGTAGGAAACAGAGGGTGGTCGTTGATGGAGCGGAGTCGTGTTGGGCTAATGTGGCGAGCGGCGTTCCTCAGGGTTCTGTATTGGGCCCCTTGCTTTTTCTTATATATATTAACGATTTAGATGTCGGCCTAGTCAGTACAGTTTCAAAGTTTGCGTATGACACGAAGTTGGGTGGTAGGGCGATTAATGACAAAGATAGAGGTAAAATTCAGGAAGATCTGAGTAAAATCGTTGATTGGTCAGTCACATGGCAAATGAGATTTAACGTTGATAAGTGCAAAATTGTACATATAGGTTCGAGTAACGGTAATTTTGCGTATAGTATGTCAGGGAAGGAGTTAGCAAGCGTAGAGCAGGAAAAAGATTTAGGAGATATAGTCACTGGTGATTTAAAAGTAGCGAAACAAAGTACAGCAGCGGTCAATAAAGCGAACAAAGTGCTAAGTTTTATAGCTCGGAATTTTGAGTACAAATCGCACGATATTATTGTTCCTCTTTATAAATCATTAGTTAGACCCCATTTAGAGTACGCGATCCAATTTTGGAATCCGCATATGCGAAAAGATATAGACAAAATCGAAAGAGTTCAAAGACGAGCAACTAAGATGATTCCGTCGCTTAGGTCAAAGTCGTACGAGGATAGGCTTAAGGAGTTAAAATTGACTACACTCGAGACTAGGAGGTCAAGGGGTGATCTAATCCAGGTTTTCAAAATTATGAATGGGTTCGATAACGTAGATAGAGATAGCTTTTTCGAAATATCTCAGTATCATAGGACTAGAAATAACGGGTGTAAGTTGAAAAGTAGAAGGTTCGAGACAGCAGTTGCTAAAATTTTTTTTACGCATAGAATAGTAAATAGGTGGAATAGTTTGCCGGTAGAAGTAATTAGTAACACGTCTATAAACATGTTTAAAAATCGATTAGACGCATATGTTGATAGATTGGGTGGTACTTACGTATTAACGGGAGGGCCACCACCAAAGCTGGGCACTTGCGGTATTTTTTGCGGTACTGCGGTACTGCGGTACTACCGCACTACCAAACCGGTACCGCATAACGCAGTACCGCAAAGGATCGCTGAAAGTACAGCAGTACCGCTACCGCATTCAAATTTCCCGCGGTACTTTCCGCGGTACCGACAAACACGACTTTTCAAAAAATTAACACTTTTTTTGAAGTAAACCTTATTACAGGAGTACAGTAAGACGAATGCTGCGTGTGTTGCATCAGCCTAACTCTAGACACGTTAAGTTTTCGTTCAGAACATGTTACGTTGCCATCCTATCACAACGCCTCAGTGCAGTGCTTGCTTTTGAGCCGGTTGCACGTGTGTTACATTTCTGTGACAAAGATCGATTTTTAGCCATTATGGCAGAAAGTTCAGGTGCGAAATCGCCGATATGCAATTTCTGAAAATATGTGCTATTACTTGTGTTGTTCTTGTGTGCAGTACCGCAGTACCGCGGAACGCACCAGGGGGACCTGAAAAAGTACCGCAGTACCGCGTAACGCACTGGGCATGCTGAGGTACCGCAGTACCGCGTAACGCACCCCCAAATTTTGGTACCGCGCCCACCACTGGCCACCACATATTGATGATTGGTTAGGTTAAGTTGTAATATTTTCGGTAGTTGAAAATTTCTAATACATCATATTTTTTAAATAGCAATATTTTTTTTAAATATTTTTTTATACAATTTTCTTAAAAAAAATTATTTTTTTACGCTTATTCATGATGAAAATTTGGGATCGTATGCTTCCATCCTAATGTAGGCTATAAAAAACAATATCGCTCAGGGATCAATAATTTACTCAGACTCATGGCCGTCATACATATCGGAACATCTAGCAGAGTCAGGATTTCAACACTTTAAAGTTAACCACAAGTACAATTTCGTCAACCCGGAAACTGGTACTGGTACATGATCACGATCCATTCAATTCCATTCTTTATGCTATTAAAAATTTTTGGCCTCCAGAAACAAATGTTGTTTCTAATGTGTAACATGTGTTAATCATTGTAAATATTTGAAATATAAATCATTGTAAATATTTTAAAAAAATATTGCTATTTAAAAAATATGATGTATTAGAAATTTTCAACTAACGAAAATATTACAAGTTTACCTAACCAATCATTAATATGTGGTGGCCCCCCGTTAATACGTAAGTACCGATTGGGTATAGTTTAAGGTAGTAAAATTAAGGCGTTGTGGTTCGGAACCCACGTAAAATTGTAGATCCCCTCCGCCACCACGGAGGACATGCACAATACACAATTACGAACACAGTTAGGTAGACCAGCCATGAGTGGATCCTAGGGTCTTTGTTGGTCTGAAACATTATAACATGTAACTTTTAAAATAGTAACTATACGTAAACTAGAACACTGTGTAACTTTTAAAATAATAATTTCTCCAAAAAAGGACTTGCATTTTTTTAAATCAGCGTAAAAATCTACATTAATTATCGGATCTTTTCCGTTTGACTGCCGCCATTGAAACACAAGAGGTGAGTGCCCCCAGCCTTCTTTACTTAGCCTTATAAGGCTAACTAACGAAAATATCACGACCTAACCTAACCAATCGTTAGGTCAACTGTACGACCTTGACGATTGGTTAGGTTAGGTCGTGATATTTTTGTTAGTTAGCCTTATAAAGCTAACTAAAGAAGGCTGGAGGCCCTGATCTTCAGGTGATCCCCTTATTTTTCTGAGTACACGATTAAAACTTAAAAATTAAGCATGGATCTCGAAAGTAATTAAAATTGTTTATAAGAAACAAAATTTGAAGGGGAAATTAAGAAAAGCTTTTTTATAAAGTAACTTATTTTGTATCATCAAGACATTTCAGTTAAAATACAAAATACAAAAAGTTTAATTATGTTTCAATGGCGGCAGTCAAACGGAAAAGATCCTAAATATCTTATTTCCAAAAAAATAGCAAACAGTCCAAATTTCGGAAAAGTCCCCAGAGACTATTATAAATTTATTAATGAAATTTAGATAGTTCTTTTAAATTACAGTGTTTTTGTATTCCCATGACTTGTTTTGAAAGTGCTGTGTATTAAACAATATGGATTACTAATTTTGGTAATTTTTTCACGTACGTCCGTTATGACTTTATGAGCATACATTAATGTAGTAAGTAACCTAAATGTTTTATTTAATAATTCTATTAAGCTCAAAGAACACAACTGAAATTATGATACCATGAATTTAGAATAATGATGAGCCCAAGTAAATTTAAATTTATAAAAGATTAAATATTTTCAACATTAAAAGTATCACATCCGGTAAAAAATATTCCTCGCAGTTGCTCAGGACATCAATGGGGGCGAAGTAAATTTGAATAACGCAGCCTAGTCTCGTTACTTTTGAAGCAGTAAATCTTCCTTTTTACCCCCGTGATTCCCTAATTTTTCACGCTATGATACAAAACTCTAAAAACAAAATTTGCTATTGTTGTAAAGTTCAAAAATTCATCTATTACAAAGGCATTTTTTAAAAAATTGTTAAAGAACAGACATTAATTTTATTTTATGAATTAGTTAACTCTCCAAAGACTGATAACACAAACCTTTGGTTTTACAGCTCTCGTTACACGAATAATAAATTATCTTTTCCTATATTTTAACGATCCTAAGCTTTCTGATCTTCCTCCTATATAGCTGGTATAGCGCCATCTCTTGGATTCTTCTTGCATATATTTACAGTGTCAACCACCTGAATATATGTATATTTCCGTTATCACCTTTGAATCTGAGCTGTTTTGTTGATATTGAAAGAATTGCGTCGTACACACGAACATGCATGCTTAGTTCAGTTTATGAGATGATGGTGAGTTACATTTCATCACTCTTTTACTCAATCACACTTAAAGAAATTATTTCTCAAGGTTTAAGTGGTTAATTTTTACAACTTCTACATACTTTTTTTTTAATTAATTAAAGTCGTCCATGCTTGTTATAAAATATAAAATGAGAAAGTCAAATTTTTTTAATATATCGCGACTGGTGACTTATGAAAGCAACTCAAGATGTTTTAACAGGCTATTAAAGACCTTTCTAACCTAAACACTATAAATTGGAGTCGAAAGGACAACGCTGTGTACACAGAAACTATATACTTACAATGAGAAAGTACTCTAGTTTCATACTTTACATACTTAAAAATCTACAGTACTGACGCGGTTATCCGTGATTCACAACCGTGACTCGAGTTAACTGTGATTTATTAATTGGGGCCATTGTGCATTTATCAGTGATCATGGCGCCGAGTTAACGGTGATTTGGCGCGGTGTTTACATCCGCGGCTCGTATCCTGCCAGCCCCCCACAACGCGCTTCAGTGAGTGTCTCTCCACGTTTCATAGACATGTAAACTTGTGACTTCGCATGTCTTCATG
Organism: Bathynomus jamesi; assembly: GCA_023014485.1. Lineage (NCBI taxonomy): Eukaryota > Metazoa > Arthropoda > Malacostraca > Isopoda > Cirolanidae > Bathynomus > Bathynomus jamesi. The sequence goes on from JAJOZX010000599.1 coordinate 481,122, forward strand.
TTTTGTGGTGAGTACAAACTATTTAATTGTACATTACACTCCAGTAGAAGTGCGTGGCGGGCAGCAGCGGTTATACTGAGTTATACTGATATACTGAGTTAACCGTGAAATCGGGTTATCCGTGATCTTGGACTGCCCCTCAGTCACGGATAACTGAGTGAGTACTGTATGTATATATATATATATATATATATATAAATATATATATATATATATATATATATATATATAACAGTAATTTAAAGCTGTGACGTAAATGTTTAGTAATATATGTTCTTGAAAAATATTCTTTTCATTGTATATGGAGAAAAGCTTGAAAAATATGATAAAATATGCTAAAAAAGCATATGAACATTACTTCAATACTCATAATATAATTTACTTATTTTATCAAATGAATTAGCCATTTATCTAACGTAACATCTGCACCCCATGGACCCAGAATCATAATTTAACTAGTTGACTTGCTTGTACTATGAAGTTGTTGAGCTTAATGACCTCTGATGGAACAATTTAATATAATTATAAAAAGTTTTTTCTTCGTAAAAGAATAAATTAAGGCTCATATATATATATATATATATATATATATATATATAATTTTCCGTGTTGAATCTACAGATACATGTATATAAAAATATCATTCTAAACTAAATACAGGCCTGTATACGGACAGTTTGCGATTGTGGAGAGCAAGCCTGAGGTAGTACGACTATAACTTTGATTGATACAGGTAAATTTCTGCCTTTGGGAGGAAACACAAACATGTAGTGCATTTTGCTCCTGAAGAAGCATGCACCAGGACTGGTAATGACTGGGGGTGTCTGTAGTACAAACTGACGAAAATTGCAGTAAACTGAATAACGGATATGGATGTTCGTTTGACTATTCTAACGCAGAGCATTGTTGCTTTCAGTGGTGATGTAAAAAGATGTTTAACTCTTCATACTTTCCCTTAAACTAGGGAATCGAAAGAGGGAATCGAAAGACGCCTATGATTTGTGGTGCTTTCATGGTAGACCCAGATTAGTCACTAGTCATTAAGTCATTATCAGATAACCCCAAATATTCTCACTGTATAATAATGGGGGACTTTAACGTACATGTGAACTCGGAATTCTTTGTAGAATTGGGTAACATGTGCGAGACGGCCAATTTAAGTATAAGTGATGTAGATGTATTAGGGGTAGCCAGTGGTAATTTTACATACGTTAGTGATATGAGTGGTACCACCAGGTAGATTGATCATTGTCTCACTAGTAATAATCTAAAGGATCGAATTGTTAGAGTTCATATTCTGCATCATTTCCTTCTTTCTGATCATAGACCATTAGAAATATTAATTAACGTTACCAATTTATGCGCAACACGACTTAACAAGAACTCAATAGCTAAGAATAATCGCGTCGATTGGTCCAATGTTAATATGCAGCAGAGATAGAATACAAAGACAGAACAAGTCACCTCTTTAATAATAGAATTTTGCACCTTGCCTGTAATAATCCTTGCTCAAATGATTCTCACTGTAAACTCATAGATAGGTATTATAGTAAGATAATATCCCTGTTAAGAGAAGCAGAAAGTCCCCTGAATAAATGTTACAACTATCATACTAAGATTATTCCTGGATGGAATGATTTTATTGCCCCTCTGAAGAGGGAATCGAAAGACGCCTACGATTTGTGGTGCTTTCATGGTAGACCCAGATTAGGACCAGTATACTTGAATATGTGTAGAAGTCGGGGTCAGTATAAGGCGGCCATAAGGCGATATAAACAGGAAGAAGAGTCTATTCGAGCATCAAAAGCCTGTGAACCTCGCATAAATAACGATAATAACAAATTTTGGAAATTTGTTAAGAATCAAACGGGTGTCAAAAATGTCCACCCTCCGACAATCGATGGGGTGTCAGGGTAGGATGAAATTGCAAAGCTGTGGAAAAACCACTATTCTAACATTCTTAACAGTGTGAGTAGGGATAATCTTAAGATAGATTGCAGCGAAACGATTATGGGAGGGACAAGGGAAAATACTTTGATATCATTTTCTGAAGTAAAGAGGTTAATTAAAGAGTTAAAGACTGGTTCTGCGTCAGGGGTAGATGACTTATCGAATGAGTACTTAAAATATGCAAATGACGTAGTATGTCTGCATATATCATTGCTCCTATCAGCCATGCTGGCTCATAGCTATATCCCTGCAGAGTTCATGAGGGTATATATCTTGCCCCTGGTCAAAAATAAGTACGGAGACATTCTGTCCAGCAATAATTACAGGCCTATTGCTGTCGCTCCCTGCTTCTCGAAACTACTAGAAAAACTCTTGTTACGCCGATTAAATGATTTCCTATGGACATCTAATCAGTTTGGCTTTAAAAGGTCCTACTCAACTGACCTGTGTATCTATGTACTTAAAGAAACAATATCTAAATACATTGACAGTAATTCAATTATTTATAGCTGTTTCCTAGATATAAGTAAGGCATATGATAAGGTGAACCACAATATTTTATTTGCAAAACTAGAAGACAGGAAGGTTCCCATGTACATATTAAATTTATTGAAATTTTGATATTCCCACCAATCTTTCACTGTTTGGTGGGGCATTGTACTCTCCGAGTGTTTTGGCAACTCTTGCGGGGTGAAACAAGGCTCCTTGCTCTCCCCTATGTTGTTTAATGTATATATCGACGGATTAATTGCTTCACTTAATGAGGCAACAGTCGGATGTTGTATAGATAACACAAGGATAAATAACTTGGTTTATGCCGATGATATGGTGTTAATAAGTCCCTCTGTTAAATGTCTGGATCGGCTACTAAAAGTCTGCGAAGTGTATTCACAAAAACATGATATTCTTTCTAATGTTATAAAAACTAAGGTTATGCAATTTCATCCTAAAAGCTTTAATCAGCCAGCTGATATAAGGTTTAAAATGAATGGTGAAGTAATTGAGGAAGTACAAGAGTTTAAGTATTTGGGTCAAACTATTACCAGCTCCTTGAGTGATGACTCGGATATAAGAAAACAATCTCGAAGCCTGTGTGCTAAAGCGAATATGACCATAAGGAACTTTCGATTCTGTACAAGTGAAGCTAAAGACACTCTTTCGTACTTTCTGCAGTAATATATACGGACAGCAACTGTGGGTGAATTATAAAAAAGGTTCTGGCAGAACTCTAAATTTGTTGTACAATGGGTCTTTTAGACTCTTACATAAATTACCCCGAGATGCTCAGCTTCGCAAATGTTTGCTACCCGCAATGTCCCGAGCTTCCCGGAGGTATCAAGACGTGCTCAACACAGTTTCATGCAAAGAATTAAAAAATCAACCAACTCGATCATCCAAGCTATCCATGAGTCCTGCCATTTATCCTCTAAGCTAATGGACTTCTTGGTACGAAAACGTCTGTCTGTAGCTCCACTTAACTTTTACATTACCGTATTATTTCTAATGAAGTGTATATATTTCTATCCTTAGTATATGAACTGTCATTGTATTAATAATATTTGTCATGCACTGAATATCAAATCTACCGAATATCGAATATTAAATATTCAGCATGTGAAATCCAGCCGAATATCTGAATTTACAAAACCGAAAATTTGGTCTTAAAATACCGAATATGCAGTGTGAAAATACCGATTATAAACGTGGCAAGAGAATCTCAGTCTGGTAGTAATATCAGTGAATTGTAGTCAAATTGAAATAAAATGCTCAAGTTTGTTTCATTAAAATGTGGTAAAATAAAAACTTGAGTTAAGTCAGTATTTGGCACCGAATATTTAGCGAAAATGCCGAATACCGAATGCCAAATACCCACATATATATATATATGCGCCTTCGTGGTAGAGTGGTTAGCATCACTGACTGCGAATCCATCGGCCCCCGGATCGAGACACGGTGACGGTAGGCGACACAATAAAGAAATTGGTTGGTAGATAAATGGGTACCCTGGGTAGCATGTAGTTAAGACGATGGGCTGCTGCGTAGTTCGGATTCCACGTTAAACTGTAGATATAAGGTGGACTGACAAGCTTGACCTTCGTCAGAATGAACAATTCGGGCGGAAGTAAAAACATGAAAAGTTTACTGTACCTTTTCTACACATTAGGAATTAGTTCCCGAGTAATGTCTTCTCAGCCGAAGTCGCTAAAGATCATAAGAATTCCTGATGTGCATGCGTGGAACTCGATTTGCAACCTCCTCCTCGTGGTGAATTCTGGGTGAGTCAAGAGTTAAAGTTTCGGATCAACAAACAGTTGCATAAATGTAATAATCCTAGTAAAAATAGAGTTTCTAAGAAACTCATTATTGTTCATTTTCTTCGATGGCCATTGAAAATGAAGTCATATGCCATTGGAATCACAGCAAATTATAATCAGTGTCAGATGCTAACCATAACATGTCAAACTTACCTCAGAGTTTACAAGTTACAATTTATTGCCTATATGAGAAACTCAGAGCATAGTGCAAATACAGTACTGGTAAAAAGTTTGGAAACACCTGTACAATTTATGTAATTTCTCCTTATTAACCAATAGAGTTATTTTAGTAGACTAATGTCTGTTCCTATAGAACAATAGTCTATTTATAGGAACAGACATTAGTCTACTAAAATAACTCTATTGGTTAATAAGGAGAAATTACATAAATTGTACAGGTGTTTCCAAACTTTTTGCTAATACTGTATTCGAGGTTGCTAATGGTAGTGGAAGAAAATCTCGGAGAAGGCTAAAATTTGAATATGCAGTTGTCGCAATGTCGCATACCCTGCCAATTTTGGTTTTTGAAATTATGCGAAACCCCTTACTTTCGCCCTATCCTGAATATATACTGTATATACAAGGTGTTTCATAACATGTAGGACGCACTTTCATGATGGATTCAGGACCTGAAAACAATGAAAAAGGTTTATATAAACATATGCCTCAAATCGCTTTGTTTCCGAGTTACAACCCGTTATGTGTTCCAGCAAGTATCCGCCTTACCTTTAAAGGAAGTGCTCAAAATGACCACCTTGCGCTTGAATACACGCCTGAACACGCCTCGTCATAGACTGCCTGACGCGTTCAAACATTCCAGGTATTGCTCGGACTTTCTGGCATCCTTGTTCTACACGTTGGCGAAACATTTCAACGTTGTCAATGGGTGTCACGTAAACAATGGATTTCAAATGACCCCACAGGTAAAAGTCGGGTGGATTCAGGTTCGGGGAGCGAGCAGGCCACGCAATGGGTCCTTCATGGCCTATCCATTTATCAGGGAAATGGTCATCCAAATAGTTTCTGGCTACTCGACTAAAATGAGGCGGAGCGCCGTCATGCATAAACCACATACGACGTCGGACACCAAGAGGAACTTCATCTAGTAAATGGCTTAAATCATTCCTTAAAAAATTGGAATAGGATTCTCCTGTTAATGTTCCAGGCAAAACAAAAGGATCGATTAAGTTGTCGGCAATAAGTGCCATTCGAAGTTCGTTCCAAGAAGTGAACGTCCCTTAATTACATTCCCTCACAGTACAGACAAGACAATCAACGATTTAGATTGTTTTAGAGTTAACTGGAATTATTCCCACTTTACCCTTTTCCTAAGTGTCATTGGAAACAATGATATTTAATCTCAACTCCATTCACTCAATCTGGTTGTAAACCATGACTGTAAACCCTTCATTACCGTGTCTCCCTTATTCATTTCCTCTCATTTCCCCCTATAATGACTCATACATCTGAATTAAATAACTGTAACGTATTAATTATGAATTAACGTATATTGTATAATGTGTGGACTATGACGCCATAAAACATATTAAGTCCTCTCGCATTTGTCATACCTTGAATACTAAATCTTTAAACTGACACCGTTAGTATTCAGTATATGATAACATCCCCATTGTTTATACTATATAACCTTGGTTAATCTTGGTTCTCCTCCCGCCCGAATTGTTCATTCTGGCGAAGGTCAAGCTTGTCACTCCACCTTTTACCTACAATTTAACGTGGAATCCGAACCACTCCCCACCAGCAAACCAGCGTTTTAACCATTAGCTACCAACCAATTTCTTTATTGTGTGGAAGCTTTTGCTGCACGCCAACTACCGTCACCGTGTCTCGATCCCGGAGCCGATGGATTCGTAATCATCGACGCAAACCACTACACCACATAGGCGCATAAGCCATTAATTATATGTTGTGTCTTGTCTAGTGTGAAACAGTATAAATGTTGCCGGTTATCTTCATTCATACGTCCATGTCCCTTCTTGAATGGAATAATGTTAAATTAGTATCTTTCTCGTTACCGTTATTTTTTATTAATTTTAGCCACAACGTAATTTACCCTTTAAAGTATCCTTGATTGTTTTCGAATTTATTTAGTCATTCATCTGCATATTACCTACCTACCTCCTATGAACCTATCAATCCATGTTAACTTGTCCCTCTGTATTACGTGCATGATCTACTGTTGTGTGACGTATGTGTACTTTATGTATTCGTACATGTCCGCTGATCATGATTACGTACGTGGTTACCTTACACGTACAGTAATTATGTCCAGTGGTTAACCATTATTTAACTTCTTGCAAGACACCCGTTAGTGCCAACGCAAGTGTTTGAATCCCGATGACGTCGCCAAAAACGAGCTTCTGAGTCCGAAATCTTCTCTCTTGTTGTACTCGTAACTCATAACATTATTATGTGCGTTATGTTATTTGTTATTTGTATGTCATCCATGTTCTTTATGTGTTATGCTTCTAATCCACTGTTCCTCTATACGTCCCTGGCTATCGAATATTAAATCCTTGAATAATAGTCACCACAGCTGGCTATAAATATATAGTACTTTAAAATTATAATTAACTGTAATTAACTGTAATAACTTCATTTGAATTAAATGGTGATTATTATCATAATTATAGTGCACCAAAATTACATTGTACTTAACAGTGTACTTAGGATGTACTCAGGTGTACAACCCCGACATTAAATCGCCACCCAAGAATGTTTACTCTGAAAAATTATCATCTTTTGTTATTTATTTTTTTCATTTTTATTTTGGAATCTTTCAAAATTTCGTTATCTACTTAAATTGTGTTTAGCGTCAAGAATTCGTTAGATCTCCAGTTAAAGGGAAACTTGGCCTTCAGAATTGCACTCCCCCCCCCTCCTCAAAATTAAACTGATTTATTTAATTTTCTTATTATAAAAGTACTCAATTCATGCCTGAGTCATTGTTAAGAAAGGTCTCGCCGCCTCCCTTTCAACTCCTGACCATCAGCGGTAAATTTAAGAGGCTGTAAATTCGTCTTCAACCCCTCAGTGCTTCTTTCTGTAGAAAATTTTGTCAATAAAATAGTTTGAGTGAAAGAAGACTCCAGTTAAGAATTTGTGTTTTCATCCGCTCCTTCAGTGATTCGGCTGAAAAAAAGAATTATTAATAATTTCTTCAATCGGATGTTTTACGACGGTTAAGGGCGAGTTTAACTTAAAGGACAACCCTACGTCAGAACGTCCAACAGTGCATCTCTTATAAAAGTCGCGTGTAGGAAGTGGCCTGTACACGCACAACATATATATATATATATATATATATATATATATATATAATACAACAGACAGTGCATGGAACAAGGAACTCTTCTGGGATAATTAAATCCACTACTTAAATCCATTACTTATTCGGACTATAGTGGATTTAATTATCCCAGAAGAGTTCCTTGTTCCATGCACTGTCTGTGTGTATCATAAAAAACTCAGGGGACCATTCTGAGTTCATTCCCATCTTGAAACGGACATGTTATGTGCCTTGAAAAGTGGACGCTCAATTCTGCCAGTTGAGGTTTAAGTTTTGGTTTTTGGCTAAAATATAATAGTTACCCCTTTTTCTTTGATGTATTCAATCTGACGTGAAGACAGCGAGTCTTTTGCTTATATTGAGGTTCTAAATGTAGCAGGGCTAGGCTGCTTTAAACCCTAGATCCATGTCCCAAAGCTGGATCCTGTCTGCTTTGCAGATAGCTGGTGAGGGAAGCTATATTTATGGGACCTCTTTGCGAGTGACCCGTTGCCCACGTCGGGCTAGCATCATGAAAAAGAAAAACTATGGTATTTGTCATTTACCATTACTTATTCGGACTATAGTGGATTTAATTATCCCAGAAGAGTTCCTTGTTCCATGCACTGTCTGTGTGTATCATAAAAAACTCAGGGGACCATTCTGAGTTCATTCCTATATATATATATATATATATATATATATATCTCATAATCATGGCAATTATCTTTTTGAATCATTCCTAAGTTCGGACTGCTTTTATGTTTGTGTCAAAGAAGCTCGCTCCGAGAGCGAATTCTCCTGCTCTCATCCTCTATCGAAGTATAACCAAGAATAATGAATCTTTAAAAATTATATAGACTTCATCAGTATTCTTTCCGTTTTTCCTATCTCCAATGTTCATTACTAATTGTAATGATATTATATCCATGTTTTAAATCTCCGTATTATCTGACACCTACTCCCGCATGTAAAGCTGGAGGTAGAAGGAACAAATCCCTTGTTTGAACTTCGTTATTCATTTATCATGTTTTTACCCTATTTAGTGCTCTTATTATTATTATTATTATTATTTATATACGAGTATATATATATATTAGGGTGACAACTTCTTTTAGGGATAAAATTTGAAATTCAAAAAAATTTGCCGGCCATTTGTCCAATGCTGCCACCCTATGAGGAAACACCGTAGACGAAATCTCATGGAATTCGGAAAGCATTTAGGGGTGCCTCGAGTCACATGAATGAAACTGTCGCGCGGAAGAAATTTCAAGAATGAACGAGTTTCGACAACGCTTCAAAAACAAAAATGTTTCGAGAATGCAAGTGTATTATATAATTTAATAGAATTGTTTCCTTTATTTCATACTATAGATTATGCAAATCGATTAATTTATTTCATTAAATTAAAATTTTCATAAATAAATCGTTAAATAATATGATGTGTATCAATCTTTGGATGATCAGCTTTTGGTGCTTCAAGTTCATTTTGCATAAGACTGCCTGACTGAAAACAACGCTTAGAAGTTCTCTCCCGATTCTTTTAAGATATCTAAGGTAATATTTTTTATTTTGATACATTGATTATATTATTATTGGAAATTGTTCTAGAAAAGTTTTATTAATTGTTGGCATAGTTTGATGTTTAAATTATATAAATTTGGAACTGAATTTGATTTCCTATGATAATATATATACGAGTATATAAATATATATACAGGGCCGTCGAGAGGGGGGGGTCAGGGGGGGCCAGTGCCCTGGGGCCCGGGTGTCTGGGGGCCCGCAGGAGAATAAAAAAAATCGTGTACCTAAGCTGACATCAGGAACGGGTGAGGTCATCGCCTCGGTGGTACATGCTGCGCTCAAAGAATGGAATGTGTCAGAAAAGGTATCAGCTATGAGCTTCGACACTACAGCTTCAAATACTGGTTACTTGTCTGGGGCATGCGTAATTTTGGAGCAGAAACTCGGCCGCCGACTCTTATACCTTGCATGTCGCCATCACATCCTAGAACTTGTCGTTGAGAAGGCGTACATGGAATGCATGGGACCATCATCTGGTCCAGATATCCTCCTATTCTCCCGCTTCAAAGAGACGTGGAATACAATTTGCCAAGATAAGTACAAGACCCTGTCAGACCTTCCATCGAGTCTGAATGAGAATCGAGAAGAACTGATCGCTTGCTGGAATCTATATCTGACAAAACATCAGCCGAGGGATGATTACCGTGAATTCTTGGAGTTGTCGATTACAAACCTTGGAGGTAATTTACCTAACTTTAGGTTTCGGCGACCTGGAGCACTTCACCGAGCACGTTGGATGGCGAAAGTAATTTATTCATTAAAAATCCTGCTGCTTTCCCATCAGTTCAGACTTACAACTCGTGAAATGTCTGGCTTAAAACGATTTGTATTTTTTACCCTGGAGTTATATGTCAGCGCGTGGTTCACGGCCAGCAGTCCTTCATCTGCTCCCGCGAACGATTTGAAGCTTCTTCAAGACCTAGCAAAGTACCACGATGAAAAGATCTCAGCATCCTGCCTTAGTGTCCTCGGTCGTCACTTATGGTACCTCAGCGAGTACTTGATTGGTCTCGCACTGTTTGATAAAGGTATCAATGCAACGACGAAAAAGAATATCGCTCGATCAATCCTCGAAAAAGAAGCTGCTGAAGATCCTCCAAAGCGAGCCCCAATACCTGCTGTTTCTTCCATTTCAACAAAGCAGCTCTCGGACTTTGCCTCGAAAGGATCAAAGCTTCTCTTTGAACTTCTAAAAATTAATGATGGTTTCTTGACCAAGGAACCAGAGACCTGGCCGGACGACGAAGATTTCAAGACTGGTTTGACTATAGTTGAAGGACTAAAAGTCGTCAATGACATGGCAGAGAGGGGAATTGCCTTGATCCAGGCCTTCAATACAAAGATTACGAAGAATATGAAGAACAGCGCCAACATCTCTTGCAGGTTGAGGATCATAGGAAGTCTCAGCCTGGTACACTGAAAAAGGGGTATGCTTGAGGAAAAGCATGAATTAATGGGTGGTCTACAATTGAATGAAAGACACCCTGGAATATATTTAGTAAAATATTATTTACTTATTACGATTGGAGTACGTCTGCACTTAAACCTTATGAACTAAAAAACTAACGTTTATTTACATTAATTAAAAAAAATATTAATTTTTTTACTAGGTAATGAATAATTAATTTTTGTTATAAGGAGAATTATTTACCTCACTTGAGACACCCTTAAATATTATCTGAATGACCTAATATTTACAGTACATTGTTTTCTCATGTAGTAGCAGCATTGAACAAATGGCCAATAAAAAACTCCAACTTTCGATTTTTATTGTCACCCTAATATATATATATATATATATATATATATATAATATTAATGTAAAGAACGACGCTTGTGTAGAAGAGCGTTCCGCACAAGATGAGGAGGGAACACGTAAATGAAAAATGAAGTACCTCTCAGGAATCGAATCCGGAATCATCCAATTGCCGGTCGGATATGTAAACCACTACACCAAGGACCCTGATTAGTCAGTACTCGTAATTCTCCTACATACCTGGGAGGTACCTCATTTTTCATTTGCTTGTTCTCCCTCCTCATCTTGTGCGGAACGCTCTTCTACACAAGCGTCGTTCTTTACATTAATTATACTTTGTGTTGTTTGCAGTTAAAAAAATATATATAATATATAATATATATATATATAATATATATATATATATATATATATATATATATATATATATATATATATTATAAAGGGTGATCCAGAGAAATGGGACCCAAAAGAAACCCCTGTAACTCTTAAAGTATAAGTCCTTTTATAAAATCATACGCATCATTCGAAAGAGGATAGTTACAAGTTTGTACAGGATTGTATAGGTTTTGACAATACAAGACAAGATAAGATACCAAACAAAATAAAAGTGTTAGTTAAAACTAACCCTTCAAGATGACTGCATGGACTGTGGAACAGCTGCGTTTCATAACTGAGCAATATTATGAGCATGGAAGAAGTGTAGTTTCAGCTCAAAGATCTTTCAAGACAAATTTTCAGATGTCAAAATCACCTTCTAAGAAAGTAATCCGTCGGTGTGTCAGAAATTTTTCCCTAACTGGCAGCATTGGAAAAAGAAAACCAACTGGAAGAGTGCGCACAGCAAGGATAGAAGAGATCATTAACAGAACTCATGAAATTGTACAGGATAATCCTAACATAAGCATCAGACGTGCTTCTCAGCTGTTAGGAGTTGGATATGGAACAACACACCGTATATTCAAGTAAAATTTAATGCTCTTTCCATATAAAATTCAAACAGTGCAACAACTAAACGATGGAGATTTCGCACGAAGACGACAATTCTGTCAATGGATCCAACAGAAGGTAAATGACACCACCAATTTTCTAGCAACTTTGATTATGTCAGACGAAGCCCATTTTCACTTGAATGGAACTGTAAACAAACAAAATTGTCGTTTCTGGGCAACAGAAAATCCATTGAATATTACCGAAGTCCCGTTGCATAGTCAGCGTGTAACTGTTTGGTGTGGTCTTACTGCATCTCAAATCATAGGGCCGTACTTTTTCGAGGATTCCACCGGAAACACGGTCACTGTAAATGGTGATCGCTACGAAAAAATGTTGACCGATTTCCTTATTCCTAAATTAAGAGATCTTTGTCTAGAAAACCACTGGTTCCAACAAGACGGAGCTACCTGCCATACCACGAGGAACTGCATGGCAGTTTTGCGTCAAACGTTTCCAGGCTAGTTAATCTCAAGATTTGGAGACGTTGAATGGCCCGCAAGGTCTCCGGATTTTTCTCCCTTAGATTATTATCTCTGGGGATATTTAAAGAGTAGGGTCTACAGAAATAACCCAACGACCTTGCAAGAATTGAAGGCCGCCATCACAAATGAGATACAGGCCATACCACCGCACACTCTTGCAAAAGTGATGCAGAACTTACAAGCGAGAACACTGGAATGCTTGGCAACTAATGGAGCACATTTGAAAGGAGTCATTTTAAAAAAATAAATATTTCATAATAAACTTGTAACTCTACTCTTTCGAATGATATATAGTTTTTATGAAAGGAATTAAATATTAAGAATATTTGGCTTTTTTTTATGGGTCCCATTTATCTGGATCACCCAGTATATATATATATACTCTTAATATCCTGTGTTATATCTGTACTAAATCTGTGAATTCTTCATTACTGTGTTTCTTTGGTCCGTTTCCCTCTCATACATCCCTGTAATGATTTATATATTCAAATGAATTAAATTATTATTAAAATTATAACATTTGTCCTTATATTATCTGCTGTCCATTGAATTTGTCAACGGATTAACATACGTTAACATACGGTAACTTAACGGAACTTTACTAACGTAACGTCATTAACCAAAACGTAACCTTGATTAATCGTAATAAACCCTGGTAACTGTATTCATTTCAGCCTCTCTTACTTAAATACCAAATCTTTCATACTTCCATATTTTGTATTCAACGTATGGAAGTTTCCCCATATATTGTTATAAAGTTTATACTACAGGATGTCCCATAAGTACAGCATCATAGGAAAAATAATAAAAAAAGGCAAAACAAAAGCTTTTATTTACAGAACGTGCTCAATATATCCACCATTGTTTTCAATACACAAATTCAGACGTGATACCCAGTCAGCAAGCACACGGTGAATGATGTCAGGAGTAATGATGTTACATGCCTCAATAATGCGCTGCCGCAAATGTTCAACACTCCTAATTTTCTCTGCGTATACCAGCGCTTTCAAGTGGCCCCAGAGATAAAAATCTAGTGGCTTAAGATCCGCGCTTCTAGCTGGCCATTCCTCAGGCCCTCGACGTCCTATCCAATGACCAGGGAATTGTTGGTACAGGTATTCCCTTACTTGAGTGCTGTAATGTGCAGGAGCGCCGTCTTGCTGGAACCATGTTAGGAAATTTCCTTCTTCGTTCAAGACACTGGGAAATGCTTCTTCCTTGAGCAGTCGCTGTATCATCGTCAGTGGACATCCTTGAAGGTCCACTGCGTGGTTTATCTTCTATGGATCCTGTTTCCTTAAACTTTGCAACAGGTCTGCTAACACAACTCTGTGTTATTGGCTCGCGGTCTGGATGCAGCCTGTTAAATTCAGCAGCGGCCTCTCTTTGACTCCGATTTCCTATGAGTAGAATTATCTGGATTCGTTCTTCCTTGCTCACAGACATTATGGCCTGTAGAAAGAGAAAAATATCAATTATGGTTTGTAGAAATAGAAAAATATGAATTTCTCCTATGATGCCGGACTTATGGGACACCCTGTATATACTAAGTCATTATATATCGTATGCATGTTCTATCTACCTGTGTCTGTCCACCTACAGTATGTCTACCTATATTTGTTTATTCAATATTATGTATATAACCTTATGTCAATCGTCATTCCGTGCATATATGTGTTATGATGTCTGTCTGTTCACTGAAGCATATGCGTTTAAGTACATGATTTCATTCTTTTTTTTATATCTGTTAATTACTTCTAACCAAATACCGAAGTGTTGGAATTCACCGATGCGTTTCCTACAAAACGCGAACGTAAGCTCTCGAATTCTTCTGATTTAGTAATTATGTCTTCACCGTATCCCAAAAACCTTCTCTCCCTTCGTTTTTATTAATTCTTACATGTTACATTGTGAATGTTATATTCATTTTGTTACGTCACTGTTAGGGGTCATTCAAAAACCACGTGGTCCTTTTTCAGGTGATTTTCAAACCCGCCCTCCCCCCTTGTGGTTATTTGTGGCCAATGACTTAAATCCCCCTCCAAAACCACGTGGTCGTCTGATGTCACCCCCACCCCTTCTTAATCTTATATAAATTAAAATGCAAATTAAAATAAAGCAAATTGAAAATAATCAGTTTAAAGTATGGCGAACTTGTGTTTCATGAACGTTAAAGATTCGAATCTTTTAGAATTTTCCGAAATAAAGGTACAGCGAATTTGTGTTTATAAAGATGCGAGTCTTCTGGAATTTTCTGGAGTTTATGAAATATATATATATATATATATATATATATATATATATAACTGCAAACACGCAGTATAATTAACGTAAAGAACGACGCTTGTATAGGAGATATTCCGCGCAAGATGAGAGAGAGAGAACGAAACAAATGAAAAAAAGAGGTAACCACCTGGGAATCGAACCCGGGATCTTCCGATTGCCGGTCAGATATGATAACCATTACACCATGAGCCTCACTCATTCAAATGCCGTAATTCTTCTACATACGCGCAGAAACCAATGCCCCAAGGGGGCACCTCCCGCATGCCGTAACATTATATACATTTAACTGCAAACACGCAGTATAATTAACGTAAAGAACGACGCTTGTTTCGTTCTCTCTCTCTCATCTTGCGCGGAATATCTCCTATACAAGCGTCGTTCTTTACGTTAATTATACTGCGTGTTTGCAGTTAAATGTATATAATGTTACGGCATGCGGGAGGTGCCCCCTTGGGGCATTGGTTTCTGCGCGTATGTAGAAGAATTACGGCATTTGAATGAGTGAGGCTCATGGTGTAATGGTTATCATATCTGACCGGCAATCGGAAGATCCCGGGTTCGATTCCCGGGTGGTTACCTCATTTTTTCATTTGTTTCGTTCTCTCTCTCTCATCTTGCGCGGAATATCTCCTATACAAGCGTCGTTCTTTACGATATATATATATATATATATATATATATATATATATATATATATATATATAAAATATAATAATATAATAAACAATATTATAAACAGGATATTTTAATGCTTACTATTGGCCACGTGGTTAAACGTCAAGACTCCCCTCCCCCCTTTAATGACCACGTGGTTTTTGAATGACCCCTTATTCTATTGTTATGTCCACTGTAATTTGTCTGTCACACGTTATCACTGTGTTATTCTAACGTCATTAATGTTAGTGCTACTTTGGTGTTATGTTACCATAGGTGCCAATGAAACTTTAGTGGAATATATTGTGAAATCATTCTTCTTTCTGCATCATTGGCTAAATAGGCTTTAAAATAATAATAATAATAACAAATAATTATTTGGTAACATTAAGCATAATTAAATAACAAAATAATTGGTGTTATACGAGTATTCCTAAATAAATGTTAGCTTTAAATTTTAGTTGAGTGTCTACAATGGTAAATATGACTATAATTGTAATTAACTTTATTCTTGTAATTACTTGCATATTTTAGATGTACAGTGTTAACGAATGTACTTAAAAGATGTAAAAAACTAAAGTAATTTGGTTCCCGACAACAAGATGCCATTTAAAAACGTGCATTCAACAATTTAATTGTTTTTACTAAAAAAATCAAAAGTTGTAGATACTTCATTGGGGGAGCTGCTGACACCTTCCCATCTACTCTATGAAAATTATTGTCTATTTAATGATAATGATGATGATAATAATAATGATAAGCTTTAATGGCAGGATAGGACAATGGTACAAAATAGTACAATATTCTTGAAGGTAATAAACGATACGATAAATCAAACAAAAATAAACTTAAAAACTAAAAATTAGGACTAAAAGAGAAATAAAAATATGATACGTACTCAAACAAGTAATAATAAAACTATCCAAAACTAAAACCCTCAAAAAATAATAATAATAAAAATAAAATAAAAATAAAAATAAAAGACACGTAGTGAAAATACCAGTATATACTGCAGAGTGGCGATTAAATAAGTATACAGAAAATTATTTCAGTTATCTCCGTCCTTATCTTTTGTACCATACCATGCATAGGAGAGTTATGAAAAGTTTACCATTTTTTGGAAAAATTTGACAAATAAAAAAATTAGTTTAACTCCAACATACAGGGTGTCCCAGAATTAACTATCTATTTCAATGAAATCGGACAAATTTTTAAAAAACACAATTTTATTTATGTTTATCATGTTTAATATGTTAAAAATGTATAAATTTCTAAATTTTTTTCATAATTTTATTTTCATAATTTTTTCATTATCTGGTCCAATGAAAGACCGTCTGAAGTCATAGAATGGCAAAGAGACTCTCCAAAAGTTAACGTGTGGCTTGGAATGACCAAATCCAAAATTTATGGCCCATTCTTCTTTGCGGAAGCAACTGTAACAGGTACCGTCTACCTTGATATGCTTCAGCAGTTTCTCGAACCACAGCTTCTTGATGATGGCATTCTTGATAATGTTGTGTTTCAACAGGATGGAGCACCATAAATTTTGGATTTGGTCATTCCAAGCCACACGTTAACTTTTGGAGAGTCTCTTTGCCATTTTATGACTTCAGACGGTCTTTCATTGGACCAGATAATGAAAAAATTATGAAAATAAAATTATGAAATTTTTTTAGAAATTTATACATTTTTAACACATATTAAACATGATAAACATAAATAAAAGTGTGTTTTTAAAAAATTTGTCCGATTTCATCGAAATAGATAGTTAATTCTGGGACACCCTGTATAATGTTGCAAAAGTTCTCGTACATTTATTTGCAAAATTATTTAATTCTTTGTGTGTCCATCTTAGGCTTGAAGAATTTAATTTGTTTTTATCAGTAGCTGGCTGTTTATTGATCAGAGACTGTTGGCAATTCTGAATTCTAGAATTTTCTCTATGAATCTTCATGGAAGACGGATGACTGTATAAGCCATTAGTAAGCAATGGGTCGTTGTAGTAAAGGGCTGTCTACAGATCTTAAAATATTTGTTATTGCTACACACGAGTCTGGAAAGAGTTATAGGAAGATAGAAGAACTTTGAATTCCATTTACGATGATTGCTGCAGTTATAAAGAAATGGAAAGGTTTTGGAACAATTAAAACTCTACCATGTGGACGACCTTGCAAGATTTCAGAACGTACATTGTGGTACCAGTGGTTCCCAACCTTTTTGAGGCGATGGCCTACTAGAGCTGATTCCATACTCATTGAAAAATAATGTGTATATATAGTTATATGCCAATAATTTTATAAAATGGCTAAAATTATACTAAGGGGTTCCAAAAAACCTTAGCCCCCTATTTGCAGCTTACATGTTTACTTATATCGAAATAGTTTTAAGTGATTATAAAAATATATAAAATTCTTTATTTATTGCAGGTATTAAAATTACTCTAGCTGATAAAGTGATAATATAATGGCTTCTCAATTAATTGGTGATTCGGAGAGGCAACGTGTGATAGATCGCATACGAGCAATAACATTTCGGGAAGCTCGTGATGCTGGAGCCACCTTTATAACACGTTCATGGGTTGCCAAAAAGTTGCGAAGAAGTGAGGACTTCGTCAAAAGAAATTGGAATAAAATTTTGGATGAATGTGAAATGGATACAACCAAATCTGGGAGCCCAAATTTGCCACTCTCTCAGGAAACAAAGGACATCATTGAAAGCAGTACGCGTAAGCGGAAAAACAGCTGTGCTAAACTTTCTAGAGAGATCGAAGTGTTGAGAGGAAAGATCGTTAGTGGTGAGATCATTCGACTGTACCGTCATAGGCAAGGTTTAAAGCCTTGGCATGAACTTCCAAAGCCAAGAAAAACTCAACTTAACATCGATGACAGAATGTGGTTTGCCCATTATCTTGAAGATTGGGATGTGGATGATTTCATGCATTTAGCTGTCTCCGATGAATTTTTTGTTTACGTAACACGTCGGCCTAACTACCAAATGATCGAGTGTGGGCCACAACACCAGATGAAATGATGACAATGAACATTATCGCGAATTATTAAAAAGTCCAGACTGTGTTGGTGTGTTTGTTTTGTTCACTGCAAAGAAGCTCATGTGGGTGCTGAAGCCAAATGGTCAGAGTTGGGATGGACAGTATTTTCGTGATATTATTCTATCCCAGCATGTCATTCCTTTTCTAAGAAACCCAAACAATGTTATGGTTGTCGATCAGGTCACACTTCTGCACGATAAGGCCCCCTGCTTTAAGGCATTAGCCACTCAACAGTTGTTGCGGAACCATGAGATCGATTTCTTTGGAAATGAAGACTGGCCAGGAAATTCTCCTGACCTGAACGTCTGTGAACACATTGGATCAGTTATAAAGGACAAGGTTGAATGTCTCTTGTTTCAAGAACCTGCAGCAAATCGATTTTCGAAGGGTACAATGACGCAACACATTGAAACTGTTTTAGCAAATTTGCGTAACGATCAAGATCTATTCACGTCACTTTTGGCAAGTTACCCAAAGCGAATTCAGGCTGTCTTGGAAGCCAATGGCGGGAACACCAAGTTTTAATTGTTTCTCATTAAATGCAGGATTAAATTCTCTTTTGTAAGGTATGTTTAGTTTTACTGTACCTCTAATGGTTTAGGCCATGGGCGGGGGGCTAAGGTTTATTGGAGCCCGTACTTCTAAATTTGAATTTGATTTTTAAAAGGTATGCTATGACCAACCTCCACGGTCCATCGGTTGGGAACCAGTGATCTAGACGAATTGAAAGAATGGCTGCTGTGAATCCACGAGTGACTGCAGGTTATACTTGCCCAACATTAAGACTGTTTAAGATCGATGTCCATCCCTCTACGGTACGTATGGAGTATCCGCAAGTAGAATAGTCCGTTTCAGTTGTTGGTTGCCAAAGAAAAGAAAAACTAATTTAGTTGGAAACTAAGCCCAAGAGCTTGATTGGCAGAAATAAGGTTCATTCATTTAGTGTGGCATTCTAAAAGAAAGTTTCTGGTGCATAAAGTGTTAAACAAAGCATGAATGGACAATACTCACAACTGGTGTTAACATTGGTATGGCTTGCATGGTGATGATGGGTCCAATAGTATATTTCTAGATCATGGTAATGGGCAAAAGTTATACGGAACATTGCTATTTAATGCAGGTTAATCACTTATAGTCCTCAAAATTTATTCCATTGGTCTGTGTAAATTTATTGAGAAATTGTGCACACACCTAAAACAGGTATAGTTGCAGGAATACTATTGTTAAGGAAATTAAGTTACTAAATTGTAGATGCTAATCGTTAGATTTTCCACTGTAACAAATTGGCTCATTTTGGGCCGACTAATTGAGAATTAAATTTGAATTTGGATGTGTAATCAAGTCATAAGGAAATTATTCCTAAAGTAAAGGTAAAAAGACTGGCAAGTTTATGTAATATTTTAATCTTGTTGGTATTATTAAGGCTGTTTTGTCATATAAAGTTAAGTGTTTTAATTTGGGTATCATTAGCTCGGGGTAGCATTGGAGAGTCACATCAGCTTTATGTGATCACAAATTCTACAATAGTTGATTGGTGCAACATAGTCACAAATCCGTGACTACAAAAGATAAGGACGGATATAACTGAAATATTTCTCTGTACGAATACTTATAAGCGCCACTGTATAAACAAACACTTTTATACCAAGAAGTTCACAGTCTAGAAGACATAAAGCAGGACTGATGAATAGCTTAGGCAACTGGATTGCCTGAGTTTTTAATTCTTCGCATTAGACTGTACTGAGCACGTCTTGTTACCCCATGGAGGCTTGGGACGTTGCCGTTAGCTAACATTTGAGAGGACTGAGCATCTTGGAGGTAACTTATGTAGCAGTCTATAGGATTCTAAAACAAATTAAGGGTCCTGCAGAAGCCTTTTTTATAATTAATCCAGAGTTGTTGCCCATAAATATTTGTCAGAGAGTATGAAAAAGTGCGTCTTTAGCTTCACTTGTACAGAATTTGAAGTTCCTTATAAATCATGCTTAGCTTGCTTCCTTATGGCTGAGTCGTCACTCAAAGAGCTCGTGGTAGTTTGACCCAGATACTTAAATTCTTGTACCTGCTCTATTGGCTCGTCTCTCATTTTGAAATAATAATGGATATAATAATTCTTATAATTAATTATATAATTAATTGTATAATAATAATAATAATAACAATAATAATGATGATGATAATAATAATAATAATAATAATAATAATAATAATAATTATTATTATTATTATTATTGCTGCTCTCACTACTCCCAAATCTCATGGAAAAGTGAATATATTCCTTAACAATAATACCGTTTGACTCCTGACTCATATTGTAAGGGTTGGACTACGAGTTTACACCTCTAATTAATTATTACCTTAAATGATTTATAATACTAAGATTTGGTGTTTAGTTTAGTAATTAACAAGGTATTGTATTCACCACAAACTTCTTCCACCATGTGACGAATATCGCATTCCTCATTTGAGAGGGTAAGGTTCCTCACAGGAGGCCTTGCTCCGAGAACGGGTTGAGGTATCTTTCGTGAAGTGCGTCTGCTGAACCATTATCCACCCATCTTCTTCCTCTCTCTATCTTTCTGAGGCAGGGTTTGCCTTTGCAACCGAAAATTAACTCATTCTTTGCTGTCCGTCTGAAGCAATAAGAGGCTATTTCATCTACCCAAGGCAATTCCCTCTTGATTCATTTTTGCCAAATTGAGTCTCGGCAATATCTCCGCCTTCTTTATTTTATTTCAAATTAAAGTCTTAGAGTGAAAAAAGACTCGCAATTAAGTTATTCTGAGTTTCCTTCGGTTTCTTCCTGTCCACTATTTTTATTTCGCTCCTATTAATTTGGTTCCACTGCTCGGACGTAATTCGACTAAGGCCTCGTTGAACATTAGGGACCCCACACGTTTCTTCAGAGTCCAGAATCTACGACTTCAACCCCGCCAGACGCACACTTGAATATATATATATATATATAAATTATATATATATATATATCGAAGAAAAGATGAGCGCTATTTTAGTGCTATTTATTGAACTGCATGCCAATGCTGTCACATAATGTAAATGTTTGAACTGAAATGCGGAGTCTGCGTGAAACATCCTTTATACCAGTAATAATTGAAATGGCGAAATAAGAAATTGTTCATCTTCATACATTAGCTGATTAATAAAATTTGTGCCATTATAGCAGTCTGCTTTTACAATTGCAAAGTAAAACTTGGCCCCAACTATTTACCCAAATGCATGCTGGTTCTCTCATTTAATGAAAATTTTTGAACTGAAATGCAGTCTGCATGAAAAATCTATTGCAACGGTAGTGACATATTCGGGGTTTTAAGAATGAATTTAGAAAAATTCAATAATATATGGTTGTACAAAGATCATCCAGAGGTCCACCTGAAACAGATAGGGTAGTCCAAATGCCAGAAAAAAACAGATTTATACAGTTACACTGTATATATCAGTAGCGTATCGTGAAAAATTTCTTCAGGTAAGGAATAGGCCTAATAATAATAATAATAATAATGATTTATTTTATTGTTTTTTGCTACATATAGAGTATAAGGAATAAAAGGGTATACAGAGAGTCATTTATAATAACACACATCTCTCTCTCTCTCTCTCTCTCCTCTCTCTCTATATATATATATATATATACTGTGTATATATATACACACCTTTGGTTAGCTTCCGCCCGAATTGTTCATTCTGACGAAGGTCAAGCTTTTCACTCCACCTTAGACCTACAGTTTAACGTGGAATCCGAACCACGCCCCATCAGCAGCCCAGCGTCTTGACCACTAGGCCACCTAGGGTACCCATTTATCTACCAACCACTTTCTTTATTGTGTGGAAGGATGAACAGCTGGGTTTTGCTGCGCGCCGGCTGCCGTCGGGTCTCGAACCCGGGGCCGATGGATTCGTAGTCAGCGACGCTAACCACTACACCACCGAGGCGCTATCCATATATATACATATATATATACACACCTTTTTAGGTGCGTTCGAACGACAGTTCAGGATCGACCTATGGTCGACTCATCTGCAGCATCCCGCCTCATTTGTGGGATTTGGTGAAGGAGGGAATTGCTGTCTGATCTCCTCCTGCCCTCGTAGTCAGCCACGCATGGCTGGTCAGGGACTTTGCACAGGAATCTGTCCAGCTGATTCTTGAAGTTATTCAGGTCGGTGTGCTGGAGATTCCTCACTTCTTTTGGTAAGACATTGAAAAGCTTTGGGCCTCGTATTCTGGGGGTATTTTCCATTCTCGTTTTCATGGCCCCTTGTCCTACCACAGCTGGGACCGTACAAAATCTGCCTCTTCTCTTATTCCAGTTTGTTTCTATTTCATTTCTAAGGTTAGGGACAGAGCCCTCAAGTATTTTCCATATGTATATTATTGTGTACCACTCGCGCCTTCTTTCAAGAGAGTAGAGTTTCAGTGATTGTAGTCGAGACCAGTAGTCTTCACCTTCCGTTTCCTCTATCTTAGATGTAAAAGTCCTTTGTATAGCTTCAATGTTCGCAATGTCTCGTTTTCTGTATGGGCTTGTGAGTACTGAGCAGTACTCAATTATTGGTAGGACTAGACTCTTCCATAATTTGAGCATGATGTTTGCTTTTCTGCTGCGGAAGCTCCTCCAGATGATTCCCATTATTTTTCTAGCCGTTGTAATTTTGATGTTATAGTGCTCTCTGAATTCTGCATCCGACGACATTATTACTCCAAGATTCCTGACTTGTGGATTTGGTGTTATCTGTTTGGCTTGCAGAGTTTTGTATCCTTTTTTCTGTAGCTCCTTCTTATTACCATATCTTTGAAGTTGGAGTTTTTCATCGTTGAACTTCATATTGTTGTTTTCTGCCCACTGGAATAATGTTTCAATGTCGTTTTGTAATCTTTCTATGTCACCTTCGTTCAATATTTCCTTGTATATCTTTGTGTCATCTGCATCAATATCTGCAATCATTATTATGAACAGCAAGGGAGCTAGTACTATCCCTCGTGAGACAGAGCTCTCTACAGTACTTCCGAGACTTCCGATTTGACTCCATTTACCACCACTCTTTGTGTTCTTTGCGTCAAGAAATTAAATATCCGTCTTCCCGGCTTTCCAGTAAGTCCTGTATTCTTAAGTTTATGTGCTATAATTCCATGGTCACATTTATCGAAGGCTTTAGCAAAGTCAGTATAGATTATATCTATGTTTTGTCCTCGATACAGTGTTTCCAATATTTATCCTGGTGGTCTAATAACTGTGATAAGCATGATCTTCCAGCCCTGAAACCATATTGATTTGGGATGTAGAAGTTCTTTTCTTGTAGGTAGTCGGTAGTTTCGCTTCTAATTATACGTTCAAAGCACTTTATAAGGTGTGAGGTGAGACCTACCAGCCGATAATTCTTGGGCATTGCTCCTTTACCACCTTGGTTGGTTTGCTCATTGTATCACTTGCTCGGAATTTGGCAGTGTCCAGTGTCGAGTGATTTCCTCCATAGTAAGTATAGCGGTTTAGCAATACTCTCTTTACATTTCTTCAGAAATGTGGCACTCCATGTGTCTGGCTCTGGTGCCGAATTGTCTCGCATCTGTGATAGAGCCTTAATTACATCTCTTCCGAGAACTCTAAGTCCATTAATAGGTTTGTGCCAGAATTTGTCCTTGGCTGATTTGTATCAATGTCGAAAAATTCATCTGCGTTTTCTACTTTCATCTCAGACTTAGGGGTGCTAAACACAGAGTTAAATTGTTCCTTAAGCAGTTCGCTCGTATTTTTGGGGTCATTTGTGTGTTTGGCCTCTCCGTCTATCAACGGACCAATACTCTCTGCACTACATTTTCCTTTTCGCTAAAGTGTAGAAGTATTTTGGGTTATTTTTTATGTTTTCTGCTACCTTGTTTTCCTGCTCGTTTGTCTTATATATGAATGTTTGCTTTCGGTCCATTTTTATTTCGCCTAGTTTCCTCTCTAGTTTGAGTCTCCTTGCATCAGTTTTACATCCGTGGAGATGTTTTACGGCTTGCTTCCGTTGTCTAAATAGTGTCCTGATTTTTATCTCGAGCTTGCTACGTTTTCTCTTTTGTTTCTCTGGAACATGCTTCAGTAATATAGGTCTGGTTTCAGACTCCATTATACCTAGTATTTGTTCTGAGTCTTCTCGTGAAGTAGTAATTCCCAATTTACTTCCTTTAAATCTTTATTTACACTTTCCCAATCTACTTTCTTTGAATTTATGTTTACGCCTTCAAATATTCCTTCTGCCTCTCTGGGATGCGTTTTCGGACCTCTGGGTGATAACTTCAGTTGTATATCGATTAGGTTATGTCGGAGGAATATGTGTGCGTTACCTTTTTATTTATTATTATCTCATTGTTATTTGTCAAAATTAAATCCAAAACGTTCTCTTTCCTAGTGGTTTCACAGATTTCCTGAGTAAGGGCGTAATGTTCCATCATATCTAATAGCATTATTGCTTGGGTTCTATCATCTTTTGTAATGTTTCCATAAAACTTCTCAACATATATGACTTCGTTATTTTTCTTCCATGTTATGAATGGGAAATTAAAATCTCCGCAAATTAGAATATTTGTTGCTGAAGTTTCAAGTAATTTTAACATGTTTTGTATTTCATTAGTGGAAAATTGGAATTCACTTTTTGTGGTGTTTGGTGGTCTGTAGACGTCCATAATGGTTAGGCTCAGTTCTTTTACTTCTAATATACACTGCGTTCGCACTTATTAAGCAGATTACATTTTCTCCAATGTTTTCAAAAGTTTTTCCCCGATTTCAATGAAATTTGTAGCAAATAATCACTATATATAGCAGCATTGATGGTATTCATTTCGATAAAATATTTTGATAATTAAAATAATTATCTCATTTTATTGAAAAATATGTTAAATATTGTGTTCCGAATTATTAAGCAAGTATTCTATTTACAGATCTAAATGGTGAAAATGGGTAAGAAGAAGGATTTAACATTAACTGAGAAAAGAAAAATAGTCAAGTTACTCGCTGAAAATATAAAATATATTGAAATTGCGAAGCAGTTTGGCAGAGCTTATCGAACTGTAAACAAGTTTGTAGCGGAGAGTACCAAACTGAGGCAGCGAAGTGATAAAGGAACTATAAGAAAAGTAACAACGCGGCAGATATCTCTAATCAAGCGCAAATTGCAAAGCATCCATTGTCCTCAAGTAAAGAGGTTTTTGAGCAGGCTGGCATACATAATGTACCAAGAACATCTCGATGTGGAATCCTCCAAACAATTGGCAAGACGTGTAAACCTACGATTCAATCACCATTAACACTCAGATACAAGAAGCAGCGTGTTGAATGGGCGCGTCAGTATGTGAAAACAGACTTTAATACTGTATTGTTCACCGATGAATGAAAAGCAACCCTTGAGGGACTTGATGTTTGGTCAAGAAGATGGATTGCTGAGAGCCAATTTCTACCATCGAGATTAAGACGCCAACAAGGTTTTGGGCAGGATTGATAGGCAATGAAGTAGCTGTCTCATACACAGTGCCTGATGGTGTAAAAATGAATGCCCAGTCTTACACAAACTTTCTAAAAGAAAACCTTATTCCATGGTAGAGATTGACCCTTAGCAATCCATCTTCTTGACTAACCATCAGATCCCTCAAGGGTTGCTCTTCATTCATCGGTTAACAATACAGTATCAAAATCTGTTTTCACTTACTGACGCGCCCATTCAACACGCTGATTCTTGTACCTGGGTGTTAATGGTGACTGAATCGTAGGTTTACACGTCTTGCCAATTGTTTGGAGGATTCCACATCGAGATGTTCTTGGTACATTATGTATGCCAGCCTGCTCATAAACCTCTTTACTTAAGGACAATGGATGCTTTGTAGTTTGCGCTTGATTACAGATATCTGCCGCCTTGTCACTTTTCTTAGAGCTCCTTTATCATTTCGCTGCATCAGTTTGGTATTCTCCGCTACAAACTTGTTTACAGTTCGATAAGCTCTGCCAAACTGCTTCGCAATTTCAATAGATTTTATATCTTCAGCGAGTAACTTGACTATTTTTCTTTTCTCAGTTAGTGTTAAATCCTTCTTCTTACCCATTTTCACCATTTAGATCCGTAAATAGAATACTTGCTTAATAATTCGGAACACAATATTTTACATATTTTTCAATAAAATGAGATAATTATTTTAATTATCAAAATATTTTATCGAAATGAATACCATCAATGCTGCTATATATATTGATTATTTGCTACAAATTTCATTGAAATCGGGGAAAAACTTTTGAAAACATTGGAGAAAATGTAATCTGCTTAATAAGTGCGAACGCAGTGTAATAACTTCGACTGTGCTGTTTGATTTGTTTACCTTCACCTCACATGTGTATGTGTTTTTCACGTAGATACAACACCCTCCCCCTCGTCTAGCTACTCTATCTGCTCTGTATATGTTGTAGTCCAGCAATGCTGTTTCAGTATTCTCGATGCAGTTTTCACAGCCTTTTTCACACTTATGTAAGTGTGTTTCCGTTAGGCATATGATATCTATGCTGGTTTCCGTAGCTAAATTTTGAAAGTATTGTAATTTGCAGTCTGCATGGTCCGTATAGAGGCCTTGTATGTTTGTGTATAATACATTTGCCGGGTTTCTAATCTTCGTGTTCGATTTTCCTAAATGATGGTCGTTTCCTGGTCGATGTCGGTTCCTGTTTGGTGTTATTGGTTGGGCCGCTGCATTTGGGAGTTTTGGGGTTGCGGCCCATGATACCACTGTGGTTGTTGTATTATCGGTGGGTGGTGTTGAATAGAAGGGTGATGTGCGTAATGTTGTGGTGCATATATTTGCAGCGTTCTGTCTTTCCTTGTTAGAAGGGCAAGCTGTGCTTTTATTATCCTCATTTTTTCTAAAAAATATGTTTCATTACTCTTGTTATTACTTCTATGTCGAATATGATCTGCTCTTTCCTGTTCTCTTCTTTGCGTACCCTTTATGTGAAAATACGGACACTCTATGTTCAGGCATTTGTTTTTCTCAGTAATTGACTGTCTGCACATACGAGGGCAGTGACGTGCACAGACTTTCAGAAGGGCAGGGGCTCAGTTGAAAAAAGGGCACTCCCCTAACAGTTTTATAAATGAAATCCGCAATGCCATATAGGCTATATATATGTATACACACACAAAGAAAAATTTTAAAATTGTATGTGGTAAATATTCTTAAATTCCATTAAATTCAATGCATTATTTTTGTATATAAAGCTGATTAAAGAAAATAAATGAAAATTTGTTGTAAAAAGGCATGTTTTTATTGCAAGATTGCATCGTTTTATTGCATCGTTTTATAATAAATAATCTAGGTATTTTTATTCACTTTTAATGAAAATTGTATTGTTTTTAAAAATCAATTTCATATTAAAAATGAAAAGGTTATGATGTTGTTTCATAAATCATTTATTAATTTAATGAAATTCATGCCAATACTAAAACCCAAAATCCATCGTTTGACACACTGGTGTACTGATGGGCCTAGCCTAGTATGGGACGTGGACGTTTTTACCAACTTTACGAGTAATGTCATACAATATTTTTTGGAGTAATGTCACACTGCTTTGGATTCCAACTTACCATAATTATCAGTGAGAAATCACTAGTTAGCTTAGGTTAACGTAAAATAAACAAACAGTAAACAATACACCCACATACCCGAGAGACGCAATCAACAGTGAACAGCTGCAGTCAGTGTTACCACTAGGGACGCCCTCCCTGATTGACAAAATAATAGTAACGGTATGTTAAGTTTATTATTCTAATAAAAATCATAGATCAAAGTAATTCCAGTTTTGAAAATCTGTTGAAGTAGCAGTAACTAAATAAAAATATAACTAATTAATTCAAATTTATGTCGAATCAATATATTTATGAATTTTGACTAAAAGGGCACTTTTGATATGAAGAAGAAAAAGGGCAGGGGCTCAAGCACCCCAAGCACCCCCCCCCTGTGCACGTGCCTGTACGAGGGTGAAAAAAGTTGTAGTTTGGTCCATACCTGCATTTCCCATTCCTCATCATATAGAAGCATTTTGAGGGGTGATTGTATATGCAGTTTGAGCCACATTTGCACGAACCTGTTTCATAATATTTGCATATGGTCCGTCGTTTAAATTCCCTCTGAGTCTTATGTGATTCGATTTCCTTCTTCTGCTCCGCCACCGCTTCTTCCCTACTCAGTGTTTTTTTTTCCTTCGGTGGGTATTTCTAAGTAGAAAGTATTATATCGACATGTGCCTCATTCCCAACCGTTACCGAGATACAGGCCTCTACATTTGGGTAACTAAAACATAATAAACAGCCGATCATAAACCTCAGAAATGAACTTCCGCGTTTTCCTTGACAAGACTCGATGGATCGGAGGCTCGCCGCGTGCATTGAAGAAGGAGGGGGTCACTTTGAAACCATTCTGCAATAAGTGCAATAGTGTATTGTATGTTTGTACTTTTTGTAAACCACAAGTGTCATTAAATAGTATCTAAGATCGCCTTTTTATTATGTTTTAATTACACAAATGTAGAGGCCTGTATCTCGGTAACGGTTGGGAATCAGACCCATATCGATATAATACTTTCTACTAAGAAATACCCAAAGAGTGAAATGGTGCATTCTTGACATTTCCTCCTGGGACACCCTGTATATATATATATATATATAATATATATATCGTAAAGAACGACGCTTGTATAGGAGATATTCCGCGCAAGACGAGAGAGAAAGACGAAACAAATGAAAAAATGAGGTAACCACCCGGGAATCGAACCCGGGATCTTCCGATTGCCGGTCAGATGCGATACCATTACACCATGGGCCTCACTCTTCCAAATGCCGTAATTCTTCTACATACTCGCAGAAACCAATGCCCCAAGGGGGCACCTCCCGCATGCCGCAACATTATATACATTCAACTGCAAAGAACACGCAGTATAAATAACGTAAAGAACGACGCTTGTATAGGAGATATTCCGCGCAAGACGAGAGAGAAAGAACGAAACAAATGAAAAAATGAGGTAACCACCCGGGAATCGAACCCGGGATCTTCCGATTGCCGGTCAGATGCGATACCATTACACCATGGGCCTCACTCTTCCAAATGCCGTAATTCTTCTACATACTCGCAGAAACCAATGCCCAAGGGGGCACCTCCCGCATGCCGCAACATTATATACATTCAACTGCAAAGAACACGCAGTATAAATAACGTAAAGAACGACGCGTTGAATGTATATAATGTTGCGGCATGCGGGAGGTGCCCCCTTGGGCATTGGTTTCTGCGAGTATGTAGAAGAATTACGGCATTTGGAAGAGTGAGGCCCATGGTGTAATGGTATCGCATCTGACCGGCAATCGGAAGATCCCGGGTTCGATTCCCGGGTGGTTACCTCATTTTTTCATTTGTTTCGTTCTTTCTCTCTCGTCTTGCGCGGAATATCTCCTATACAAGCGTCGTTCTTTACGTTATTTATACTGCGTGTTCTTTGCAGTTGAATGTGTATATATATATATATATATATATATATATAATATATATACACCGTATGATAATGCGACAGGTAGTATACTCCTAAACATTGTATAGAAAATATAAAACAATATTAACAGCAACAACAACAATGATAATAATATCAATATTACAATTTATTATTGTTTTTCTACGAGTTCATGTGCACATAAGTTGCTACAGGAAGCATACACACACACACACACACACATATATATATATATATCAGTGGCGACTCCAGTTCTTCAAGACTGCTCGGGCTCTTTTTAAATTTTCAAGTTTACATATGAGCCGACATTTAAATGCATGACAATAACTTAAGATTATCAATAAAATAAATAAATACATACCTCGGTAAAAAAATTATTTGAATTTTATTTACTTGAAGATAAAATCGAAGCGTCTTGGTTTTAAAGCAAATTCCTTTAATATTCGGTCATGTAATTCCTTTTTGCTTTCTAAATCAATAAGTATTTCTTTTTCAATTGAAATCCTAGCCAGGGACGAGAGCCGTTCTTGAGCCATTGTGTTTCTTAAATATGATCTAATTCGATCAAGAACGGAGAAACTTCTTTCATTTGAAACGGAAGTTACGGGTATGGTAAGAAGGAGCTGAATCAGCTTTGTGGTTTCCGACATCGCGGACAATAATCCTAGTTCGTGAAAGACTTCTAAAATTTCATTTGCAGATTTGCATTTTCTAAAGTCACTGTCACGATAAAGATATTTCAATTCGTTAACTAAGGATTTGGAGTCAATTACATTTGGATATTTAGTTTGTAAAGCATTAAGATGATTCATTGGAAAATTTTCAGCAAATTCTGGAAATTTGGTCACATCAATCAACTCAAAGAACGCAAACTCCCGAATGTAATTAAATCGTTCCCTCATTGACATTAGTATAATGTCAATTATTTCGAAATATATTGCTTTATAGTTCATTTCTTTGCCTCTAGCTCTTTTTCTCGGGGAAGAAAGGCAGGTCTTCGGATTGTTCGAAGTCTGCCATTGTTTTTTGAAAAACTTTATTATATGCTTTATCAGTACGAGCGCACTCAATAAATTCAGTAAAGTCATTTACTTTCTGTTGCGCAAACTTCGTGTCAAGCCGCTTGCATTGCGGAAGATCAAATAGTTTTTCGGCGTGTGACAATATATTTTCAAAGCAGTTAATAAAAAACAGAAAAGTGAAATCACGCAATTTTATAAGTAGATTATCAGCTTGATTAAGAGTATCTTCATCCCATCTTGGACTGTCATCTAAAATCTTTTGAAATGCATTTTTCAGAGTTTCACGCTGCCTTTTTATTGCTGACATGGTTCTAGATCTATAGCACCACCTTGTTTCGCAAAGTGATGAAATGCTGATATTAAGCTCTCTAAATACAGCTTTTCGTTTCATACTTGAAGAAGCAAATTTAATGAAAGCACGTACATTGGAAAAGAACATTTTAGCCCCGTTAACTTTCTTTGACATTTTACTTAACACTAAATTTAACTTACGTGCACAGCAATGAATAAAATAGCCGAATTTAAAACCTTTTTCTCTCAGGCAGTTGAAGGCACGCTTATCGAAATGTAAAAAGTTACCATGTATCGCCAGAAATAAAAATTGTGCCTCTACAAGGCCGAAGGATATAGGCCGGAGTTGAAATGTTTTTTTCTTTATAAAAAAAATTAATAGGAGGTAAAACGTATTTTATTTAATGAGAATTAGAAGAAGGATTATTATGTAACCGTATGCGAGCAAATAATTATTCATTAAAAGAACTTTAAATATACGATATTACTTATACTTTCTCGGGCGTAATGTCTCGCGCCCGAGTAAAGGATCTTGAAAGATTACATGAAAACTTAATGTGTCAATATAGTTTTTTTAGGTAGTAAGGGTATCTAAATGCGCTCAAAATTTGCTTGCGTGACGAAGGCTAGACATAAAAATAGTAACATACTACCAGCCAAAAACCATTTTTACAAATTGTATTTAAAACTTTTTTTAAAACTTAAATCTATAAATACACAATTTTATCTCTCATGCTTCTCCTTTCCCCTTGCTTCTCGGGCTCAGCCCGAGTGCAGGAGTCGCCACTGATATATATATATATATATATGTGTGTGTGTGTGTGTGTGTGTGTGTATATATATATATATATATATATATATATATATATACACACACAGAGGTGCGATCTAAAAGTTCCCAGACTGGCAGCGTGGAGCGCTAACAGGCCGTAGTACGGACTTGGGCCGCTAGATAACGCTAAACAGCCTTATCGTGAAGCAGTATGCCGAGTGACACGGTGATACACGCGCGTTTTTTTTTCACGAGTGTTTTTGTGCGTTAGTGTTAGTGGTTTTATGCAATTTTTGCGAGAAAAGAAATGGCAGACTTGAAGGAGCAGCGCGTGTGCATCAAATTTTGCTTCAAACTCGGCAAAACCGCGTCGGAGACCGACGAAATGCTTAAACAAGCATTTGGTGATGAAGCCATGGGCAGAAGCCAGACTTTTGAGTGGTTCTCGCGGTTCAAACGTGGGCAAACGTTGGTTGAGGATTCCGAACGTTCTGGTCGGCCCTCAACCAGCAGAACCGACGAAAATGTTGAAAAAGTGCGTCAGGCCATCCACGAGGACCTTCGGCGAACGATTAACGACATCTGCAGCATCGTTGGCCTATCGTTTGGTTCGTGCCAACGCATTCTCACAGAGGAACTCAACATGAGGCGGATCGCTGCCAAATTCGCTCTGTCTGTGCAGCAGGTTTTGGCCAAAAGCAACATGGCAGTGGTCCCCCACCCCCACCCCTACTCCCCCGACCTAGCCCCCTATGACTTCTTCCTGTTCCCCAAGATGAAGATCCGGCTGAAATGAGATATTCTGTACAATCTTACTTACTTACTTTCATATAAAATAAAATCCAGAAATTAAGTTACAAATTCACTCTCCGTGCCTTAACTGATGCAAATTTATCTATAAGCGTGTCATAATTTAGCTTTCTTGCAATTCCATTTTCTATAGCCAAATTTTCTATGGCCAAATTAGAAAGACGTTCTTGGCATATTGATGACCTCAATTAATTTTTTATTAGTTTTAACTTACTGAAACTTCGTTTACAAGAAGCTGTTGTTATTGGTAAAGTAAGAAAAATGCGTAAGGTAACTTCAATGTTTGGGTATGATTCCGAGAAAGAATATTCATATAATAATTGAAGGAGATCATAAGGAGAGGCTGATGTCACATCTGGAAGTATTGCCAAAGCTTGTTGTTTGAAACTCTGAATTTCTGCTGAAATTTCGTGGACATCTAAGTCCTGTCTATATTTCAATGCTAAATCAGTCGGAGCCTTTTTCAACTCGGATGTTTCTTTTTCCACAAGTGAATGCCCAGAAAGAAAGTCAAAGTCAGTGTCAGTTTTTACAAGACACTAATCTTTATATATTTATTAAAACATAAAAAATAATAAATATAATTATAATTTAGATAACTTATGCCTCATTAAATTAATGATTCAAACATGGGAAATTTTACTTAGGATTTTCCCTCCTAAAAAATTGGCGGGTATCGCCCGACGCTGCCTTCTGCAGGCAAAAAGATTATACCGCCAAAAAGAAGCGGGCGGCAAAATGTACCAACTCAATCGACTATCAAATGTAGCGTTTTACGTGACAGTTTTAAAAAACTATTACAACCAAGAAAAGAATAATTTTTGTTATTTTAAACTCAAGTTCATATTTAAGTATCAAAATTGATTTTTACAACACATACTACTACATTTAGTTGTGTTCTTTTGCTCTCTTTATTTATTTTTAAAAAGATTCTATTTTTCTTTTTTCCAAATCCCAATCGCCACCTTCAATCTTCTTATTTCTTGTTTTTAATAAAAACAGTACAGATCCTAATTTTTGCCTTTATTATTCCTCTTTCTTTTCTTTGAAAAACTTTCATGAACCTAATTCATCATACTTTCTAGTTATTGGAAATCGATAACAAATAAATTTGTCACACATTTCGGCCTAAAATAACGCCATAATATACAAATTAAAGCTATGTCTATACTGTACTGCTTCCTAGCATGACGTAGTTTTCTATGATATAACATCGGTAAATGTTTGGCATGATTATTGATTAATAACTAAGTACCAATCTAAACACCTGCCCAAGCAATATTTTTGGATGAAAGCTCGCTAAATGTTAACGTTTTTGACTAATTTTGTAGGTACGATAGGTGTATAATACATTTCACTGGTAGACTAAAAAGCCTATAATTCCAAACAACAAACCGTAGTACGGCCGATATCTCTGTTACGCGATGTATACGCGCGTAGAAGGTAGTTCCGAGAGTTGACTTTTTGGTTACATGTCAAATCGCGTTTAATCAGATTTTTTTCTCGTAAAAATAGTATAATATATCTTTGTGATTTGGCGCCCCCTTCTGCTTGGCGCCCGGGTCAGCTGCCCTTGTTACCCCTCCCTAGTCACGATGCTGATATAATGTACCTTTTATTACTTATAAATTATATCGTGTTGGGTGGCTAGGCGGCCCTCGCCCCCGAGACTCTAGGCAAGCAAACCAGTCACTTTCAGGTTCTCGAACCGTCCATGAGCATAGCGAAACCACGTCATTCACTATGTGGCAATTTGCCTCCAAAACTGTTGTCTAAAATAAAAAAAAAAATTGAACAATTTACTAATTTTGCACAAATTTTTGCAACATCTTATGTAAATAAAAGTTAATATTATTTATAATTTTGAAGCCGTATAGGATATAGTTCTATTATGTGGAATGTGGATGAATAAATATTTAAATATTAAAGATATGCTGGAAATAAACTACTTTCGATGATTTTGTACACATCCACGGTAAGCAACTGAGCGCTTTGCTATGATGGCTGTATTCTGCCATACTTTTTAAACAGAATATTGCTATTTTTTTACTTTTTCTTTAATTGGAAAACACTGATACAATTTGTATTGTTATTATCGTACCAATTCAGCGTCCACTGCATTAATGTGATAAAGTCTGAAAATTTTCTGGGCCTTTTCCGAAATTTAGACTGTTTCCTATTTTTTTGAAAATAAGATTTTTAATGTAGATTTTTATGCTGATTTAAAAAATGTAAGTTGTTTTTGGAGGAATTATTATTTTAAAAGTTACACGGTGTTCTAGTTTACGTATATTACTATTTTAAAAGTTACATGGTGTACTAGTTTACCTATAGTTACTGTAGAAAAATCTTTTGCACATTGGCCACAACATAGTTGTAGACTTCAACAACTACTTAAGAAAGGTAAGTAAGTTCTAGTGATGTAGGTCGCATCCGCATCCGCGGAACATCCGCACATTTTCTCGCATCCGCGTCCGCGTCCGCATCCGCACTTTGGACTGCGGATGTCGTGCGGATGTGGACCGTTGAGATAAAACGTCATTAATAAGCGGAAATTATCAAATTCTACTATATTAATAGAACTAGTTCATTGTGCGCAAAAGTGATGCAAGCGACAAGACGAGAGGCTGTTCTTGTATGAAATTACTCCTTGCAACCTACTTAGATCCACGTTACAAAGCTAAGTTATTTTCACCTAGTACATTAGAACGAGTTAAATCATCACTTGGCAAAGCAGTTGAAGAGCTTCAATCTCTTGAATCTGTCGCTTCGCCACCCACCAAAAGAATAAAAGTTTCAGTGACAGAACCAACACCTTCAACAAGCAAATCTATCACAGAATCTGTCTCTCAGTTTCTTGAGTCAAGCAGCAATGACGAGACCTACGCGATGTCAAAAGATGTAGTAAAAATGATCGAGAGCTATCACCAAGAAAAACGCCTGGCTGCATGTGACAATCCTATTAGTTGGTGGAAAAATACGCAGAATATCTATCCATGCTTGAGTAAACTTGCAAGGAAACATTTAGCCTGTCCTCCAACAAACGTACTAAGCGAGAGATTATTTAGCAGTGCTGGATTAATATATGATGAAAAGAGAAACAGACTGGCAGCAGAAAAGGCAGAAAAATTAATGTTCCTTAAGCATAACCTTCCTATAATTAAGTTTGAACATTAAACGATGAACATCTTAGTTTACTTTATTTTAATTACTCATTTATAAATATGCCTAATAAAACTTTAAACTTAATATAAATAGTTATCAAGCTAATTAAAGATCCCTTTCTATAAGGGTGGAGGTTGGGGAAAGAGGTCGGTGGGGTGCATTTGAGTTGGGTTCACGTCCCGCATCCTGGTAACACAATTATGGTTTCTAATTGTGGCTGAAACTCAACAAAATATAACGAATTTATTTGCAGACGAATTCACTAATTGATTTCTATATTAGTTAGATGCTTGATATTATTTATATGTTCAGAGAAAAGTACAGCAATTATTGTGCAATTAATCAATTATACTACATTATAGCTACAGCTCTCTCTATATAATAACTTATTATATACGTTAAACACAACAAATCTCGAATATATCCTAAAAAATAACGAAAATGTAGACATCCGCATCCGCATCCGCGGATGTTGAAATCAAACATCCTCATCCGCATCCGCATCCGCGGATGTGAAAAAAATGACATCCGCTACATCACTATAAGTAACCTAACTTAACCTAACATAACATAACTTAACCTAACCGAACCTAACACAAGGCGTTGAATCTATGTGGAATAAGGAGGCCAAACGAAGGAATAAGGGACAGTCAGGGACTCACCCGCAAATGATTGATACCTACTTGTGCGAATTCATGTGGCGACAGAAAAATAACGGTCGAAATCTATTATACAAATACTTAGTGGCATAAGCCAATGTTACTAAAGAATACAATAACTCTTGTATTAGTTTTTAGTTGTGTTGTTATAGCTTTTAACCTAATACAAAATTACAATAACAAACATAACTTTTGAACCACTCATTTCTCCAAACTAAGACTTACATTTTTTAAATCAGCGTAAAATTCTACATTAAATATCTTATTTTTAAAAAACATAGGAAACAGTCCAAATTTCGGAAAAGCTCCAATTTGGGACCAATTTGCTTTATCACAGCATTCAGCAATGCAGTACGATAACGTGTCATACACAAAGCTTTTGATTGCTTACTCTGACCTTGAACAGACCAGCGACTCCCTTCGCACGATGCATATCAAAATTGAATAAAATTATGAAAATATTTCATTCA
Source organism: Bathynomus jamesi (assembly GCA_023014485.1). Classification (NCBI taxonomy): domain Eukaryota; kingdom Metazoa; phylum Arthropoda; class Malacostraca; order Isopoda; family Cirolanidae; genus Bathynomus; species Bathynomus jamesi. Next base: position 518,200 of record JAJOZX010000599.1, read on the forward strand.
AATATACATTTTACAAATTCTGTTGCTAATTTTTATTAGGGTAAGCAATACTTACCTTGTTTCCATTATGTAGTCTAAAAAAAAGTGGTCACCTTTTTCACCGGTTCAACAAAACCAAATCCAGTGATAGCTACAGTAAATGAAACAGAAATCATATTGAAACCTTTATATTGTCCTCAAAATGAAAAGTAATTTATTTAAATCGGATGGGTAGTCTCTCTACAAATTCAGCTTGAGCAATAGTTGTTAAAAAATAGTTGACAAGGAAGGTAATTAGAGACTTAACTGAATATTAAAGAAGTTTACAATGAACAAAATAAAATTGAATAAAACATTAACGCAGCAAGTGTTCAGTGTCAATGACCAATGAGTGACCAATTGCAGCCTTGAGCACCATTGGCGAACTGTTGTACAAATGACGTCTTGATCGAGCTCACTCGAAGCTGTTAAAATGCATTCTCGATGTTGATTGAAATTTTGAGTATTTTGTCTACAATCTTTGTCAACTAAATGTCCGTATATGAAATGGAGCTGGAAACAATTATTACCCTTCCTCTCAATTTCAGGCAACATCTTACTCAAGATATCATTTCAGTAATGTTTTGAGTCAATTTTCACACCTTTATCGATGAAAATGATGGATATTTTCCCAAATCGAGAAACACCAACAGAAACCATCACACACTGACTGAAGTGATGTCTCTCTCGAAGGAGCCTGCATTTTTTTCTACTTTCTTCTTGTCAACTTTATTTTTTAATAAATATTGTTGAATTTGTAAAACGACTACGAATCCGATTTAAATAAATTACCTCTCATTTTAAGGAAAATGTAAAAGGTTTAATACGATTTCTGTTTCATTTAGTTATCCATGGAATTATGGTTTTTGGTACACAGTATATACGGAGCCGGAGCGGAACTGGAGCTGGAGTTGTGGAACCGGAGCAGAGGTGGAGCCAGACTTATCGGAGCATTCCGAAAGTTGGAGCTGGAGCTGCTCCAATAGTAGGGTGAATGTCAACAAGTTTAGGGGATGAGAGCCGATCACTAGCGATTGGTGTTTTACGTTGAACGGTTTTCTCTGAGCATGTGAAATACTAGTTGCGAACAAACCGGACCGTTGCTGCTGAGTGTACGAATGTGCGTATAGTATGTTTTAATGGTAATATAGTGTCCCGGCCGTACCAGTTTCCCAAGTATGGACAGTAAATCGTACAGTCATGATATTACGATATAATGGTTTTATATATATATATATATATATATATACAGGGTGGAAGAAAAGTTTTTAAGGATTTTATGCATATAACTATTTAGTTAACATTATACAGATAAGTGTTCAAATGATGAAACAAATCAAACAAAAAGTCTATAAGAATTTTATTCATAAAAATATTTTGTTAAATTGTAATTTAATCTTTAACGAGTTCTCCATCTGCTATGATACATTTGTGGATTATCTCTGTGAAACTATTCATTGTTCTTCTGAACATATCGAGTGGGCTCCTTTTCAGTTTTTCATCTACTCTGCGGCCAAAGGCATTCACATTTGGATAGATGAAACCAGGAGTGTAGCGTTTGTCTCGCAAATAAGCTCAAAGCCAGAAATCACAAGGGGTTAAATCAGGTGATCTGGCTGGCCACTCGATGGGACCTCGCCGCCCAAGCGGTATTGGTATCCAGAATCTCACGGGCAGCTGCAGAGTAATGTGGCGGCGCTCCATCATGTTGATAAAACCAATTCCTACCAATCCCATTAGAAAACTGTGGCAAAACTTTATCTCTCAATAATGACCTATGATCATTCCTGGCTTTGTATAGTTGCTTTGAAAAGTATCACATACACCGTAGTAATATCATTGGAATTTATTTATTATTAACAAATTATTTCTATGTGTAAAACCCTTAAAGACTTCTCCAAACCTGTCTATGTATATTTATACGTTTACATTTATAATACATATGAGTATCGCCTACGATCCTACGCTAGTACGAGAATATGTATAATACAAGAAAAAATAAATCATATTTTTAAAATGTACTGAATTACCTCACAACCTACCATGGCTTACAGTAGAGGCCGCACGGTGACAGTTTAATGACAGCAGATTACTCGCGTGCTGCACTTTAAGAACTCAGCTTTAGATTACTATCCTTAATGATTTTGCTATCCTATTGTGCATTCAGTTTTTGTATCTTAAGAGCTGTAGCGCAATAAAAAGACGCTAAAGTATCAGTCCGGAACAACGCCGTACTCTGGAGCAACTTAGGATATAAAGCTGGGGTTAGTGGAGCAGCTCTGGAGCTGGAACTGGGTTAGTGGAGCAGCTCCGGAGCTGGAGCTGGGGGTCACTCTCAGCACTGGAGCCCGCCTGGAGCAGGAGTTGAATCACTGAAGCATTCCAGAGCTGGATCCAGCAAACTCGGAGCACTGCCAACCCTATATATATATATATATATATATATATATAATTCGCAAGACGCCTTTAAAAGGATTATATTTTACGACATGATCCTTCACCAATTTAAATATTTATTGAAGTGAGTGATATTTCTCATATTATAATGTAAATTTTGAATTGAACTTCAAAATCTGTCTGAAAAACATTTATAAAGTTTTGATGAGAAATTAAACTATCTATCTATATATATATATATATATATATATATACACATACACACACACACACACTGACTTACGTTAATTTCAAGAAGGTAATAGGAGGTACCTGTATGCCGTTGATGTAACGTCCTGCTGTTACCTATCGATTTTAGTTCCTTTTTTTAGTTTAGGATATACAAAAAAACACGTAAATTTATATAGCTACATTTTATATATATATATATATATTATATAATATATATATTATATTATATATTGACGATTGGTTAGGTTAAGTCGTAATATTTTCGTTAGTTTTAACGTTTTATTTGATGGATTCATATAAAAAATGTCTCCTAAAGATCCTAGTGTAGTTTACATTCCCCGACTTTGACCTAGTGCAGTTTGTGTCCCCTTTTGCGTCAGGGGGACGTAAACTACACTTGCTCCAAAAGTAGTGGAGTACTAAAATGTTCCGAAACATCTACAGGAAAATGTTGCAGGTGCCTGGGAGTTATTACAATATATCGTTTGGCTACCGCGCTCTTTAATCAGCAACCATTATAATATTTTTCTTCTTTTATACTTTTAATTATTATTATTATTATTATTAAATATATTTGAAACATTTGTTTAATTATCTCAAGTTCCAGATCGCCTCAATATATAAAACATCTCTCTCTCTCTCTCTCTCTATCTCTCTCTCTGAGAAACGCAATTGCAGATAGAAATGTAGTTTACAAGAAGTATAAAAGGGACGATGCACAGCAGCATTTTAATACTTATATAGATTTGCGCAGAGAGGTCAAACGTTTAATTAGAGGTGCGAAACACAAGTTTGAAAATAAAGTAGCTCGTGAATGTAAAGAAAACCCAAAAAAGTTTAACAGTTTTGTTACTAATAAAAAAATCCTTCGAGGGATAATAATGGGACACTGGTGGACTACAATCTCTCTACAAATCTCTCTGAAGTTATTTATTAAAGTAACTTAATAAATAACTGTAGAGAGATAGCTATAATTTCAAATAACTTTTTCCACCATTTTTTACGGTTAAGGATACATCTTTTATTCTGGAGGCCAGTAAAAAGTTTATTAATGTAAATGGGGTTCAGTCGCTTACCGACATATTTATTTACACTGAAGGGATTGCTGACTATATAGGTAAATTAAAAATTAATAAAGCGACAATTCCAGACTTTTTTTTTTACCCAAAGCACCTAAAAGAGTTAAAGAATGAAATACTAAGTCGTTTAATTCAAGTTTTTAATAAATCTTTATTGCAAAGTTCGCTTCTTTGACTTTTAAATAAGCTGATGAAACTCCAATTTTTAAGAAATGGTATAAAAACAAGCAGGAAAATTATATGCTTATCTTTCCTGGAAAGATCATATACTCGTATACTCTCTTTCTAAACAGCTTCCAAGAGGTTAGGTGTGCTGCACCGGCTCCGCAGCTTTTTCACCCCAATTCAGATGCTGTCTGTGTACAGGGACTTGTCCACTCCTGGATGGAGTATACTTCTCATGCGTGGGGTTGCTCAACCCACACAGCCCTACTTGACTGAGTGGAATCAAGGGCTTTTTGTCTCATCAATTCTCCGCCACTTACTGACTGTCTTCAATCCCTCTCTCTTCTCCGCAATGTTGCCTCATTCTCCTTCTTTAACGTAAGGGTTAAATCAGTATTATCAATCTTTCATCTACTCAACCGCTGAACTCTGGAACAACCTTCCTCAATCCATCTTTTTCCCTGCCTATGACTTCCAGTCTTTCCAAAGCACCATGTCCTGACATCTCAAAATCTCTGGACCTTGACTTCGGTTCTCTTCTTCTCCTTATATGGGGAAGAGGGCATTTTTGGGGCATTTGCTCCTGGCCCCTCCTTCTTGCACAAAAAATGTTGTAAAGTAGATTCACAATTGGTTAACTGGTAGAAAACAAAGGGTAGTAATTAACGGGAAAGAGTCAGAGTGGACTAATATAATTAGTGGTGTTCCGCAAGGATCACTTTTGGAACTACTATTTTGCATAATATACGTTAAAGATCTTGATGTCAATTTAGTGAGCAAAATTTCTAAATTTTCGACATTTGCTGTATATTTTTAATTTATATTTGTGGGCGACTCATTTCAAATGGAATATATTTGACTTTATTTATTTAAGTTCAACAAGTGTAACGATTTATTAAGTATATCTATATATAGTATGTAAGAGTAGAGACTATTACCCAGTTCAATTCTTTAAGTACTCTAGGTTGGAGCTTATTTTCAAATTTTATTGCCTATGTACAGTGATGGAGAAGTAGTCTCCTGCAGAGATATTATCAGTTAAATCTAAACCAGTAGTTAAAACTAAATCTAGAATATTGAGATCCCTTGTATGATCCTTGACCATTTCAAAAAGTTAACTTTCGACCAAACTCTCGTACAGTCGTTAACTAGAGTTAGATTGTAATGGACACCCAGTTACATGCAAGGTAAATTAAGCCCTCCCATAATTATATCGTATTTTCATCATTATCCTTAAAAAACTCGTCTATGGAGTCGGTGCTTTCGTCAACAAGGGCTCCAAGATAGCAGTACCTCCTTCTCCGAGTTGGGTTCCTGCCGCAGAACTCCTGTAATTTTCTCGAATAATGGAGTCGTCAAATAGCCTAATCTCATGGGGTGTCATTCTGCTCTGACATTTTGCTGTCTTGGTCGGGCCCCATTTCGAACAGGCCCGAATGATCAATTTCCCGAAGGGAAAAGAGGGGTGGGAGAGACGACTGGTCAGGGATTCGTCGTAGATTCTACGCGCGATCACGGCAATGGGTCAGAACTCGAGCCCAAATTTTCTGAAACAGAATCCTGCAGTGAATTAAACCAAGCTGCCAAAGCATTAAATTTAGCCCTCAAAGCAGTCGCCTTTCCTTAACTTCTTCGAAGTTCATCTCTCGTCGAAATCTCTTCGTTTTGCAGTTCTCTTCTTTTCAGCAAACTCTGAAAACTGAGGGGTTAAAAGAGGCAACTCTAAAACAGTACTGAGGAAACTTTCCAATGCATTCAGAACAATCGGGGCTATGTCTAGAAAACTGTTTCACAAAAAATAGTTTCCCAAGCTAACAAGTAAAGAATTATGGGATTAGTGACCTGAAAGTAGCAGTAAACAAGAGTCCTGAAATACCACACACAAAAAAAAATACTAAGCAGATAAACAAAATTTATTAAAAAATCATAAATTTCATGTGTAATATTTATTATTAAATATGTAAATAGAACAGAAATAATAATGATATACGATAACAAACGATCCTAAATTGCTTGTGTAATTATTTATATATGTAATTACACAAGCACTGTGTATATATATATATATATATATATATAAAACCAGCTTCCAAAGGACCTCAGAAACGTTACAGGGGTCAAAGTTGAAGTCTTCAAGAGAAGACTAGATGCCTGGCTCAGGACGGTACCAGATGAGCTAGGTGTACCTGGCTATGTACGGTGGAGAGCGCAAGAAAGCAACTCGCTCCTCCACCAAGCCAGACCTAGAGGCGGAGCCACCAGCTTAACCTTCGTGTGAAGAGAGACCAACGCACGGAACAGCAACGAGGTTAACGAGGTATATATATATATATATAAAGAGCAATTGCCTTTGTACGTGGAAAGCTTAGTTTTATAAGGAAAAGGGACACCAAGGAAAATACGTACATCCAGATAATGTTGGGTGCCTTTATTTGTTAACGTTTCGGTAAACCACCTTTCCATCCTCAGAGCCGATAAGGATAAGTTTGCAAAGTTATATGGTGACTAGCACTAACATAAAAAGGTGAGTAATGAATGTCCGTAAAACTTCCAAAATAAACAAAAATCGATAAAAGAGAAACTACATCAGGTAAAATACAATTTAAAAGTTAAACAATCACATTAAACTAAAACTAGAATCTTAAAATCAAAAGTACAATGTTTTAAAAGTAAGGATTCTGTCGGTATAAATAAAATAAGCTTTAACATAAAATGAAGCATATAAAACTAACATGAGTTAAAAATTAATAAAATTAATAAAGTACAAGTAAAATGACACGTAGTGTGGACAAACCTTAATGAGAAAAGCAAAAAAATTCACAAGGAGTCGTGACACTAATGCTGGGATTAAGTTTATACTGCTATAGAGCTTCCATAATGAGTAGGTCAGTAGTTGCAGTTGGCCGAAATG